>QRFJ01001034.1:110096-404107 GCA_006176705.1 Cocos nucifera | reverse complement strand
CATGTTCCTGATTAAGGCATTCCTCTTGGCCGTCCGGTCATAAGAACGAAGAAGGGTTTAAAGGCCCTCTCTTTCATTCGATGGGGTGTTCTTATGATGTGTAGGGGTGCTGCGTGTTCGTCCTTAATCAGAAACCCAAAACTTACTTTCTGCAAAACCCTAGATCCTGAAACCCTAGGATTTATTGTGCATATTTTGTTTATGAACCCTACTTAATTAAGAATTAAGTTTATGAAATATTAATTAGGTCTAAAATTGAGAATTTCAGATCTAAGACATATTCATAATACTGGGTTCGGGCTTGGGTAGCTCAATTAGGTCTAAGCGGTTGATCAAACCGAATCAAGAGTTGGTTAGATGGGATCAACAATGCTTAAATTGACCAGCCTAATAGGATTAAGTCTGGGTCAAGATCGAGTCACGATCAAGCAAGACCTAATTAGGCTCAGAGGTTAGAGTCTGGATTGTAGGCTAACCCAATTGGTTCTGACTCAACAATTTGGTGTCTAAGGTAAGTTTGGCACAGACGACCGACTGGTTTTTAATTGGAAGCTACTCGACCTGAATGCGTTCTTGTACGAGTTAATGGCATATTCCTTCCACCGGTCTCACTTACCTGGCCATATCTGTTGACACAGTTCTGATCTGAGGTGGTCAATAATCCGAGCTAACCCATGCCACTAGGTTAGTCATAATTGTTATGACTAAGCCAAGTCTAGTTTAATGAGACCTGAATCAATTCTCCCTAAGAAAAGATTAAGTCTGAGGTCTTCCACCATTGTAGATGTGCGGGCCCTTCCCGGGGTTGATTGTTCTCGGCTGGATACAGTGGCTCAGTTGCACCGGGAAGATGCAACCATGTCTATTAGGCATTGGATGCTATGGGCTGGAGGATGAGTTGGGCTCAATATTTCGGATACGGTGAGAGACTCAATTAGTAACCCAGTCTATGCAAATGGTGGGTCTGACTTAACTAAGGAGTGGATCAATATTCCGGATACGGTGAGATTCATGAATTAGAGACCAAGTTTGGGTGCACCATGATTAGAGAATCATTGAACAAGAGTTGTTCACTCATTGGCTAACCCATCACCAATAACTGTTAGGTGAGGTGATGAGTCAGTTGGTGAGACCGCACCACCCACTAGAAATCATTAATCATGGAGATTTTCGCATCTCTACAGAGGGAGTGTAGGGATCCGAGAAAATAGTGGGAGCTAATTTGTTTAAAAATAAAATCCCTAAACAAATTGGTCAAGTCAAAATTACAGTATCTAACTAGAATCTTTGACTCTCTACAGGAAAATGTCTGCGTCCAACCCATTGGCACGTATCCTGGACACACATAGACTGACTGGACCCAATTATAAAGATTGGCTCAGGAACTACAAAATTGTTTTGGGTTCCGAGAAGTTAACACATGTTTTGGACCAGGACCCTCCCACCTTACCAGCTCCGTCCATCCACTTGAACAGAGAGCGTCTCTGGAAAAATGGATTGACGAAGATAATAAGGCCAGATATTACATGTTGGGCTCGATGTCTGATGAGCTCCAGCGCCAACATGAAGATATCGGGACTGTTCGCCAAATGTTGGCTCACCTGCAGGAGATGTTTGGTGAATAGAGTCGCGCAGCCAAATATCAAGTCACGAAATGACTTTTTAAGGCTAAGATGCATGGGCAGTCAGTCCAAGATCACTGTCTGACAATGATCAAGGACATGGAAGAGCTTGAGAAGCTCGGTGTGAAGTTAGGACTTGGATCCTTGCAGAATGATATTATTCTGCAATCCTTGACTGATGCATATGGGCAATTCATCATGAATTACCACATGCATAAACTTCAAAATTCCTTGGCCGAGTTAATGAATATGCTGGTTACCGCTGAGCTTTCTATGAAAGGTTCTAAAGGCTCAGTTCTTGCTATGGAACGGACTTCTTCCAAAAGAAAGTCTTATGGAAAAGAAAAAGAAGTCTGTGAAAAAGCAAAAGGTAGAAGGATCAAAGAAGAAGAAGGCAGAACCGAAGAAGAAGGTCGATGGCAAAGGAAAGTGTTTCCATTGCAACAGCGACGGCCATTGGAAGCGGAACTGCCCTACTTACCTGGCCACCCTGAAAGAACAAGAAGGAAGGTCCTTCTGGAGGTATGCTCGTTATTGAGTCTAACCTTACGGTTTCTTCTGCATCCAGTTGGGTGCTTGACTCTGGATCTAGTGCTCATCCTATGCACTTCTATGCAGGGTCTTGAGGATAGCAGGAGGTTGAGGGATGGAGACATGATCCTACGCATCGGTAATGGAGCAAGAGTTGCTGCAGTAGCCGTGGGAACATACCCTCTTCGATTACCATCTGGTTTAGACTTAGTTTTGAAAAGACTGTTATTTTGTGCCTGCAGCTAGCAGGAATTTGATTTCTGTTTCATGCTTAGCACAAGAAGGTTATGTGATCACCTTCTTTAAGGACCATTGTAACATTCTTTATGAAAGAAATAAAATTGCAAATGGTTTCCTTATTAATGGTCTTTATCAGCTACATATTGATGTACCTATTCTAACTATCGAGCAAAACGTGAATGCCAAACGACCTAGGGATAGTCCAAACGACAGATATCTATGGCACCTGAGATTAGGTCATATAGCAGAAGATAGGATCAACAAATTGGAGAAAAATGGGCTATTGAGTCCATTGACTTCCGAGTCATATCCAACTTGTGAATCTTGTATTCAAGGCAAAATGACTAAACTCCCTTTTGTTGGACATGGGGAGAAGGGCCACAGATCTCCTTGCCCTAGTACATACTGATGTGTGCGGCCCATTTGATGTGCCGGCTAGAGGCAATTTTATCTACTTCATTACCTTTACCGATGATCTGTCTAGGTATGGGTATGTGTATCTTATGAGACACAAGTCTGAAGCTTTTGAAAAGTTCAAAGAATTTAGACATGAAGTAGAAAAACAAACTGGAAAAACCCATTAAGGTTCTTCGATCAGATCGAGGAGGTGAATACCTTAGCCGGGAATTCCTAGACTATCTTAAGGAAAATGGCATAGTCTCTCAATGGACTCCACCAGGAACACCTCAACTCAACGGGGTTTCAGAACGGAGAAATCGGACCCTATTGGATATGGTTCGATCCATGATGAGCTTCACAGACCTCCCAGATTTTCCTTTGGGGACACTTCATTATTAACTTCAATTTATTTACTGAATAGGGTTCCCTCTAAAACCGTTCCTACCACACCGTATGAGATATGGCACGGTAAGAAACCAAGTCTGAGTCATCTCAGAATTTGGGGTTGTCCGGCTCATGTCAAAAGACAACAAGCGGACAAGTTAGAGTTTAGGTCCTTTAGAGCTCGATTCATAGGATATCCTAAAGAGTCATTAGGATACTATTTCTACATTCCAGAAGACCACAATGTGATTGTGAGTCGACATGCCATATTTCTTGAAAAATAGTTTATTCAAGATAGTGGCATTGGAAAGCAGATTAAGCTTGATGAGAAAGTCTCACAAGCAGAAAGAGCTAAGGACCAAGTGGAACCAAATCAGGTTGAGCCAATAAGAACACTACCTCCTCCACCTCGTAGATCGGAAAGAGTTTCCCGTCCCCCTGAAAGATACTTAGGTATTATTTCAGAGGATGTAGAGGAAATGTTCCTCATAGGTAATGGTGCTCATGGTGATGATCCCAAAACCTACAACGAGGCGATATCAGATATCGACTCCGAGAAATGGCTTGAGGCAATGAAGTCAGAAATTGACTCGATGCACTCAAACCAAGTCTGGACCTTGGTAGATCCACCAGAAGGTATAGTACCTATTGGGTGTAAATGGATCTTCAAGAGAAAGATTGGTGCAGATGGGAATGTGGAGACATTCAAGGCTAGACTAGTGGCAAAAGGTTATAGTCAACGTGAAGGCATTGACTATCAGGATACCTTTTCCCCGGTAGCTATGCTAAAATCCATCCGCACATTGCTTGCTGTTGCAGCCTATTTCGATTATGAAATATGGCAAATGGACGTGAAAACGGCATTCCTAAATGGATATCTTGAGGAAGATATCTATATGGAACAGCCACTAGGTTTCACATCCAGTGATACTGATCACAAGGTTTGCAAGCTGCAAAGGTCCATATATGGACTTAAGCAAGCATCTCGGAGCTGGAACACTCGTTTCAATGATGTGATCAAAACGTTTGGTTTCATCAAAAACGAAGAGGAACCATGTGTTTTCAAAAGGGTCAGTGGGAGCGCTGTTGTCTTCCTCGTATTGTACGTGGATGACATCCTCCTTATTGGGAATGATATTCCCATGTTGACATCAGTCAAGATGTGGTTGTCTAAGGAATTCTCCATGAAAGACCTAGGTGAAGCATCCTTTATTCTAGGAATTAAGGTCTATAGGGATAGACCGAATAGGAATGCTAGGACTTTCACAGAAGATGTACATAGAGGAAGTACTAAAGAGGTTTAGTATGGAAAACTCTAAGAGGGGATTAATACCCTTCAGACATGGTATTCATCTTTCCAAGAAGATGTGCCCCAGCACACCTGAGGAAATAGAACGCATGAGCAAGATCCCTTATGCTTCTGCAATAGGGAGCCTCATGTATGCCATGCTATGTACACGACCTGATATAGCCCATGCTGTGAGTGTCACAAGCAGATATCAGTCAAATCCAGGTGAAGAACACTGGACTTCTGTGAAATGTATCCTTAAGTACTTGAGAAGAACTAAGGATATGATGTTGGTCTTTGGTAATGGAGAACTCCTGGTCCAGGGATACACAGACTCGGACTTCATGTCCGATATAGATGATCGAAAGTCGACATCTGGAAGTCTGTTTGTGTGCAATGGTGGAGCTGTCAGCTGGAAGAGTTCCAAGCAAACTGTGATAGCAGATTCCACCATGGAAGCAGAATATATAGCTGCATCAGAGGCTGCAAAGGAAGCGTTCTGGTATAAGAAGTTTGCTGCAGAAATTGGAGTAATGCCATCAGATGCCATTCCTCTTTACTGCGACAACAATGGCGCCATAGCCCTTGCTAAGGAGCCGAGGTCTCACCAGAAATCCAAGCATATTGAGCGGCGATATCATCTCATCCGCGATTACCTTGAGAAGGGATATGTCGAGGTCAAGAGAGTCGACTCCACAGATAATGTGGCAGACCCACTTACAAAGCCGTTGGGCCAGCAGAAGATCGAAGCCCACCTTGAGAAGATGGGACTTAGACTTGTAGCCAATTGGCTTTAGGACAAGTGGGAGATTGTTAGATATATGTGCCCTAGAAGCCAGAATTGGCTGACACTTGTAATACACTTCTAGGGGCAAAATTGTAATTTTGACTATAATTAATAAATGGGTTATTTTCTATCACACATGTGTATTTAGTGTCTGTGATACATCCTTTGAGTTAATGGTAATGATAATTCATATTTTCAAGAGTTGAAAATTTAAGACATGAATAATCATTATTAACTCATAAATAGCTCCCGACCATAGGATCATCACGAGGATGGTGATTGATCCGGAAGGTTGGTGTACGATCGCTTCTCTTTAGTAGATGAGTCTTGAGTCTACGGTGTGGAGACACCGGAGCGAGAGTACAGGTACTCGTTAGAGAACGAGGGCACTGAGCGTGACCACCTCGAGTAGTCATTAGGGAGTCTACCTTCTCGTCAATGACTGACTCGATGCTGCAGTAGTGTGTCTGGTTCTTTGACCTGAGATGCATCGGCAGTTCACCTTGAGGGTGTTATAGTTTGACTACACCATTACTCGGTCTCCTAGCCATATGGAACCCTGAGGTGTATGTTGGCTATGACATGTTCATTGTAGGAACTGGATTGCATCAAGATGGAATCTATCTACCTCGGTGGTAGAGGAGTAGCCCTATGATGATCATGAGAATCAAGTCTTGAAGCCCATGGCCATGGCAGAGTGAAATAATAGAAAGAGTTTCTATTTAGATTTTCACATTGGACTTGAATCGAATGATTACATCATATGACAGAGACTAGGGTTTGACGAGTTCACCTTAACCCTAATCTGATCGGGGCTCAAGATAGAAGAACTGAATCACACAGGTAGCTGCACCAAGAGGTTCGCATTCAGCTCTGATGGGTTGCCACCATATACTGCTAGGTGTCACTGGTGGATTTTGGGAGCAATTAGAATGATTTAGATGATCGATCATTCTAGCTGTTCGAATCAGAAGAGTTCTGATCCATCGAAAGGAGTTTCGATGATGTCGATGATAGAGATCATGACATATCCCATTACCATACAGAACTGAACCTAACTGGGTCACACAAACAAGGGTTTGAATCTGGTGATCATCAATTGAACTGATCTAGTTCAATTGATCTGAATGAGATTCAATTAGGTTCAAGGAAATCGTGCTAGCACTCGATTGAACCTAACGTTCTTCTTTTGCTATCATAAATAAGTCGTCCTGTCTGAGCCAAAGGAGTTTGTGCTCAAACAGAAGGCCTTCTTATGGTCTGACTGGAGGTTGTCCAAGTCAGAATAGGTTGTCTTATTTGTAAGACATTACCTGCCATTTTTGGTCACCTGCCATTTCTTGTTCTTTGACTTTGGTCAAAAGTCTACCTTTGACTGGTCAAACGTTGACCATTGACCCTTTGACTTTTGACCACATGTCATGCACCTATTGGAGAGCTGGTGGGGGCCTTGTCCCCCTGCCAGAACCTGGCAAGGAGATGGGCGCACGCCAAGGGAGGCGTGAGCCCAAGTAAGGAGGCGGCCTATGGAGTCCTTGTTGGGACAAGGACTCCATCTCCCTTTAGGATTCCAATGAGAGTTCTTCTAAGAATCCAGTTTGACTGGTCCTTAAGGCACTCCTCCAAGTAGGAATCCAGGGGACTCTAATCCCACCAATCAGATTTAGATCTGATTTCACAAAGGGTTGTGATTGGTTGGGAGGAAGATGACTTGGATCACGCTTAGTCTATATAAGAGACCCAGCGCCCAAGTGAAAAAATAATCAAGAAGCAATCTTCCCACGCCCCAAGGCTGCCTCTCTCCCCTTTCTCCATGCCATACTCTCTTCTCCCCTTGCTCTCCACGTCCAAAAGTGTTTTGGATTTGGATTGGTGCGATTCAGATCAAGAAAAGGAGATCAAAAGCAAGAAGGCTGCGCTGCTGCGAAGAACGACTGCAGATCTTCAAAAGGAGTTTTGAAGATCCTCCAGATCAGATCCAGATCTGATTTTTGGAGGCGTGATAGAGAAGAAGAGGATCTCCAGATCCAGCCCGAGTGGATACCGGTAGAGGCCAGGCGCTTGCGTGGCTTGATCCAGAACCTTCCGCTGCAAACAGGATCATCAACAGGGTAATAGGATTACCCTATTCAGGTAAATTGAATGTGATTTAATTTATCCTTTTCATTTAATTTTTATTAAATAAATAAGAATCAGATCTGAAGCATCCCTGATCTGACGCAGATCTAAGAGAAAAATTTTTGAAATATATCTCTTGATCTGATCAGATCTGAACGAACCTGGTCAGGGAAATCAGGATTTCCCTTCATAGAGCCCAACTTCAAGCTTGAATATCAATTCTGGGTTGCCTTCTTAAGGGTCGAAAGGAAGGCTTAGCACAAGATCCCATCGCTAGCTCCATGCAGGAATATGAGAATCTTAAAGCTCTCCAAGTGATCCACTGGGTCCGTTAATCCATCATAGTTTCCCAATTAAGGTATTTTGAAGTTGATGGGCAACGACTTCTGCATGATTCTATCACTGAAAGGCAGGTCGATGTAGAAGCCAGCTTGATTGCTTTGGTCCATGGCCTATTGCTATATTGCTTCGATGCACCAATTCATCTCCTAAAGCTTGCGATCCATGTCGACGTCATGAGCTATGTAGACCTCCATGCATGGGACGGAGATCGGCCTAGTGCAGATCCCCTATCAAAGTGAGGGGTAGGAGAGTGTCTCCTCTGCTCAAGACTCAGGGGTCGACTCAGCTGCGTCTGCCTTCCTTGCACTAGACTACACAAGAGAGGTTAAAGTTGCTGCTGTTGTGACACCTCCTACACGGGGGTCGGTTGTTGTATGTTCTAGATCATCATGGTCAGCGCTTGAACTTGCTCAGCTAGTGCATTAAACTGGTCCTGATTTACCCCCATAGCTAGTTGAGGCAGTTATCGAGGTGCCTCCACCCGTGGGGCTAGAACATGATTTTCGACCAAAATCCTAGCCAGATCGATCCCCATGGAGCATCGCAAAGATGTTCTATGTGGTGGCATTGTTGTAGATCTCATGCTCCCTCCCAAAACTAGGCCTTTAGGGATCCTTCTTCTAGTGCTAATTTGTTGCTGCAGATTTTTGGTTCGGATCGAAATGACTGGAGCTATGCGGCAGGAGATGACTGGACCTACAAAATAAGTCTCTTGTTAGGATTGGATCTAGTGGGAACCCTCTAATGCTCAAGTCAGAAATTAGCAAAATAGATAAGAAGGAGCATGAGGGAGAGTAAAAAATGTTCTACCTCTGGGGTCCTTTGATTTTCTTTATTTATAAATCGAGGATCAAGCTGTAAGAGGGAAGAGTGGCGGTTGATGTTACCTTATCCAACGTGCGGTCAGCCACTTTCATTAATGGCTCCAGCCCGATTCTCTAGAATTTGGTGGTTGATGTTATCTTATCCGATGTGTGGTCAGCTGCTCCCACAAATAGCTGTAGTATGATTCCCTGGGTTTTGATGATTGATGTCATCTTATTTAGCGTGTAGTCAGTCTCTTCCAAAAATGATGTGATTTGAAAGGACTGTGTGAGTTTTCTCGCTAGCCTTTCCAAATATGGTGATCGAAGGAATTGGAGTGGGTATGGATCGACAGCTTGTTATGAGTACTATTGAGGATAGAGGTTGGCAACCGATACAAGGATTGGTGGCTAAACGAGAATCTAACTCCAAAGTTGTTAAGATAGATCCCTCAATTATAGAATACAGATCACCAGCCTAAGATCATAATAGCATCCAAGAAAGATAGATGTTGCTGCTATGCAAGAAAAAAAAGAAAGACCATAAAATAAATATAATAAAATATACATGAGTTTGGCCTCAAGCCTATCTCTATGGGACGTGCAAACTTCACCATGAGAGAGATTAAAATAAATAAATATAAGAAAAACTTACCACTTAATCTTTGTATAAAAGTTTCTCAATAAGAAGTCCTAAAATCTTCATAAAAACTCTTTGAAATTTTTTAAGAAGCCTCTCTGCACCTCCAAGATGTCACCAATTCTTCGATACAATAAATGGTTGATCAATCGAAGTTATATAGACTCTAGAAATATCAAAATAGTTTTTTAGTATGAAATCAAGTCCCAAACATATTCGAAAATCATTCTGAACCATCAGATCATCATTAGCTCAAACAAAAGCGGTCCGAATATGCAATTCCTCCTAATCAAGTTCGAATTGCACCTAGACTATCAGATCATGACTGGCTTGCTCCTAGGCTGTTGGATCATGATGCGGTCCATAAAAAATCTTGTAAACCATACAAAACCATGGAAAAATGATCGTTGGTCCACCATGGACCATATGAAATAGGAGGGAAATGGCTCCTAATCCATCGATCATGCATAGATTGCGTGGAAATGGGTCGCCCATGGTAGGCCCGTGTTGGGCCGCACCTACGCGGTCCACCCACATGCTCATGCATGCTGAGCTGGGCCATGCCCTCATGGCTGGCCCATGCCTCACGCTAGGTCCTGGCGGCCTGCCATCCTGCACTGGCCCGTGGGCTAGCCACTTGCTCTCAGTGTTCCCTCGCATATATCTACTCTGTTTGGACTCTGATTGGACTATTCTTAGTCTCATTAGATTTCGTTCATCATTCTGGACCTCATTCTAGGCTTATTATGGATCGAATCTTGAGATATTTTTCTCAACAATCTTCATCTTGACTCGATATTTGGCCTTCACTTATCTTTAAGAACTTATAATCTGTCTCATCCTCACATCCTGGGGCATGCCTGCTGTGTCATGAATGGGCAAATATGAGAGTCGAGCTATGCCACTTGATCCCATCTTCATCATGGGCTGCATCCACTCTGACCAAAGATCTGCTCGAAAAAGTCTCTTACGGCAATAGGAACTTCACTCTGCGACGTCGTCTCTTATCCTTCCGAGTCTTCCGACTCATACTCGATCTACCTCCACCTGAAACTCCACCTCGCACTAGATTTCTTGCTATATGAGATAGTATCCTTCATACTTTCTTTCTCTAATCACCATCCTACTGCTATGCATGATCATTAGGATTCCTCCATCAGCTTTTCATCTGAAGCCAATTGAATCTAGTTTGCTCAAAGGGATTAGATTCTTCTTAAAGCTAGATATGTATCGAATCTCATCTAACTTCTTCACTATTCCATCATGGAGCTTCATGCTGACCGTCTTGCTGCCTTTGATCTCATAGCTCGATCTGTCTGATAGGAATACAGTGCCCTCATTGATCTCTAAGAAGTCAAACAGCTCCTCTCTATAATATATATGATGAAAACAAGCAAAATTTATAATCTACTAGAAGAAAGAAGTAGATACCTTATCAGTTACTAGAAGGACATTGTCACTGCCTTCTGTATCACTACTGGCCATCACCACAGTAGCTTGCATTCAATTTTTGAGTTGTAGATAATCTCTGACACGATGCCTTAACTTGTTGCACCAGTAGTACCTAATCTTGCTTTGGTCTCTCATCTTGGACCTGGATCATCCTTCTTACGATCTTCTGTCACTCCATCTACTGTCATTTGCTCCAAAAACCATCAAAGCTGAGCTGCCACCATCTGAGCTCGAAGCTGGATTCTTTTTTTTGAGAACTTTGTTATGAAGAATCGCCGTAGTGATCTCATCCATCTTGATAGTGCTCTTTTTCATTAGAAGAGTAGTTACCAAGAACTCATATGAAAAAAAAGCAATACTAGTAAGACCAACGCTCTGGTCTTCTTCTTAACCTTCTCACCTATATTGAAAAGATTAGTGAGAATCTTCTTAAAGTGATTGAGATGTTCCAGCATCTTTGACCTTCGTCTATTCATAGCTTGTAAAACTGTCTTTAAAGGAATAGCATGTTGGTGAGAAATTTTGCCATGTACAATTATTCAAGCTTCGACCATAGCACCGTCGAGAAAGTCTCGCCAAGTATATTGATCATCATCTCATCTGCTAGGTATATGCAGATGGCACTCACTATCTGTATCTATAGCCACTCTTGTATCCTCTTCTCTATGGTGTTTGATTTCTTTTCATTCAAAAGAGTATCGATCAATCTATGCTGGATGAGCATGTCTTTCACTCTTGCTTGTCATAAGAAGAAATTATTCTTTTTATCGAACCGATTGATCTCTACCTTGATTGTACTTGCCTTCTCCATCTTCTAATCTCGATCAAAACTATTTCTATCTGGACCGCTTGATACCACTTGACTACAGTAACCAAACTCCGATATCACTTAATAGGATATCAACTTGCTCTAATACCACTAGTTGAGGTAGATCCCTCAATTGCGGAATATGGATCACCCATCCAAGATCACAATAGTGTCTAAGAAAGATAGATGTTAATGCCACATGACAAAAAAAGAAGAAAGACCACAATACAAATATTATAAAATATATATAGGTTTGGCCTCAAGCCTACCTACATGGGGTGTGCAAACTTCACTATGAGAGAGATAAAACTAAATAAATATAAGAAAAACTTATCACTTAACTTTTGTATAAGAGTCTCTCAATAAAAAATCTCAAAATCCTTGCAAAAACTTTCTAAAATCTCTTAAGAAATCTATCAATACCTCTAAGACGTCACCAACTCTCCGATACAACAAACGGTTCGTCAATCAAAATTATATAAATTTTAAAAATATCAAAACAGTATTTCAGTAGAAAATTCAGTCCTAAACATATCCGAGAACCATTTTGGATGATCTGATTATGATCGGTTCGAACCAGGGTCGTTCAAGCAATAAGCCTCCTGATCAAGTTCGAATTATGTCTGGACCATCGGATTATGATCGGCTCGCTTTTGGACCATCAGATCGTAATGCAGTCCATCAAAAATCCTGTAAACCATGCAAAACCATGGAGAAATGGCCACGGATCCACCATGGATCACATGAAATGGGAGGAAAACAGCTCTCGATCGGTCCACCGCTCACGCATAGATCGCATGGAAATGGGTCACCCCTAGCAAGCCCGTGCAGCCTGCGTGCGTATGCTAGGGCTGGGCCATGCCCACATGGTTGGCCCACGTGCGTCGCATTGGGCCCTGTCCTCATGGCTGGCCCATGTCGTGCACTGGACCCTGGTGGCCCGCTTGCCTACACCAGCTCGTGGGCCCTTCTGGTGGTCCGTGGGTCGTGCCACTTGCTCCTAATGCTTTTTTGCACGTATCTTTTTTATTTGGATTCTGATTGAGTTGTTGTTGATTTTGTTGGATTTTTTTATCGTTCTGAATTTTATTTAAGCTTATTATGAACCGAATCTCGAGATATTTTTTTTAATAAAAAATTAGATTAGAATTCAAAAGCAACAATGATGTGGGTTGATGGCCAGTGTGCAGGTCTATGACCGATGTTTGGGTCTATGACCGATTTTTGGGTCAGTTATGACTAGTCTACCAAAGCCTCTAATTCGGACACCTGAGTTCTACCATAACACTGGCATTCCCTTGTCATCACCATTTGGGATAGCTAGATTTATTGAAATATGAGTACTCAAGAACTTGCTGGCATCTTGTATTATAGAGTACGAAAATTTCAAACCCATCCGCAACTGTGCGAGACTTTTGGGATACGTGGAAGAATGAGAAATATAAAAGGAATCTTTCACCACACGTGGAAGGTTTAATTGCCATTGTCTACTGATTTTTATGGAAAGAGAGGAATAAGCGGATGTCTCGGTTTGAGGGCATCTCTGTGAGAGAAACGACAAAACTTGTACTAGTTGTTTTCCAAAGCTGGACAGAACCATCTACGGTTGCCGACGCATTTACTGCAGAACTGGTGATTTGGATTAGCTGTTCAGGTCTAAATATTACATGCAATTTTATTTTTAATAATATTTTTTAATATTTATTTTTAAAAATATTATTTTTTAAATTTATTTTTGAATTCATCATTTCGGTGCCGCTAAAATCATGAGTTAAATCCATAAGTTTAAATCCACTTGATGAAAATATGCATTGAATTTACGAGTTTGGAGCTATGACGTGGATGCTGGTCAAATTCTGAGGGTTGAATCTATAATTTCATAAAAACATGATTCCTACCCACAATTTCATAATGAAATGGAAGATTAAACCCATAATTTCTATGAAATTTCAAATCTGGCTGTTAGATGAAAATGTGGGCTCAAAACATGATCTCATTTTGAAATCGTATTGTCATCTCACGATTTCATCTTTGCACTGTTGCAAATTCAAACTCAAAAAATAGCCGTTGTGAAATCATGAGTTCTAGCCATGATTTCACAAACTTATGGCCCAAACCTATAATTTCATTCCCTTTAAATTCAATCCGTCTCAACTCACTCTCTATTGAGTTTTCTAGAATTTATCTTATATTTTAGTCCATTTCAATCATCCTAGAATCAATCACGCTGATCCCCATACTAGAATTAGCTTAATGGATTCCAAAAAAGATGGAGTTTTGTCGAAAGAAAAAAAAAAAACCTCGAGTAGAAAAAAAGAACCATCACGTAGGTACGAAGAAGTTTTATTTATAAATAATGAGTATAATAAAAATTTTCAATCAATTTTTTTTTGAAGAAAAAATGTAGGAAGTAGAATAGTTGATTTAAATAGTTTTAATGATTTTCAAATTAGATTTTTATTCAAAAGGATGGATTAGCTATCTATGATTACTCTCTAGGTAAGTATTTTTATAATAATTTTAGTTTTAATAATTCAGCTTATTCTATTTCGTCGTATGTGAAAGGATAAATTATTGAGTTTGATTTGTGGTATTTTTGATCAAATTTTAGAAATTTTATCAAATGATGATAGATATTTTAATATTACTTATTAGAATCATCGAAGTTTAGATTAGTATACTTGTGTTAGAATTATTTTTGAGGAAAACACTTTAAGTCGGATCGCTAAATCTAATGCACATATGTTACCACTTGAAAATAGATTAATTCATTATATTTTTATATTTAATTTTCTACCTAGAAGAGGTCATGGAGATAATGTGTCATATTTAGATATTCATCTCCTCAAAATGTTTCTTTCGGGTGATAGGGTTAATTTGGTTTATTTAACGATGTACTATATGAATGAATGTTTTCAAAGTTCAGAAACTATTTTGTCATATGGAGCTATTCTGACCATTATATTCGAGGCATTTGATATTCCTATGACTGATGATGATGAAGTTATTAAGCTCAGACTATACTGACACCTACAATCACACATCTTTGAGATATATAGGGTATATATTTAAATATGAGGTATGGAGGCATATGTCTGAGCTATTTGAAGAAGAAAGTGATAGTGAAGAAGACCATCAGTTTACCGACAAAGGCCAGCCTACACATCCAACATAGTTTGATTAGTAGTCTTCCATTCTGCATGCATTGTCTACTCGGATAGATGCACTGGAGATGTTTGTCAGGCAGGGATTTGCATACATGGATGAGGGATTTGCATGATTCAATCTGTTCATATAGCATTTCTACAGTTAGTTGCCTCCACTGCCACAGGACCCTGTAGTGGATGATTAGACTTCAACTTCTGATTGCAAGGTCTGAGATGGTCACCCGATGATGTATCATCTTTTTCATTTATTTTTAGATTTATGTATTTTGGTTTGTTATAAGCATATTTTCTTTCTTTTAGTGTTCATGATTGAGATAAAATTATGTATTCTGATTGGATTTATGTTGAATATAATATTTCATATAAACTATATTATGTTTTAATTAACATTATCAACCACTAAGATTAATTCTTTGGATTTTATGGTCGAAAAGAAAAAAAGAAAAAAATTCAAAACCATAGTCGACTGGTCCAATAGGGCTTAACTGTCAGGATCGACCGATCTGGACCACTCGGCTCAATGGACTGGACCATTGGGCTTAGTCCTTAGAATTTTAGGGTTAAAAAGAAAAAAAATTCAAAACCATAGTCAACTGGCTGGATTGACTGATCTGGACCACTTGGCTCAATGGACCAGACAACTAGGCTTAGTCCTTAGGATTTTAGGGTTAAAAAGAAAAAAAATTTTGAAATGAGTATGTTACTTAGGATTTTAGGGTTTTAAAAATAAAATATAAAAAAAGCTTCCTACGGTTGATTGGCCCATGGTCGATCGAGTGTGATTGATCGGCTTGGGATAGCATGGTCAACCGACCCACAAAGTTGGTCAACCATAATGTCACATGATTGAGCTAGCTTGGTCGACCACCCCGATCCATCATGCTCAACCATTGGGCTCGATCTGAGATGGTCAACCACCTCACTCCGAGCCCAGCAGTTGAGCATGGTGGGTCGGGGCGGTCGACCAAGCTGGCTCAGCCAGGTGGCATTATAGTCGACCAGCTCTTTGGGCCGGTCGATTGCCCTATCCCCAGCCGACCTATCCCACTCGATCGACTGGCTTAGGACAAATTTTTTTATTTTTTATTTTTGATTTATTTACTAAATATTTATGGTTTACTTTAAGGAAAATTTTAAACTTGGGAAAATAATGAGTTGATTGGATGTGTTTAATGCCTGATCATGGAATGATCGATGCCTGAACTTTCAAACAAATTCACCTTGATCGAGCATTTAGAAATAGGTTTAGTATCATCAATTGTTCAAAATTATTCTATAGGATCTAAAATTTGTTCAAAATTGAATTAAGTAGCTTACATCTTGTTGATGAAATGGATATCTATCTTGTTCATGCAGAAGGTTCGACCGGCAAATCCTTCTTCAAGGATGAATGCCTACTCTACCTCAAAAAAAATAATCCATAGATCGCAAATGATAAGTAACAATTGAACCACACAAATAAGACATGCAGCATAAATATCACCAATGTTCCCTGCAACATAATTATTGAAGGAAAATTCTGATTTTTCAGACCAGGTTCATTCAGATCTGATTAGATCAAGAGATATATTTCAAAATTTTTTCTCTTGAATCTAGATCAGATCTGAGATATTTTAGATTTGATTCTTATTATTTTAATAATTAAAATAAAATTAGATAAATTAAATTTAATTTAATTTACCTTGAAGTGGATAATCTTATTACCCATTGATGATCCTGTAAGCAGTGGAAGGTTCTAGATCTAGCCACGCAAGTGCCTGACCTCTATCGGTATCCACTCAGACTGGATCTGGAGATCCTCTTTTTTTCTATCACATCTCCAAAAATCAGATCTGGATATGATCTGGAGGATCTTTAAAATACCTTTCGAAAATCAACAGTCGTCCTTTGCAGTAGTGTAGCCTTCTAGCTTTCAGTCACCTTTCTCTCATCTGGATCGCACCAACCAAGATCCAAAACTCTTTTTAGACATGGAGAGGAGAGGGAGAAGATGGGTTTGGCATGGAGGAGGAGAGGAGAAGTAGGCTTGGGGCATGGAGAATTATGATTTCAATCATGCTTTGAGTTGGGCGCAGGGTCTTATTTATAGACTGTCTGTGATCCAACTCCTCTTCTTCCTAACCAATCACAATCCTTTGTAAAATCAGATCTAAATCTGATTGATGGGAATAGAGTCCCCTGGATTCCTCCTTAGAGGGTGCCTAAGACCAGACAAAGTTGGTTCTTAGGAGAACGCTAATTGGAATCCAAAAAGGAGATGGAGTCCCTATCCAACAGGGACTCCTGGGTGCCTCCAGCTTGGGCACACGCCAAGGGTGGTGTGCACTCTCCTTCTTGCCAGGTTCTAGTAGGAGGACAGGCCTCCAGCAGCTCTCCAATAGGTGCGTGACACATGGACAAAAGTCAAAGTGTTAATGGTCAACATTTGATCAGTCAAAGATCAACTTTTGATCAAAGTTAAAGGACGAGAAATGGCAGGTGACCAAAAATGGCAGGTAATGTCTTACAAAATAAGACAACCTTTTCTGACTTGGACAAGCTCCAGTTAGACAAAGTGAAGGCCTCTAAATGAGCACAAACTCCTTTGGCTCAGTCAGGACAACTATTTATGATAGTAAAAGAAGAACGTTAGGTTCAATCGAGTGCTAGCACGATTTTCTTGAACCTAATTGAATCTCATTCAGATCAATTGAACTGGATCAGTTCAATTGATGATCACCAGATTCAAACCCTTATTTGTGTGATCCAGTTAGGTTCAGTTCTGTATGGTAATGGGATATGTCATGATCTCTATCATCGACATCATCGAAACTCCTTTCGATGGATCAAAACTCTTCTGATTCGAACAGCTAGAATGATCGATCATCTAAATCATTCTAATTGCTCCCAAAATCCACCAGTGACACCTAGCAGTATATGGTGGCAACCCATCAGAGCTGAATGCGAACCTCTTGGTGCAGCTACCTGTGTGATTAAGTTCTTCTATCTTGAGCCCCGATCAGATTAGGGTTAAGGTGAACTCGTCAAACCCTAGTCTCTGTCATATGATGTAATCATTCGATTTCAAGTCCAATGTGAAAACCTAAATAGAAACTCTTTCTATTATTTCACTCTGCCATGGCCATGGGCTTCTGGACTTGATTCTCATGATCATCATAGGGCTGCTCCTCTACCACCGAGGTAGATAGATTCCATCTTGATGCTATCCAGTTCCTACAATGAACATGCTATAGCCAACATACACCTCAGGATTCCATATGGCTAGGAGACCGAGTAATGGTGTAGTCAAACTATTAACACCCTCAAGGTGAACTGCCGATGCACCTCAGGTCAAAGAACCAGACACACTACTGCAGCATCGAGTCAGTCATTGACGAGAAGGTAGACTTCCTAATGACTACTCGAGGTGGTCACGCTCAGTGCCCTCGTTCTCTAACGAGTACCTGTACTCTCGCTCTGGTGTCTCCACACCGTAGACTCAAGACTCATCTACTAAAGAGAAGCGATTGTACACCAACCTTCTAGGATCAATCACCATCCTCGTGATGATCCTATGGTCGGAAGCATTTTATGAGTTAATAATGATTATTCATGTCTTAAATTTTCAACTCTTGAAAATATGAATTATCATTACCATTAACTCAAAGGATGTATCACAGACACTAAATACACATATGTGATAGAAAATAACCCATTTTATTGATATTAGTCAAAATTATAATTTTGCCCCTAGAAGTGTATTACAAGTGTCAGCCAATTCTGGCTTCTAGGGCACATATATCTAACAATCTCCCACTTATCCTAAAGCCAATTGGCTACAAGTCTAAGTCCCATCTTCTCAAGGTGGGCTTCGATCTTCTGCTGGCCCAACGGCTTTGTAAGTGGGTCTGCCACATTATCTGTGGAGTTGACTCTCTTGACCTCGACATAACCCTTCTCGAGGTAATCGCGGATGAGGTGATATCGCCGCTCAATGTGCTTGGATTTCTGGTGAGACCTCGGCTCCTTAGCAAGGGCTATGGCGCCATTGTTGTCGCAGTATAGAGGAATGGCATCTGATGGCATTACTCCAATTTCTGCAGCAAACTTCTTGTACCAGAATGCTTCCTTCGCAGCCTCTGATGCAGCGATATATTCTGCTTCCATGGTGGAATCTGCTATCACCGTTTGCTTGGAACTCTTTCAGCTGACAGCACCACCATTGCACACAAACAGACTTCCAGATGTCGACTTTCGATCATCTATATCGGACATGAAATCCGAGTCTGTGTATCCCTGGACTTGGAGTTCTCCGTTACCAAAGACCAACATCATATCCTTAGTTCTTCTCAAGTACTTAAGGATACATTTCACAGAAGTCCAGTGTTCTTCACCTGGATTTGACTGATATCTGCTTGTGACACTCACAGCATGGGCTATATCAGGTCGTGTACATAGCATGGCATACATGAGGCTCCCTATTGCAGAAGCATAAGGGATCTTGCTCATGCGTTCTATTTCCTCAGGTGTGCTAGGGCACATCTTCTTGGAAAGATGAATACCATGTCTGAAGGATATTAATCCCCTCTTAGAGTTTTCCATACTAAACTTCTTTAGTACTTCCTCTATGTACATCTTCTGTGAAAGTCCTAGCATCCTATTCGGTCTATCCCTATAGACCTTAATTCCTAGAATAAAGGATGCTTCACCTAGGTCTTTCATGGAGAATTCCTTGGACAACCATAATTTGACTGTTGTCATCATGGGAATATCATTCCCAATAAGGAGGATGTCATCCACGTACAATACGAGGAAGACAACAGCGCTCCCACTGACCTTTTTGAAAACACATGGTTCCTCTTCATTTTTGATGAAACCAAACTATTTTGATCACATCATTGAAATGAGTGTTCCAGCTCCGAGATGCTTGCTTAAGTCCATATATGGACCTTTGCAGCTTGCAAACCTTGTGATCAGTATCACTGGATGTGAAACCTAGCGGCTGTTCCATATAGATATCTTCCTCAAGATATCCATTTAAGAATGCCGTTTTCACGTCCATTTGCCATATTTCATAATCGAAATAGGCTGCAACGGCAAGCAATGTGCGGATGGATTTTAGCATAGCCACTGGGGAAAAGGTATCCTGATAGTCAATGCCTTCGCGTTGACTATAACCTTTTGCCACTAGTCTAGCCTTGAATGTCTCCACATTCCCATCTGCACCAATCTTTCTCTTGAAGATCCATTTACACCCAATAGGTACTATACCTTCTGGTGGATCTACCAAGGTCCAGACTTGGTTTGAGTGCATCGAGTCAATTTCTGACTGCATTGCCTCTAGCCATTTCTCGGAGTCGATATCTGATATCGCCTCGTTGTAGGTTTTGGGATCATCACCATGAGCACCATTACCTATGAGGAACATTTTCTCTACTTCCTCTGAAATAATACCTAAGTATCTTTCAGGAGGATGGAAAACTCTTTCCGATCTACGAGGTGGAGGAGGTAGTGTTCTTATTGGCTCAACCTGATTTGGTTCCAATTGGTCCTTAGCTCATTGTACTTGTGAGACTTTCTCATCAAGCTTAATCTGCTTTCCAATGCCGCTATCTTGAATAAACTATTTTTCAAGAAAGATGGCATGTCGACTCACAATCACATTGTGGTCTTCTGGAATGTAGAAATAGTATCCTAATGACTCTTTAGGATATCCTATGAATCGAGCTCTAAAGGACCTAAACTCTAACTTGTCCGCTTGTTGTCTTTTGACATGAGCCGGACAACCCCAAATTCTGAGATGACTCAGACTTGGTTTCTTACCGTGCCATATCTCATACGGTGTGGTAGGAACGGTTTTAGAGGGAACCCTATTCAGTAGATAAATTGAAGTTAACAATGAATGTCCCCAAAGAAAATCAGGAAGGTCTGTGAAGCTCATCATGGATCGGAACCATATCCAATAGAGTCCGATTTCTCCGTTCTGAAACCCCGTTGAGTTGAGGTGTTCCTGGTGGAGTCCATTGAGAGACTATGCCATTTTTCCTTGAGATAGTCTAGGAATTCCCGGCTAAGGTATTCACCTCCTCGATCTGATCGAAGAACCTTAATGGGTTTTTCCAGTTTGTTTTTCTACTTCATGTCTGAATTCTTTGAACTTTTCAAAAGCTTCAGACTTGTGTCTCATAAGATACACATACCCATACCTAGACAGATCATCGGTAAAGGTAATGAAGTAGACAAAATTGCCTCTAGCCGGCACATCAAATGGGCCGCACACATCAGTATGTACTAGGGCAAGGAGATCTGTGGCCCTCTCCCCATGTCCAACAAAAGGGAGTTTAGTCATTTTGCCTTGAAGACAAGATTCACAAGTTGGATATGACTCGAAAGTCAATGGACTCAATAGCCCATTT
Organism: Cocos nucifera; assembly: GCA_006176705.1. Lineage (NCBI taxonomy): Eukaryota > Viridiplantae > Streptophyta > Magnoliopsida > Arecales > Arecaceae > Cocos > Cocos nucifera. The sequence continues at coordinate 383,131 of QRFJ01001034.1, read as the reverse complement.
TTCTCCAATTTGTTGATCCTATCTTCTGCTATATGACCTAATCTCAGGTGCCATAGATATCTGTCATTTGGACTATCCCTAGGTCATTTGGCATTCACGTTTTGCTCGATAGTTAGAATAGGTACATCAATATGTAGCTGATAAAGACCATTAATAAGGAAACCATTTGCAATTTTATTTCTTTCATAAAGAATGTTACAATGGTCCTTAAAGAAGGTAATCACATAGCCTTCTTGTGCTAAGCATGAAACAGAAATCAAATTCCTGCTAGCTGCAGGCACATAATAACAGTCTTTCAAAACTAAGTCTAAACCAGATGGTAATCGAAGAGGGTATGTTCCCACGGCTACTGCAGCAACTCTTGCTCCATTACCGATGCGTAGGATCATGTCTCCATCCCTCAGCCTCCTGCTATCCTCAAGACCCTGCATGAAAGTGCACAGATGAGCACTAGAACCAGAGTCAAGCACCCAACTGGATGCAGAAGAAACCGTAAGGTTAGACTCAATAACGAGCATACCTCCAGAAGGACCTTCCTTCTTGTTCTTCAGGGTGGCCAGGTAAGTAGGGCAGTTCCGCTTCCAATGGCCGTCGCTGTTGCAATGGAAACACTTTCCTTTGACATCGGCCTTTTTCTTTGGCTCTGCCTTCTTCTTCTTTGTTCCTTCCACCTTCTGCTTTTTCACAGACTTCTTTTTCTTTCCATAAGACTTTCTTTTGGAAGAAGTCCGTTCCATAGCAAGAACTGAGCCTTTAGAACCTTTCATAGAAAGCTCAGCGGTAACCAGCATATTCATTAATTCGGCCAAGGAATTTTGAAGTTTATGCATGTGGTAATTCATGATGAATTGCCCATATGCATCAGTCAAGGATTGCAGAATAATATCGTTCTGCAGGTCCAAGTCTAACTTCACACCGAGCTTCTCAAGCTCTTCCATGTCCTTGATCATTGTCAGACAGTGATCTTGGACTGACTGCCCATCATGCATCTTAGCCTTAAAAAGTTATTTCGTGACTTGATACTTTGGCTGCGCGACTCTGTTCACCAAACATCTCCTGCAGGTGAGCCAACATTTGGCGAGCAGTCCCGATATCTTCATGTTGGCGCTGGAGCTCATCAGACATCGAGCCCAACATGTAATATCTGGCCTTATTATCTTCGTCTATCCATTTTTCCAGAGATGCTCTCTGTTCAGTGGATGGACGGGCTGGTAAGGTGGGAGGGTCCTGGTCCAAAACATGGGTTAACTTCTCAAACCCAAAACTAATTTTGTATAGTTTCCTGAGCCAATCTTTATAATTGGGTCCGGTCAGTCTATGTGTGTCCAGGATACGTGCCAATGGGTTGGACGCAGACATTTTTCCTGTAGAGAGTCAAAGATTCTAGTTAGATACTGTAATTATGACTTGACCAATTTGTTTAGAGATTTTATTTTTAAACAAATTAGCTCCCACTATTTTCTCGGATCCCTACACTCCCTCTGTAGAGATGCAAAAATCTCCATGATTAATGATTTCTAGTGGGTGGTGCGGTCTCACCAACTGACTCATCACCTCACCTAACAGTTATTGGTGATGGGTTAGCCAATGAGTGAACAACTCTTGTTCAATGATTCTCTAATCATGGTGCACCCAAACTTGGTCTCTAATTCATGAATCTCACCGTATCCGAAATATTGATCCACTCCTTAGTTAAGTCAGACCCACCATTTGCATAGACTGGGTTCCTAATTGAGTCTCTCACCGTATCCAGAATATTGAGCCCAACTCATCCTCCAGCCCATAGCATCCAATGCCTAATAGACATGGTTGCATCTTCCCGGTGCAACTGAGCCACTGTATCCAGCCGAGAACAATCAACCCCGGGAAGGGCCCGCACATCTACAATGGTGGAAGACCTCAGACTTAATCTTTTCTTAGGGAGAATTGATTCAGGTCTCATTAAACTAGACTTATCATAGTCATAACAATTATGACTAACCTAGTGGCATGGGTTAGCTCGGATTATTGACCACCTCAGATCAGAACTGTATCAACAGATATGGCCAGGTAAGTGAGATCCGGTGGAAGGAATATGCCATTAACTCGTACAAGAATGCATTCAGGTCGAGTAGCTTCCAATTAAAAATCCAGTCGGTCGTATGTGCCAAACTTACCTTAGACACCAAATTGTTGAGTCCAGAACCAATTGGGTTAGCCTACAATCCAGACTCTAACCTCTGAGCCTAATTAGGTCTTGCTTGATCGTGACTCGATCTTGACCCAGACTTAATCCTATTAGGCTGGTCAATTTAAGCATTGTTGATCCCATCTAACCAACTCTTGATTCGGTTTGATCAACCGCTTAGACCTAATTGAGCTACCCAAGCCCGAACCCAGTATTATGAATATGTCTTAGATCTAAAATTCTCAATTTTAGACCTAATTAATATTCCATAATCTTAATTTTTAATTAAGTAGGGTTCATAAACAAAATATGCACAATAAATCCTAGGGTTTCAGGATCTAGGGTTTTGCAGAAAGTAAGTTTTGGGTTTCTGATTAAGGACGAACACGCAGCACCCCTACACATCATAAGAACACCCCATCGAATGGGAAGAGAGGGCCTTTAAACCCTTCTTCGTTCTTATGACCGGACGGCCAAGAGGAACGCCTTAATCAGGAACATGCAATACTACAAAATAGTTTTAGATCTATATCATATATCTCATATACAAATTAGATCTAATCATGGCATATTTTGCATACATCTCATGTATCGAATCATGCATATTTTCAGATCTAAATTATCTCATAATAATCTAAAAAATTAGATTTAAATTGATCTAATCAAAATAAATTCTAATCTAGATAATTATGTAGAACTATTCTACAACTAGTCTAGACATGCATCAATCATATCTCATATGATGTTTAAAATTAAATAATTTTTATTTGCTATTTTTTAGATGTTATTATAACCATTATAATATCAAAAAATAGTAAATAAATAGATCTAAAATATGATTTAATCAAATTAAATCAAAAACATGCAAGACTATTCTATAGAACTATTCTATTTTAGAACTAGTCATGCATATTTTCTAATCTTAGATCCAAATCATTTAATTTTAATTTTTTCTGATTTTAGATCTGATCACATCTCATGTGACATCTAAAATCACTTATTTTCTAATTAAAATAAATTTAAAATCAGATCTAAATACTTTTAGAACCTTGGCTCTGATACCAGTTGAAGGAAAATCCTGATTTTTCGGACCAGGTTCGTTCAGATCTGATCAGATCAAGAGATATATTTCAAAATTTTTTTTCTTTGATCTAGATCAGATCTAGGATATTTTAGATCTAATTCTTATTATTTTAATAAATTAAAATAAAATTAGATAAATTAAATCAAATTTAATTTACCTTGAATGGGTAATCCTATTACCCTGTTGATGATCCTGTATGCAGCGGAAGGTTCTGGATCTAGCCACGCAAGTGCCTGGCCTCTATCCGGTATCCACTCAGGCTGGATCTGGAGATCCTCTTCTTCTCTATCACATCTCCAAAAATCAGATCTGGATCTGATCTGGAGGATCTTCAAAACTCCTTTTGAAGATCAGCAGTCGTCCTTTGCAGCAGCGCAGCCTTCTAGCTTTCAGTCGCCTTTCTCTTGATCTGGAATCGCACCAACCAAGGTCCAAAACTCTTTTGGACGTGGAGAGGAGAGGGAGAAGGTGGGTTTGGCATGGAGGAAGAGGGAGAGAGGCAGCCTTGGGGCATGGAGAATTGTGATTCTCAATCTTCTTTGAGTTGGGCGCAGGGTCTTATTTATATAGACTAAGTCTGTGATCCAACTCCTCTTCTTCCCAACCAATCACAACCCTTTGTGAAATCAGATCTAAATCTGATTGGTGGGAATAGAGTCCCCTGGATTCCTCCTTAGAGGGTGCCTAAGACCAGTCAAAGTTGGTTCTTAGGAGAACTCTAATTGGAATCCAAAAAGGAGATGGAGTCCCTTGTCCAACAAGGACTCCTAGGCGCCTCCAACTTGGGCACACGCCAAGGGTGGCGTGCGCCCTCCTCCTTGCCAGGTTCTGGCAGGGGGACAAGGCCCCCACCAGCTCTCCAATAGGTGCATGACACATGTGGTCAAAAGTCAAAGTGTCAATGGTCAACATTTGACCAGTCAAAGGTAGACTTTTGACCAAAGTCAAAGAACAAGAAATGGCAGGTGACCAAAAATGGCAGGTAATGTCTTACAAAATAAGACAACCTTTTCTGACTTGGACAACCTCCAGTCAGACCATAAGTGAAGGCCTCTGAATTGAGCACAAACTCCTTTGGCTCAGTCAGGACAACTTATTTATGATAGTAAAAGAAGAACGTTAGGTTCAATCGAGTGCTAGCACGATTTTCCTTGAACCTAATTGAATCTCATTCAGATCAATTGAACTGGATCAGTTCAATTGATGATCACCAGATTCAAACCCTTGTTTGTGTGACCCAGTTAGGTTCAGTTCTGTATGGTAATGGGATATGTCATGATCTCTATCATCGACATCATCGAAACTCCTTTCGATGGATCAGAACTCTTCTGATTCGAACAGCTAGAATGATCGATCATCTAAATCATTCTAATTGCTCCCAAAATCCACCAGTGACACCTAGCAGTATATGGTGGCAACCCATCAGAGCTGAATGCGAACCTCTTGGTGCAGCTACCTGTGTGATTAAGTTCTTCTATCTTGAGCCCCGATCAGATTAGGGTTAAGGTGAACTCGTCAAACCCTAGTCTCTGTCATATGATGTAATCATTCGATTCAAGTCCAATGTGAAAACCTAAATAGAAACTCTTTCTATTATTTCACTCTGCCATGGCCATGGGCTTCTGGACTTGATTCTCATGATCATCATAGGGCTGCTCCTCTACCACCGAGGTAGATAGATTCCATCTTGATGCTAATCCAGTTCCTACAATGAACATGCTATAGCCAACATACACCTCAGGGTTCCATATGGCTAGGAGACCGAGTAATGGTGTAGTCAAACTATAACACCCTCAAGGTGAACTGTCGATGCACCTCAGGTCAAAGAACCAGACACACTACTGCAGCATCGAGTCAGTCATTGACGAGAAGGTAGACTTCCCTAATGACTACTCGAGATGGTCACGCTCAGTACCCTCATTCTCTAACGAGTATCTGTACTCTCGCTCCGGTGTCTCCACACCGTAGACTCAAGACTCATCTACTAAAGAAAAGCGATTGTATACCAACCTTTCGGATCAATCACCATCCTCATGATGATCCTATGGTCGGAAGTATTTTATGAGTTAATAATGATTATTCATATCTTAAATTTTCAACTCTTGAAAATATGAATTATCATTATTATTAACTCAAAGAATGTATCATAGACACTAAATACACATATGTGATAAAAAATAACCTATTTTATTGATATTAGTCAAAATTATAATTTTGCCCCTAGAAGTGTATTACAAGTGTCAGCCAATTCTGGCTTCTAAGGCACATATATCTAACAATTATCACCAATGATCAAACTAAATCATATAAATATACCAAGTGATGCTACTAAGGATTGCGTAGTAAGTAACAACATTGCATAATAAAATCCAACATGGCAACCAACATTCCATTAATTCATCAAAAAATGAACAACTTCATTTATATTAAAAAATAAAATTCATGTGGTACATGTATAGAAATAAAATAAAATAACATCATATCCGACATGATGATCGTTGCTTCTTTCTTGTGGGTTGCTTCTGATGACCCATAGGTTGCACTTCACTCGGACCCTCGTGCTCCTCGATAGTAATCTCCACTGCGTAACTATCTCCTATGTAGCTCCCTCACTTATATGGCCTCCTATATGATATGAAACTCCATCTTCATAAAGCTCGCCTGCCGCAAGTCAAAATGTGCTGTAGTTTCCTCAATGGATGGCAACTGGATCATATCATTGTGCATGTATGTAGCTGATGACATATATAGGCTCAATGTAAGGAAGTCCAGAATCTCGTATGAAGAGGCAATAGGTCATCAGCTACCCCATCCATGCATAATAGGAGGTGCTCCTGATGACAATGGACGCGAAAAAGATGAGAGGGTGGACTCTGATGTGTTGCCGCCATGACTGTAGACATCTGGGAAGATACGATTGTGCTCATCAATGGCATGGAGGACTAAAGCGCAAATGTTCCAGATGACATGCCCAATGTGGAGATGGAGTCTAGATGGGCAAGGTCATGAATCTACATCAAACTGGCACTTTGATATAAATAAAATAATGAGCATAATTAGTAGTGATAATAAGCATGAAGTAAAACCTGTATAAAATTTTAATTAAAATCATTCCAAAAAATTGAACATGACCATGACAAATGAATTGAGATGCAATGATACCACTCCGATATGGATCATAATAGTCCATCATACCATCAACTGCTGGACCATCGACAACATGATCGCATCGATTCTCCCAAAGCATAACCCACTGCTGATGAGTGATGCTCTAGTCCCGATCGACCCACTCCTGAGGTTGATATGATGTAGTCTGGAATCAGTATCATAATACTCCAGAATATCCCGTCGCATCCCAAACTGCCTCATCACTCTATCTAGAAAGTGCCATTCTACAATGTGAAAATAAATAAGTGGCACCTGACATCTCTATATATTCTATCCTTCGAAGCAATAATCTGGTAGAGGTGCAAAGACCTTGAGAGTATATGGCTACCATATAACCTATTAATGAATAAAATTAAATATAAGTACTCTAAGCAATCATGGTTAAAAATGTAAATATATGTTTAAATAAATAATTATAATTATACCTCATGAACTTTGAGATGATCGAACTGGTATTGATATGCGATCAGCGCATGAGTAGAGACCTGTATCATGGAGAAAGCATCTCTCCACCTATTCAATGAAGTTGGATAAGTCAGTTACATAAGATTTACTCCAGGTTGGATATCAAAATAATTGATGAATAGGTTATTACTTACCTCATAGCTAGCAGACCATGTGGCAATGCTCCTCCATCAACCATGTCCATAATAGGATCTACGGGAGGATGACCTAATCTATGAGGTGCTAGACATGGAAACCTATCCCATGCCCACACTTGAAGCAAAATCAAGGCACCCACTATATCGTGTGCATCTAACCTACTGGCCCTGCAAAGCTTCCTATACAACCAGGCTAGACCAGCACTACCCCAATTGTAATATCCTACGGTCTCAAAATCAGTAAATAAAGGCAAAAACATGATATGTATTAGGTTCTATGATTTATTTGCAAACAAACACCCCTCCATCAATTGCAAAATGTATGTTCTAGTGGAACGCTATACAACTATATCATCTGCTTGAGGGGGTAGCGCACTGAACTACTGACCTAACCATACCATGTTCAAATGGGAACCCCTAAGTTTATCAGGGGTGGGACAACACCTAACAAATTTAAACATACCTACCGCCAATCATGATGAGTACTACCTATAACTAGAAGATCGTCAATTGACAAATCCAACTGGATACTGACATCCTCCAATGTAATAGTATACTCTCCATAGAGCAAGTGAAATGTATTGGTCTCTGGATACCACTGCTTGACGAATGCAGTGATGATCAAGTGCCAATCAAATGAAATGAATCCGATGTGGCTAAGGCCGTAAAATCTGGCCTACTGCAAATATGACACTATGTATATATTGAGGGGGGTCGTTCGAGATATGGCTAGCTCACTACATCGGCATGTAAGGAAACTGGCCTCCTATCAAGACCAAAAAAAAGAAAACAAGATCAATATTGTAGTATTAAATCCATACAAATAATTTACTAACATAATTTTAACAATACAAATACATAGCTGACCATCCCAGATGGCTGAAGAATGATGAATAGCTTATGCATAAAGCATGGAATGATCGATTAGACCTAGGTCTATGTATACAATATGCTGCAAATATTAACATTAACAAAAAAATTTAATTTTCATCACTACTCATGATGAGCATACTACTACTCACAATGAATAAATCCAGTGAAGTAATTTGCAATTTACTAGTATTGAATCAAAGATAACAAACAAAAGTTCATTGTTTAAGATCAAAAACCAATAAAATATTATAAATAACAATAACAAACAAAGGTTCAATACACATCAACAAATTATAATACTAAATGCAAATCCTCATTAATTTTCATTTGAGGTTCGTGCTTTGTTTCTTGGACATCTATGTCTATCATGTCCTTCTTCACCATATATCGAACACTTGGGCCTGTTGTTGACTTTCATCCAATCTATTTCATTCTTAAGTCTTGAGGATCATGATCTTTCCTTCTATCGCAATTATTCTCTATGTGGTACTATCAACATGTCATTTATAATTTACGATCAGTACTCAGCATGAGGGATTATATTAAATTGATGGCTGTAACAATGATTGTAGTCTCCCATACTATAGCATCGGTTAACGTATCACAAGAAATCAATCGAGGCATGAGCACAGGCAGCCATCAAATGTGAACATGGTAAATGATAACACTATCATTTTTGACACGTACATATATGCTTCGATATCCATACGATTTATATCCAATGTTATGTTCATAAAAAAGTTAATAATTTATTTATTACAAATAATAACATGATCATAAATCAATTTGTTTTGCATTTATGTTTATCTGAGTATTGTTTTCTTTATTCATACACTATAAGAAAATAGAGTATTAGTGACGGACATTAGAGATAGCTTTTTTCTATTGCTAATAATGAGTATTAGTGATAGAATTAGAGACGGTAAAATTATCATCTATAATAATAGTTTTTACTAATAGCTTTGGTGATGGAAGCCCAACCATTGCTAATAGTGTTATTAAAGATGATATTAGAGACGACAAGATCACCATCGCTAATACATCAGGTATTAGCGATGGTGATAGGGATGCGATGCTGTCGTTAAGACATCGTGTTTATCAGTTTAATCCGACTTCTTAAAATCATTAAAATTGCGTAGATAGTAATGAGTCGGATCGAATCCACAGGGAAGGTAGTGTTTTTAGATTTAAAATCTTTAATTTTTTTGAGAAGAAAAAGAAAATGATTTAAATTTTTGAAATAAAAATTGAAGTCGGAAGATGGAAAATAAAAATTAAAAGATGCAGAAATTTAAATTTGGTACTAAGATCTATTAGTTAGATCTCAGCATCTACTTGCAATAAAATAAAAAGTAATAATTAAAATGTAGAAATTAAATTACAATAAAAATAAAAAATAAGAAATTAAAATATAAAAATAAATTTTTTATTAATTAAAATTTTAGAATTTAAATACATAGAATGTAAAAAAAATAAAATAGCCTGATCTCTGATCTTGGATCGGCATTGGCAGAAAGATGGTGTAGAAGCTCGGCTCTTCTTCTCGGCATCCGTTGCTTCGAAGCAGCCTTTAACCCATAGCCTGGCTTCGCCCTATACTAAAGCTTTACCTTGATCGAAGATATTGATTTCTGGAGGCTTAGGGTCCTTTTTATAGTGCTAGGAGGGCTGGATATTTTATTCTAAAGCAAACATGGGACTAATGCCTTTGTAATCATCAAAATATAAATAAATTTGGATAAAATTTGAATCAAAATAGCTCTGATACGACTCTGATAAATCTGATAAAATCCAGCCGTTCAATAGAAATCCAATAGTCCAAAAATCATCAAAATCGGATGCAGATCAACTCAGATCGGGTCGGATTAAATTCTGGCCATCCGATCGTGCTTCATCGAGGAAATCTGGCTGCAAATCGCACTTTGGGAGTCTTGATCACCGCCGGCAGCATTCTGGACCGTCGGATCTTCATCACTTGATTTTCTGGCCATTGGATCGCACCAGATTGCTTAATAGAATTTGAATCAAGCCTGGAAATCACCATCGCCGTCCGATCATGACCGCAATCAACCGCAGCCGTCCGATCGCATAATTACTATTCCCATGGATCGGATGGACCGGCCGCACCGCACACCGCAGCCAATCAACGCTTCTGTCACCGAGTGAAATGACTAGATTATCTTATGAGCCGCGATAAATTTCTGTAGACCCATTAAGGGTCTAGGTCCACCACGTGGCAAGCTCTAATTCGCCGGATTTTGCTGAGCTGGTGGTCCACGCCTAGATCGTAGACCGGCTAATGGCTTCAACGGCTAAGTCGGCTTTGATGGCTTGGCTTGGCTTGGTGGCTCGGCTTGGCTTGGTGGCTCGGCATAGCTTGGTGGCTCGGCTTACGGAGCCGGCTGAGCCGTTTTCTTTTTTTATTTAATTTTTATTTATTTTATATTTTTTTAAAAATTCATAACTTTTCCATTTTAGCTCCGTTTTACTTAAAATTTATTTCGTTATGATCAAAAAAATGATCTCTTTCTATTAATAATAAAATTTTATTTTTTTAATTTTTATTATTTTTTTATTATTTTTTAGTTATTTTTTAATTAATAAAAATATGAATTTTTCAAAAATTATATATAAATTAATTAATAATTCTTAAAAATTAATATAAATTAATTAATAAATTAATACTTTTATTGATGAATTTATGTGTTTATCACACCCCCAACTTAAGCTTTGCTCATCCTCGAGTAAAGAAAGAATTTAGTTTTAAATATCTTTTAACTTTAGAATTTTGAATTTTATCTAAGCAATTTTTAAAATGGCCATTGATATTCAGTAGAGCTTAAATGAGATATATCATTGGGGTATTAATACTTATCAATAGAAAAATTAAGTAAAGAACATTAAATTTTTCAGAATTTTTTCTAAATTATTCCACTTTTATCTCTGATTTGTCTAAACTTTCATATAGACAGGTGTATTGCTACTTCCATCCTTCATTTATTAATTTTTATTTTCATATTGCCCACTTTTTGATGCGAATATCATTGCTTACTTAGGCAACGGGACCCGGTTACTTGGTGGGAAACCAATAATTTTTTTTTTTTTTTTTTTTTTTTAACGTTGTACCACTATTGAGTGTCTTAACTCCTTAAGCTTTCTATTTGATCCATGTAGCGAGTCTTGGGCCAATGACTCCCAAACCAGTTGGCTTTAGGGCACTAGGTATAGAATACCCCTCGGGCTTACTAGCTCGAATCAAATAGGCTACGAGTTAAGACTAGCTTTACAACGAGCTTCTTTGCCCTTCCCACCTTTTGATGCGAAACTCAATGCTTGCTTAGGCAAAGAGGCCCGGTTACTCAGTGAGAAGTACTTGGAAACTATTTTATTAAAATAAATTTTTATATGAAGAAAATGTATAGTTACCCTACACAAGCCTATAAAAAGTAGACTTTTCTTTGATGCTAGTAAAAATAATTAGAAATGCTCCAAGGAAAAAAAATTTTATGTTCTGGACTTAACTCTTTATTGAATTTTCTTAATACTTGATTCCTCAATATCTCACAGATTCTCTGATCTGTGTATCAATTTTCTTTTAAAAATGCTTAGTTTTAATTCGATTCTTAAGCATAATCAAGTATCTAAATACTAAATACTAACTTTTTCGAGGACTTAAAATTTTAAAATTTTTTTTTTTTATTTTTCTCTCCCCCAACTTAATCGACATTGTCCTCAATGGAGAAGAAAAAATAAAGGGTGTAATAAAGAACATGAAAGAATACACCTAACTCAGTATATTTTTAGTCCAGCACATGCCTTTGAAAATTTGAGCTCTCCCTCCAACTTATTCAAATTATCCTAAAAAGAAAATAAACTAAAAAAATAAATTAGATAAAAACTAAATATTGGGTTGCCTCCCAACAAGCGCTAAGTTTACCGTCTTCAGCCAGACACAATGTAGCTCACTATCCTGTGTCGAATATTGGATTGACAAATTCCAATGGTTTTGGATTGCCAATCTCAGAAAGTTGATTTTTAATCCCATTATTGATATATTCACTGTTAATTTTTGGGATATATTTTATGATTCCATTCTCAGACCCATGTTTATTAAGAATTTCTCCTATTTGTTCTTCTAAAATGCTCATGAATGGAGTTTTAGGAGTTAAGTTTGATTCAATGGGTGCTGGAATGGTGACTAAAGGCGGTTTTAATTCTGGAGGTAAATTAATGTGATCTTGCTTAAACAACTCCATTGATATTTCATTACATGCCTTTGATGATTTTTATAAGAAGAACCAGCTTCTAGGGTTGAAGGGAATAGGACATTAGGTTTATAAGTCTCGGGTAAATCATCTATTCTCTTTTTCCTTATTTCTATCTCATTTAAACTGGAACTAGCATCAGTACTAATTCCTGGCTTGGGTTCTTCTATGTGGTTAGTCTCAGTACTAACCAATTCCTCTAAATTTTTATTTTGGCTAGCATCAGTACTAGCCTCTCTCACCTGGTCTTGGTATGGGTCCATAAGAATCCTATAGCTTTTAAGTTCAGGAATTACTTTGGTATTCTCAAATTGGAGATTCTTAGATGAAACATTAGATTGATAATTTAATCCAGGTGGTTGGTGGTCATTAGGTGGGTTGTTTGAAATTGGTAGGTTCGGTAGTTGATCTAGTTCTCTCCTCATGTTAGACTCAACTAATTATCCTATTTGAGCTTCTAGTCTGGCGATAGATTGCTGTTGAGTTAGAATTAATTGTTGAAGTTGGTTAAATCTATCATCAGCTAGATTGGTCTGTTGAGGAGGTGGGTATGAAGGCTGATTATAATATGATGGCTGGTTAAACTGACTAGGCTGACCATTATTATAGGCATAATTTTGATAATTTTGCTCAAGTGAAATTTGGGTCTGAGCCTGAGTCTGTTGGGATGTCCAAGAAAAATTAAAGTTACTCCAATCTGAATTATATGAATTTGAAAATGGATCATTAATCAATTTGGAGTATCCTTGAGTAGCTTGAACTTGTTCTTGGATAAAATATGAAAACTGTGCAGTCATAGGACATTCACTTACATGATGGGTTGGACTAGCACAGATTGAATAATCTCCTGATAATTAGAAGATGATGTGAATTGTGCAGGAGATTGTTGACCTAGGGTTAGGAGTTGATCTATTTTCTTGAGCAAGAAGGTCAACTTTATCCTAATTTTTGGACTATTAGGTTCATATTAGCCATTTGATTATTATGGTTGTGAATCAACCATTCAATTAAGTTCAACTAGATCAGGTAAAGTAATTTCCTACCATATATGTATTAATGCAACCCTAATGTATTGTTCAAATAAAAATTTTTAGAATATTTTCTTTTATTTATTATTATTATTATTATTATTTTATTATATTAAAAATTAATTTTTTTAATTATTTTTATTTGTTAATTTTAATTTAATTTAATTTAATTTAATTATTAATTTTTAGTTTGTTTAATTTTTTTTTTATTTTTAGAGGAGAAAGAAGAAGAAAGAAAGAAGAGTTCTAAAGAAGAGGTCCTAAGGAGTCCTAGAACTAAGAAGAGAGAGAGAAGAATTAAATTTAATTAGGTTTGATGTTGGTTAGCAATCAAGTTGGTCAATCAATCCTGACTAAGGGTTATCCTAGATCTAGACAGCTCCTAACTGCCAAGGTCACCTTCAAGCCCTCCAAGTGTAGGATTAGCCAATCAACTAGCCAGGTAAGTGTAAGGTTGGTGGGAGTCCCCCCGTTGCTTGCCTTAGACACCAATTGTGCTTGGCCAGGTAAGCAAACGGAACCAATTAGAAACCACCTTCCTTCGAGCGCAGTCGTCCCTGAACCACTTTCCTAGACACCAGTCAAATTGACTTATCCTAACCCGGTTCAACTCTTAGGATTCCTTATCCTATTGAGCTCGAGTTCCTAGGGTTGATGTCTAATTGATTTTAAAATTAAAGGCTTAGGTCAATGCAGGATGTTGGTTGGTTGTTTGTGGGCTAAGGAAGGGTGATCAAATCCCCACCTTATCTTGTTTAATTGGGTTGTGCCCTTAATTTGATTTAATATGATATGCAAAAAAAAAAAAATTCAATCAAAGGGTTCTATGCAATTTAAACTAGATGCATGTAACTAATTGTAATTCTGAAAGGCTTACCTTGCCTCCAGCAATCACCAAAAAAAAAAAAAAAAATAAAAAAAAATAAAACTAATATGATGCATGCTCTAAACAGTTAGGGTTTCTAATCTTATCATGAGGCTTTTAATTAGGTTTAAATGAATATTTTTTAAATTAATTTAAAAATAAAATAAATAAATAAATAAATAAAAAGAAAAGAGGACTAGGGTTAGGATTGATCTCACCAAAATTAGATGCTTTCTTCATTTTCTCCTTTTTTTTTCTACAAAATAAATAAAAAAAAAAAATTAGTAAGCAATATTAAAAAAATATAATTAATTTATAAAAAAAATCAAAGAAATCAAAGAAAAAAAATAGCATCTATTCCTTCCCCGGCAACGGCGCCAAAAACTTGGTGCGTTTGCCGAAATTATTTTTAATAAATCAAAGAAATCAAAATCAAAAATCAAAAACCTTCCCCGGCAACGGCGCCAAAAACTTGATAGGGACGCGATGCTGTCGTTAAGACACCGTGTTTATCAGTTTAATCCGACTTCTTAAAATTATTAAAATTGCGTAGATAGTAGTGAGTCGGGTCGAATCCACAGGGAAGGTAGTGTTTTTAGATTTGAAATCTTTGATTTTTTTGAGAAGAAAAAGAAAATGATTTGAATTTTTGAAATAAAAACTGAAGTCGGAAGATTGAAAATAAAAATTAAAAGGTGCAGAAATTTAAATTTGGTACTAAGATCTATTAGTTAGATCTTAGCATCTACTTGCAATAAAATAAAAAGTAATAATTAAAATATAGAAATTAAATTATAATAAAAATAAAAAGTAAGAAATTAAAATATAAAAATAAAATTTTTATTAATTAAAATTTTAGAATTTAAATACATAGAATTTAAAAAAAATAAAATAGCCTGATCTCTGATCTTGGATCGGCATTGGCAGAAAGATGGTGTAGAAGCTCGGCTCTTCTTCTCGGCACCCGTTGCTTCGAAGCAGCCTTTAACCCATAGCCTGGCTTCGCCCTGTACCAAAGCTTCACCTTGATCGGAGATATTGATTTCTAGAGGCCTAGGGTCCTTTTTATAGTGCTAGGAGGGCTGGATATTTTTTTCTAAAGGCAATATGGGACTAATGCCTTTGTAATCGTCAAAATATAAATAAATTTGGATAAAATTTGAATCAAAATAGCTCTGATATGACTCTGATAAATCTGATAAAATCCAACAGTTCAATAGGAATCCAACAGTCCAAAAATCATCAAAATCGGATGCAGATCAACTTAGATCGGGTCGGATTAAATTCTGGCCGTCCGATCGCACTTCATCGAGGAAATCTGCCGCAAATCGCGCTTCGAGAGTCTTGATCACCGCCGGCAGCGTTTTGGACCGTCGGATCTTCATCACTTAGTTTTCTGGCTGTTGGATCGTGCCAGATCGCTTAATAGAATTTGAATCAAGCCTGGAAATCACCACCGCCGTCCGATCATGACCGCAATCAAGCGCAGCCATCCGATCGTGCAATTACTATTCCCATGGACCGGATGGACCGGCCGCACCGCACACCACAGCCAATCAACACTTTTGTCATCGAGTGAAATGACCAGATTGCCCTGTGAGCCACGATAAATTTCTGTAGACCCTTTAAGGGTCTAGGTCCACCACGTGGCAGGCTCTGATTCGCCGGATTTTGCTGAGCTGGCGGTCCATGCCTGGATCGTAGACCGGCTGATGGCTTCAACGGCTAAGTTGGCTTTGATGGCTTGGCTTGGCTTGGTGGCTCGGCTTGGCTTGGTGGCTCGGCTTGAGGAGCCGACTGAACCGTTTTCTTTTTTTATTTAATTTTTATTTATTTTATATTTTTTTAAAAATTCATAACTTTTTTATTTTAGCTCTATTTTACTTGAAATTTATTTCATTATGATAAAAAAAATGATCTCTTTCTATTGATAATAAAATTTTATTTTTTCAATTTTTATTATTTTTTTATTATTTTTTAATTAATTTTTTAATTAATAAAAATATGAATTTTTTAAAAATTATATATAAATTAATTAATAATTTTTAAAAATTAATATAAATTAATTAATAAATTAATATTTTTATTGATGAATTTATGTGTTTATCAGATGGCTATTAGCAACAGTAGATAAGCCATCTCTAATAGCTATATTTACCAATAGCTAATTATGATCAAAATTTATCCCATCACTAAAAGTCATTAATTACCTAGCGACAACTAAATTAGATATTAGCGATAGCAAATAATATTAGCGATGGCTTTAGTGATGGAGGTTTAGCCGTTGCTAATAACTAGTAATTTTTTTTAATTTGACAGTAATTTATTCCTCAAGCCCCAAGCCATCGGATAGCGATGGTAATTATGCCATCGCTAATATTTTTTCCTATTTTTTTCTTGAGCCCCCGATCATCAGATCCCACTTCTTCGAGCCTCGGGCTGCATCTCCGCATGAGGCCTTGACTGCCTCTCACCTCTCCAAGCCCCCAGCTATCTCCTATCTAGATATCTTTGGCTTCGCCTAGGCTCAGCCCAAGAGTGGGCCCGATACTATCGGCCCACATCCAATCCAAAATCCATAGTGCTTTATTCATAAAGAGGCTATGATGACTACCTGATGCACTTAAAAAGTCTAGAGAGAGATGGAGGTGATGCATTTATGTTTTTATAGTTATAGAATAAGCTTAGACGGTCTATTATATTGCAGGCAACTGTTTGCAGCCACCTAATGATTAAAGATGCAGATGAACTTGCAATGCCTTATTTTCCAATGACAGATCTATGATCCTTCTTCTTTTACTCTTTTCCTTGTTTACTTTGTTAGTCTTTGATTTATATACTATTTTTAACCAGTGAAAGTATTTTCGGGCTGGGATCGGGTATGGATAGGGCCTGACCCAACCCAGCCCAAATCCAGCCCTAACTATGATGAAGATTTTGGATAGCTGATTTTTAATTAATGATCCTTATTAGAATAGATATTACATTTTTTGAATCTCTTTTCACTGACCAATAATTATTTTATTGCAAAAAAATATTAGCGATGGAATTTTAGAATTTTAGTGACGACAATTGCATCCCTAATAAAAAGTAATTTTATTTTTTAATTTAAGTTTATTATTAGCAATGATAGGATACTTATTAAAGATGATAAAATGCCATCGCTAATAAATAAAAAAAGTATTTTTAAATATATTTTTATGATTATTAGTTTATTAAGGATGATAAATTACCATCTCTAGTAAAAAATAATTTTATTTTTTATATATTTTTATAATTATTAGCGATGAAAGAAAATTATTAGCAATGATATTTTTTTCATCACTAATAAGTAATTTTATTTTTTTAATATATTTTTATAATTATTAGTGATGAAAGAAAATTATTAGCGATGATATCTTACCATCATTAATAAATTTATTTTAAAATATAATTATTAATGATGGAAGAAGATTATTAGTGATGGTATTTCTCCATCGCTAATAAGTAATTTTATTTTTAAATATATTTTTATAATTATTAGTGATGGAAAAAAATTATTAACGATGATTTCATGCTGTTCCTAATAAGTTTATATTAAAATATAATTATTAGCAATGGTGGATAATTTTTAGTGATAGTAATTTATCATCGCTAATAAATTTATTTAAAATATAATTATTAGTAATGAAAAAAGTATGAGCAATGGTAATTATCGTTGCTAATAAATTTATTTTAAATTATAATTATTAGTGATGATAATTATTAGTGAAAAAAGAAAATTATCATCGCTAATAATCTTTCCACTCTCATTTTCTTCCAACCCACCGTGCTCTTATTTTTCCACCCCCTTGCATTTTTATCCCCCACCATGTGTCCTCCAGTCCCCTCACCACCCCGTTCTCACCCCTGCCCTCCATCCCCCCTACCATCCCTTTCTCCCCTGCCCCCTGGCACCCCGCCATCTCCCTATGGTCTCCTCACCGAGCCCCCGACCACCTCCCACCAACTGCACCTGGCCTATCTCTCCCCAGCTCCACCTGGCTCACCTCCCCCGACCACCTCCTTGAACCCCCGACTGTCTCCTCCCAGCTATGCCCATTCTTCCTCCTCCTGGCTACTCCTAGCCACCTAACAAAGCCCCTAACTGCCTACCAAAGCCCCTGATCGCCTCCCCATAGTTGCACATAAGCTACCTCCCCATGGTTGCACCTAACCTACCTCCCCCCATCTCGCTTCCCCATGGCTGCCTCATCTCGACTGCACCCGGCCTGCCTACCCTAGGCCCACCTCCCTCTGGCTTCCCCCAGCTCGCCTCCCCCTAGCTGCCTACTAAGCCCCCAATGCCTCTTCCTGGCTTCCCCCAGCCCGTCTCTCCCAGATCACCTCCCTAAGCCTTCAGCCACCTCCCCTTCGGCTGCCTACTCAAGCCCCCAACTACACCTGGCCCATCTCCCCTTATCCTGCCTCCCCTCGGCTACCTCCTCCTAGTTGCACTCAGCTCGCTTCCCCTCGATTGCCCCTGGCCGCCTACCTAAGGCCCGCTTGCCTCCCCCTAGCTGCACCCGGCCAGCCTCCCTCAGGCTCTCCCTGGCCCACCTCCTCTTGGCTACCTACTCAAGCCCCCGACCACCTCTCCCCGACTACACCCGATCTACCTCCCCCTGGCCTCCTTTCGACTGCACCCAGCCCACCTCCCCCCAGTTGCACCCGACTTGCCTCCCTCGATCCTGCCTCCCCTTGGTCACCACTCGCCTCTCCGAGCCTCCGATTGTCTCTCACCTCCCTGGCCGCCTCCCACCTCCCCTCGGCCCAACCTCACGGCCCCAACCTGTGCCGCCTTCCCACGCCTCCATCCCCGTGCCCTCATTTCTACAGCCACATCCCTGAGCCGCTGCCCTAGCCTGCCAGCCCAACCTTACGGCTGCTACCCCACTGGCTCGAGCCCACGGCCCCATCAATGCACCCTCATTTGCATTCTTGAGCCTCAGTCCCTGCTCACTAGCCCATGGCTCGTCGCACCTCAATCCCTGCATGCCGGCCCGTACCTCAATCTTGCACAGCAGCCCACCTTCTGTTGTGAGTATTAGCGACAGCATTAGTGACGACTAATATTAAAAGTTAAATTTTTTAATTTAAATTATATTAATTAAGTATAATTAAATATTAAAAAAATTAATTAATTAAATATTAATATAATTATTTAGTTAGATAATTAATTAATTAATTAATTAAAAATATAGAATTTAGATTTCAATATGTAGAGCGCTCGAACCAAGAAAAGATTTAGGCAGCATTGCAAATACGAGGTCGAGGCATGTCCTAACATCCAAGGCATCCACCCCTCATGCACCCTGCATGCTCAGAATGATGGTATTAATTTTTTAAAAAAATTGTATTGCATGGAATCATAGACCTATCTTTTGATTAATGTACATGTTCTAATTTAGTTAAATTAGTTTTAAATTAATAATATTTAATTAATTTTAATTAATAATATTTAATATAATTAGTTTTAAATTTTTAGGTCAAACTCAAGCAGGGGTATGGCTTGGCCTAATCCTATCCATTTTCAATCCTATTTGTAATCCCGCTCGGTACTTAATTTGGAACCTCCAGGATGGAATTTGTCTAGATGCCATTCTGATATGCTCGCACGGTCTAGTCGTCCGGCATGTTATAGGTGTTTCAAAATAAAACCTAACTTACTATTATATAGAAAGGGTGAGTCATGATCGTATCCATAGGGATTGTATTAATTATATTTAAATAATAAATTTAACTTGAGAGTAGGATTTAAGAATTAATTAAAAGGCTTTTTAATTAATTAAAAAAATAAATAAATAAGTAAATTAATTTAAAGAAAGGTTGCAAGTATAAAGATGGATTCTCAGAATTTCAATTAATCACTTATTTGACAGTTGATATTTTTTTTAATATGCTTTAATTAATATCTAATCAATAAAGATATAACATATCTTAGAGAGCATGGTCTGTACTCTTGGATCACAACCCGTCTCTTAAAATTATAGGCTAGTCTAAATTGATTTAGATATAAAAAAAAGAATTAATCTAAATATAGTTTATCCCGAGAGCACGAACCGTACCCATAGATCATGGCTCGTCTCAAGGATAATAAACTATTTTAGATTAATTACAAGAAAATAAAGATATAAAAATATTATAACTAAAAATAGTCTTTATTATAAATTTAAAAAAATATAAAAGATGAAAAATAAAAAATATCATCAAAATAAGATTACAATGATCTCCTGAGAACTAGGTAATTAGCTGGACATCGAGGAGCTTCTCGCTGATATCTTCATCCTTGAACCTCGTCGAAGAACCCAGGTAGCAACTGGTTGCAAGAATCCAAAGCAGGAGAGAAACTTTGATGAAGATGCAGGCTTTGGTGATGGTTTGTTGAAGAAAGAAAGAGAAAAGGTTGAAGAAAGAAGGGTTTGAGAGAGAGAATCAGGGAGAGAAATAGCTTGCTAGTGGTTTTGGAGAGGAGAGATGCTTGGAGAAGCTTAGGAGGGGCTAATCCCCCAAGGGGAGGCTTATCAGAGCTTTAGGGAGATTTTAGAAAGATTTTTATAGAGAGAAAAGGAGAGGAATTAGGTTGAGATCGGAGAAAAATAATGAAAATCGAGTTTAAATTGGATTTTGCTGCTTGTGGTAATTTTCTACCATCAGATCGGGTTTCAATGGTCTAGATTTGATCAAAATCTAGGATTCCAATTAAATTTCAGCCATCTGATCTCCTGATAGATTAAATTTGGATCGTTGGATGGCACTGGATCTTCCTTAATCAAGTCGGAATCCCTTTTCCACCATTGGATCTTCATGGGGCTCACTTCCTGACCGTTGGATCATGCAAATTAGCTGAATACCATTCGAATCAAAGTAGGAATCATTACTGGCCATTGGATCTTGATCGGGATGAATGCCTACCGTTGGATTGCATAATTACTATTCCTGTAGACCTCATAGACCGACCACATCAAAAGCCGCAACCAATCAGAGCTTTGCCTATGAAAATTATCGTTCTGCCCCTATGAGCCACGATGGAATTTTCGTGAACCCCTTAAGGGTCTAGGTCTACAACATGGCATGCTTTATTTCACCATGCCTGCTAAGCTGGCCAGTCTGCGACAGGAACTGTGGACCGACCGGGTGGTCTACCGTGTACTAGACTATTTTTTTTTATTTAAATCTTCAAAGCTTCGTAACTTTTTCATTTTAGCTTCGATTTGAGTGAAATTTATTTTGTTGCGATCCATAAATCGAGCTCTTTTTATCTATGATCTTTTTTCTACAAAAGATAAAATAAAAATATTAATTCTTAAGAAATAAAGATAAATTAATTAATAAATTAATACTTTTATAAATATATTTTGTACTTTTATTACACCCTCCAACTTGAACTTTGCTCATCCTTGAATAAAGCAGATAGATTAGCAATATATACTGACTTAGCCTTGAACTAAAAGTTAGGTTTAGAAACTCCTATGGTAGCTGATACCCAGTCAGACCATTAAAGAGGTACATCGTTGGATTACCAATTCGACCCAATTAATGGTTGAGTCTTAGCCATCAAAATTTTTAGAGCTCTTCTTTCACCAACTTTTTACTTTACTCTCTAAATCCTCTAACTTGATGTGAGCTGAATTTATTATCTTTCTTGCAATTTAGTCTCCTTATTTATCCATTTTTTTTCTCTTTTTTTTATATATATTCATACTGCCCATCTTTTTACGCGAACCATAATGCTTACATAGGTGAAGAGGCCCGATTACTCATTGAAAAATCAGTATTTTTAATTTTATTATGTTATAATAATAATAATAATTATTATTATTATTATTTTGATAAATTTTAAGAAAGATTTTTATATATTTTGATCTTTCCATCCAACTCTCATGAAGTAGATTCTTTATTGAGATTAGTAAGAAGAAGATTCTAGAATCACTCTAAAAATTTGGTCTGATCTAAATCCTTCCATTTATTAAATTTTTTTAATAATTTATTCCTCAGTATCTCTAAAATTATCTAGACTGTTAATCATTCATTGAGTAGGATGCCTAATTAACTCTTAATCAAAATAAAGTTAGGGTACACAAAGCTAATTATTTTGAATCATACTTGAGGACTCACAAGTTTAAAAGTTAGTTATTCTTCCCCCCAACTTAATTTCCATTATCCTTAATGGAAGAAGAGAAAAATAAAAATATATATCAAGGAGGGGTACCACCTGGTTTATTATTTGCAGATCCTTCATCAGGTTCATACAGGATGTTTGCTGTGCTCCCTTGAACTTAGGTCGATTGTCTTTATTGGTTTCCTATAAAAAGATAAAAATTAGAAAACTCAAAATCTAAAAAAATAAAATGATGGTTTGCCTCCCAACAAGCGCTAAATTTAAGACCAGGCAACTCTGCCTATCTAGTATCAAAAATTAGATTGATAAATTTCAATGGTTTTGGATTATCAATCTCAAGAAGATAGCTTGCGATCCCATTATTTATAAATTTCAGTAATTTCTTGCCAATCTTTAGAAAGTAACTCATAGTCCCATTTTTAGTCAATTTTAGTTTTCTAATTTTAAGAAAATAATTTATGAACCCATTCAAAGGCTCTTATTTGTTAAGAATTTCTTTTATCTGTTCTTCTAATATGCTCATAAATTGAATTGTTGGGGTAAGTGATGTCTACGATGTAATGGGTACTGGAAGGATGTCAATTGGTTCTGAACATGCATACTTTGGTGTGACCAAGGGAGGATTCAATTCTGAAGGAGGTGATGATTCTAGAGGAAAAGCTATTGGAGCTAGTATTATTTCATATTTCTCAATCCCTAGGGTAGTGATGCTAAAATTGGATGGCTCTAATAATGCATTCATATTTTCAGCACACCCATGTATATCAAAATCGTCTACCCCAAAAAGATCTAAATGTGTATACACTGGGTTTTGAGAAGTAATTTTAGGGATAGTTTCCTTTATTTCATCTTTAGGTACATCCACCTCAAAATAGTTTTCAGTTTGTATATTAGGCTGTTCTATTAGGATTTCATTCACATTGGAGCTTTCAGTTATATATTACTTTATGGGCTGACCAAATAATTCTTCCCCCTCCTAACTATTGAATGCAGCAATTAGTTGACTAACTTGGGTTTCTATCTTGGCTATAGATTGAGTACGAGTTTCTAATATATGTAAAATATTCTCTTTAAATGTTGAATTATAGGCACTTGAAGAGGGTTGCTGAATATTTTGATATTGGTACATCATATAAGTTTCTTCTGGATAAATAAGTTCATAATCAGTTGCTGGTTGTGATGTCTCATAAAAATTTGAATAATTTTTCCAACATAGACTGTCGGTGTTGGAGTAAGGATTATAATAATTGGTCTGAGTTGGAGTTGGGTAAGTCTGCTTATGTACAAATTTTCAAGATCGATATGCAGCTAGACATTCATTAGCCAGGTGGTTAGGACTCGAACATATGTCACACACATGCAAGGGTGAGGTAGGAGAGTGTCTCATATTTAATAGAGAGTCAAGTTTCTAGGATAGCTCACCTATCTTATTATGGATATTTATGGAGTTTTCAACCTCATAGATTCCACCACTATTAGTTCCATACATGGGTGTATAGAGATCATAGGTATAAGAAAAAGGGGTAAAGTATTCTCTTGATTGGCGAAAGGGTGCAGCTATAATTCTAGGTTTATTAGCTCTAAGGGTTTGTTCAATTTCAAGATCTAAAGATTGAATTTTGGATTGTGATGAATAGTGCCCAAGCATAAACCTTACAATTAAACTTTAGAGTAGTCACAAAAAATATTAATTAATTTTTTAAAAAAATTTTAAAAATAAAATAAAAAGAGATGAAAGAAATTCTAAAGATGAGAGCCTAGAGAGTCCTAAGACTAAGAATTAGATGCAAAGAGGTTAATTAAGTTTGATGTTTGTGGGTTAGCAATCAAGTTATGCAATCAATCCTGACTAAGGGTTATCATAAATCTAGACAGCTCCTAACTATTAAGGTCTCCTTTAAGCCCTCCAAGTAAAGAATCAACCAATCAACTGGTCAGGTAAGTGTAAGATCGGTGGGAGTCCCCCCATTGCTTGCTTTAGACACCAATTGTACTTGGCCAGGTAAGCTAACGGAATCAATTAAGTAACCACCTTTCTTCAGGCCTAGTTGTCCCTGAACCACTTGCCTTAGACACCAATTGACTTAACTAATCCTAACCCGATCTAACTCTTAAGTTTCCTTATCCTAATGAGCTCGAGTATCTTTAGGGGCCAACATCTAATTAATTTTATAATTAAGATTTGGGTCAATGCAATATGAAGATTTATGATTTTTGGGCTAAGAAAGGGTGATTAAATCTCAACCTTATCTTATTTAATTGGATTTAATGCCCTTAAAGTATCTTATGAAGATGAGATGCAAAAAGTCAAGATGTCCAAGTAAAGTGAAATAATCAAATTTAAATTAATTTGTTTTACTTGTTAGGTTTTGTGATTAAGTCTCTAAACCCTAAACAGCTTATGCAGTGTCAATAATTTTTTTTTAATTTTTTTTTAATTTAATTTATTTTATTTTTATTTTATTTTTTAATTTTTTTTGAATTTATTTAAATTTTTTTAATTTTTTTAAAAATTATTTAAAGCAACTAAATCACGATCCCGAGCAACGGCATCAAAATTTGATCGCTATCATAGGCGGTCAAAAATAAAACCTAACTCACTACTATATAGATAGGATGAGTCGGGATTGTATCCATAGGGATCATGTTAATTATATTTAAATAATAAATTTAACTTGAGAGCAGGATTTAAGAATTAATTAAAAGGCTACTTAATTAATTAAAAAAATAAATAAATAAGCAAATTAATTTAATGGAAGGTTGCAAGTATAGAGATGGATTCTCAGAATTTCAATTGGTCACTTATTTGACAACTGATATTTTTTTTAATATGCTTTAATTAATATCTAATCAATAAAGATATAATATATTTTAGAGAGCACGACCTATACCCTTGGATCACAGCCCGTTCTTTAAAGTTATAGGCTAGTCTAAATTAATTTAGATATAAAAAGAAAAGAATTAACCTAAATATAGTTTATCTCAAGAGCACGAACCATACCCGTAGATCACGACTCATCCTAAGAATAATAAACTATTCCAGATTAATTGCAAGAAAATAAAGACATAAAAATATTATAACTAAAAATAGTCTTTATTGTAAATTAAAAAGAAATACAAAAGATGAAAAATAGAGAACATCATCAAAATAAGATCACAATGATCTCTTGAGAACTAGATAATCAACTGAACATCGAGGAGCTTTTCGCTGATATCTTCATCCTTGAACCTCGCTGAAGAATCCGGGCAGCAGCTGGTTGTAGGAATTTGGAGCAGGAGAGAAACTTTGGTGAAGATGCAGACTTTGGTGATGCTTTGTTGAAGAAAGAAAGAGAAAAGGTTGAAGAAAGAAGGGATTGAGAGAGAGAATCAGGGAGAGAAATAGCTTGCTGGTAGTTTTGGAGAGGAGAGAGGCTTGGAGAAGTTTAGGAGGGGCTAATCCCCCAAGGGGAGGCTTATCAGAGCTTTATGAAGATTTTAGGGAGGTTTTTATAGAGAGAAAAGGAGAGAAATTAGGTTAAGATTGGAGAAAAATAGTGAAAATCAAGTTTAAATCAGATTCTGCTGCTTGTGGTAATTTTCTACCATCAGATCGGATTCCAATGGTCCAGATTTGACCAAAATTAGAATTCTATAGCTTAAATAGGGTTCCGATTAAATTTCAGCCATCCGATCTCTTGATAGATTGAATTTGAACCATTGGATGGTGCTGGATCTTCTTTAATCAAGTCCGAATCCCTTTTGCACCGTTGGATCTTCACTGGCTTGCTTCCTGACTATTGAATTGCGCAAATCAGCTGAATACTTTTTGAGTCAAAGTAGGAATCATTGCTGGCCATTGGATCTTGATCGGGATGAATGCCTACCATCGGATCGCATAATTACTATTCCTGTAGACCGCATAGATCGACTACACCAGACGCTGCAACCAATCAGAGCTCTACCTAAGAAAATTACCATTCTGCCCCTGTGTATTGCAATGGAATTTTCATGAATCCCTTAAGGGTCCAGGTCTGCCACATGGTGTGCTTTGGTTCATTACACCTATTGAGCTAGCCGGTCTGCGATAGAAACTGTGGATCGACTGACCGGTCAACCATGCACCGGACTATTTTTTTTAATTTAAATCTTTCAAGCTTCGTAACTTTTTCATTTTAGCTCTAACTTGAGTAAAATTTATTTCATTACGATCTATAAATCGAGCTCTTTTTATCCATGATTTTTTTTATAAAAAATAAAATAAAAATATCAATTTTTAAGAAATAAGGATAAATTAATTAATAAATTAATACTTTTATAAACATATTTTATGTGTTTATCAGCACGCTCCAAGTCCGCATGTGCAAGATGCACGTCTCGACTGTTCCCATTTGTAATGATATTCCTTACTTTTATGATTATGCTTTTAAGAATGCTGCACTCTTAGTTCAAGGATGAGCTCATTGTCTTTATAAGAAATGTGTCAACAGAAAAATACTTGATAGGGATGCAATAGTTGCCTGTTTATATAGGAATAGATTTATACTAAACTACAAGCATTGGTACCTATATGAGAAGATGTGGTAGGTTAATGCAAGGGCTTCAGAGGCTCTACTTATTCAAGACCTTACTGATGTGCAAGAGTTTAATGGTGATAGACTTGAGCAGATGATTAATACATATGGTGTGTTTGATCTGGTTATTAGTGAAAGTTTATGTAATATTTTTTCAGGTAGCTACCGTTATAGCCATGATGGCCTATAGGATTGCTATGGTTATCATGCACGCTTATCCTCTATAGGGTTGCTACCCCCTCGAGGGTAAGCAAGGCTATAACTATAGCAACCCCTATAGTCCATCATGGCTATGACGGTTGCTACCTAAAAGATTATTATATGGAATTCCATCAATAACCAAATCAAATCTATCGAATGTGTTAATCATCTGCTCAAACCTGTCACCATTAAGCTCTTGCACATCAACAAATGTGTTGGATAAGTAGAGCCTCCGAAGCTCATAGTTAAATTATCTCCCACATCTTCCCATATAGGTATCACTGCTTATAGCTTGGCATAAATCTACTTCTATATAAATGGGCAACTATTGTATCCCTATCAAGCATTTTCTTTATTGATACATCTCTTATAAGAGCAATGAGCCCACTTTTGAACTAAGAGTGTAGCATTCCCAAAAGCATAATCACAGAAGTAAAGGATATCATTATAAATGGGGATGGTCAGGACGTGCGAGCACATGAATTAAGTACTATTTTAAAATTATTATTTTATTTTTAAAAAAAAATTTACTCCTAGTTTGCAGCTCAAGGAGGTAGCCAGGGGCTCAAAGAGGCTATGTTGACTGCTTGTGCGAGATGCACCGAAATAGAGGTGATGCATTTCTATTCTTGTTGTTGTTGTTATAGGACAAGCTTGGATAGTTTGTTACATCTCAGACAATTGCTTGCAGCCACCTCATGGTTAAAGGTACAGAGAAACTCACAATGCCTTATTTTTCGATAGCAGATCTGACTCTTCTTCATATTTTCATGTATTGAGATTATCATGTACTATTGGATGAAAATCAAACAATGCCTAAATCAGGAAACCAGTAGGCCAATAAATTATCATATACTGCTGGATGAGAATCATTTTTCTACTGATACATTATAGATGTTAACTAACAATCTTTGTTACATGTGAGTTAAATTTTAATCGTCTTGTTATGTTTGGATAAATATTTTATTTGGACCAATTTTTAGGTTATCTATTTGCTTTAGTTTTTATTTTTATCGAGAACTTATTTCACATAAGCTTTATTGGCCAACAAAATATGTCATTTTAAATCTTGCATTGCCATCCGTAATTATATAATTAATTTAGTGGATCTATTTATTTTTACTTTTAGAGGTTATTCATCATATCTTTTAGAGATTGGAGCCATTCCAGCCAAGGACAGAGCTCTTGAGGAGAGAGTGATTATGCATCTAGTTCGCATAATTTTGCACCTCTCATATCGGACGGTAAACTCTAATATTTAGATATTCTTATTTATGTTATTTTATCCTTTGCTAACTAATATAATATTCTTTATATTAGATATGTTTGCACTCACGTTTAGACGATAGAGGGTAACTAGAGCCCCACAGTCATACGTAACAGCGACCAACTCCCAGACATAGAATCATGGTCGAGGACCCGCCTGACTCACAGCATCTTCAACTCAGCCAGATGATAGAGAGCTCACCCATATTCAAAGATGCTCATAAGTACTATAACTTCAATTAATATATTTAAAATTTAACCATTCTAGAGTTAACATTTATTTTTTAAAATTAATTTTATAGTATATTTAGAGAGTCTGGAGTATTTCGTGTGATTACCAGCATTATCTAATGCTTGATGCTAGGACTGGTGAACAAGTTCTCTAGCTGGCTGTCTGGAGCTCATAATGCAGCCTAGAAGATATTTTGGATAAGTCAGAAATATTTAATTAATTCACTATAGATTTATATTCTATTTATTAATATATGATTGCTTCTTCTCGTAGGAGTACTATTGATTTGAGACTCCTAAGGATGAGGAGATTGGCCATCGGACCTTCGAGGAGGTGGCCACGTAAAGGTTTCGAGTTGGTCTGTATAGCCTTTGATAGTCCGCCATCGAGCATTCTGGTTCCCAATAACCATTGGACTAGAGTCCTATAGGGATCGTTGGATGCTGGTGGATGTATAGGAAGCCCTTTACAACCAGTGGAGTAGCGGAAAGTAATTCAATAAGTGGCAAATGGCCCAGTAGAATCGAGCCATCTAATAGGATCCGATTAGGTACACTGGCGGCTCTGGCGGCATGTATGTTGTGGTTAACAGACTGATAAGAAATCTAAACCAAAATTCTTTATTAGAATGATAAAAACTCTTATATGTATGCTTAATTTAATTTTATTATTTACTTATTGTAGATATGGTAGCTGGGTCATCCATCAAGCTAGTTGTGGGAGGCCACACACCAGCCTAGGAAGACTGGTGATTACTTTGATTCTAGATCGTGATAGATCATGGTAAAAATATCAAACTATATTTATGAAGTTGTTATGGGATCTGATATATATATTAGAACTAATGTTTTTCTAAACTGTGCAGAAGGATTATGCGGAGTATGTTGTTGTGCGGTACGGTGATGACCCATTCACTTAGCCCCTCGTTGACCTTAAGGAATGGATCAGGATCACTGAAGGGTTGAGTAGGAGCTGGGTCATAGGATTTGGCCATAGCTTCAAACCTCCAGCAGTTCGATACTTTTCAGCATCCTCAAACGTCCCAAACTTGGAGCGATGCACATGTGGAGGAGGTCATGCAGAGGCTTCTGAGCCAGCAACCTTAGAGCTTTCAGGATGACGTCCTTGATACGGTTGTGGATATTCTCTAGAATCTATAGCTACACAATCAGCTAGGCTTGTTATCTCAGTTATCATATCACGTAATTCTATTAATAAATTTTTTTACTTATTTTAAGTTTTCATATTTAGAAACTTCATATATTTAGGCTTGAGTCGAGGAAGAGGATGTAAATGCTAAAAATTTAATCTAACTATCCAATTGATGGGCTGAAGGTGTCTATAGCTCTATATCAATGAATAGAACATGTAGAAAAAATTTGTTCGAGAATCAAAAAAACATATCGAGAGATATGCCTCCATATTGGAGAATCAGAGAAATGTATAAAAAAATATACCTCCATATCAAAATTTATTAATAATATTTTATTTTTTTATTTCAGGATGTTGGGACATCCGGCTCTCATCCACTAGCTGTTGGAGAGGAGCAGAAAGATGAGAAGGATGATGAGGATGATCTAATTTGAAAAGAGGCCCCTGCAAAAATTCTTTTTTGCCCTTGAAAAGAGGCCCTTCCAACGGCCCATGGGGATAGGCCCTTCCAATGGTTCTTTTATGCTCCGACAACCTTGTTAGCAATAGGAGGAGAACCTCATCCTAATAAGGGTAAAAGCTATTATGAAGGCCTCTAGTTCTTAAATAGAAGGTTAACCACATTAGAAATAGGAAGAGGATCTCGTTCTGACGTAGGTGAAGATCCTTATAAGAAATATGAAGACCTCCGGTTCTTAAATAGGAGGTTAACCATGTTAAAAATAGGAGGACCTCATCTTAACATGAATGAAGGTCTTTAGTTATCTAAGATAGGAGGTTAACTTCATCTTAACGAGGATAACGATCATCTATACCCCAAGGGAGAGGCTCTTGCAATGATCCTTTTGTGCTCCAAAAAGAGGCCCTTTCAATGGCCCATAAGGAGAAGTCCTTTCAATAGTTCTTTTGTACTCCGGTAATTTTATTAGGAATAGAAGAAGAATCTCATCCTAACAAGGATAAATGCCATTATGAAGGCCTCTGATTCTTAAATAGGAGGTTAACCATTTCAAAAATAGGAGGAGGACCTCATCTTAATATGGGTGAAGATCCTTATAAGGGATATGAAGACCTCCGATTCTTAAATATGAGGTTAATTGATATATTTTAAAATTAACCGCAAGAGCACGGTATACAAAGTAGCACGTTCGATGAGTATGGATTGATCCTACGAGGAATTATGTTTGAATTGTGTTCAAACTTTTGCTTAGACGAGCTTTAACAAAGATGAGAGAAGATTGTTTGTTACTTACTACTAAATAGTAAATTAAATATAGAGAATAATAATCTAAAGATGTAGGACTTTTGAATGTATTAGATCAATAACTTAAAAAGCCTTTTTTAGATTTCTCTTATGATATCTCCTGATTAAGGTATAATGCATGAACAAGTATTCATCCTAATGAAGGAACTCTCTTTTCAACTACTTCTTTTGTATTAGAAAAAAAGTATGAACTATGAAGGAGCTCTGATCCAATAATAATCTATCAAAGTTTTCTAAAAAAAGAAGAGAAAAAAATTTTAAAAAATTATAATCCTTCTTCCTATTATCCTTCTTGCACTGAATCAAGCATGAACTATAAAGGGATTGAAACCCAATAATAGTCTATCAAGTTTCTTGGCAGAAAGCTTGAAGGAAGAAGAACTCAAAAAAATTAAAAGCCAAGGAGAAATCCTAAAAAAATCTTCTAATCATAGTTTAGCTTCATCGCAAACCCTATAGGATTGCTTAAGTAGACATGATTTGAAGAAAAAAATTTTAAAATTAATAAAAATTAAATTCTATACTACTTGTTGGAATTTAAATTATAGAAATTAAAGAATTATAAAAATAAACTATCCTAGTGCTGAAATTAAAAATTTCAAGAATTAAATTATAGAAATTTAAACTATCCTATTTGCGGAAAAAAAATTAAATTGATGAGAAAAGAAAATAATTTTTATTATTGATAAAAATTTCTAATATAAAAAAAAATTTTAACTTTCAAGTCATTAACAGGGCTTGGAGTTAAAGCAAGAAAATAAAAATCTCTCTTGATCGACCTTCTCTTGGCTAACTCTTCTTCTCATATGTTGAAAGGATGGAAGAAAGTGGGAACAAGATGGATAAAAATTTTATAGATAGATATTTCCGCTTGTCACATGAGAGTTATGGTATGGAGAGAGATGATATTTCGATAGTGGTACTAGATTTTATTTATAGATGTCAATAGGAAGAAAAATTTTATATTTTTTAGATGTGGGACTAATGAAAAGATGTATCCTAAGAGAATGGATGGTTGAGATGAAGTGATAAAAAAGTTTGGATGAATGAGACGAAGAAAATGAAAGATAAGATAAGAAGAAAAGTTATCATACAATCTAAATTAAAAACTTTTAAAATAAATAAATAAATATATATATATATATATATTCTATTGAATCCCGATTAGGCTCTGCGCGCCTGATGCTCGCATGAAGAAAAGCACGTACAGTCCTCTTTTCTGCATGAAACGCTGCTCCGATGCTCGGCATCCGCACGAAGCCAAGACACCAAGATCACTTCCACAAGCTTCTTCCCTTCTTTTACATTAAATATCCTCATTAAATGCTTTCATTAAGTGCCTTCATTAAATGCTTTATTAAATATCTTCTCTATTTTTTTTAAATTTTTACATACATTCTCTATTTTTTTAAATTTTTTTCACATATCCGCATCCATGTATCTTCACGCACGGAACAAATCTGAATTTAGACTTGAGCTTCGTCTGCATGTATTGGAGGATCATTTCTAGTTCGTTCGTGATTAAAGCTTTATAATGAATTATTCTTAAAAAAAATCATAAAAAATATCAAATATAAAATAAAAAAATTAATAGCATAGATTTTAATACTTTTTATGTTAAAATTAATATATTCATCACATCCCCTAACTTGAACTTTACTCATCCTCGAGTAAAAGAAATATTGCTATAGAATACTGACTTTCTTCAACATGAGTATTCATTTAATAATTTTAGAAGTAAAAGATATTCACCTAGAAAATTATCAAAGTATGTCATTGGGATATTAAGACTATCCAATAGAATGGTTGAGTAAAAAATATAAAATTTTTCAAAGCTTTTTCTTGATCCACTACTACCTATATCCTTGGATCGTCTAACTCTAAAATGGACTAGTGGTTTTGCATTCGCACATCCATTCCTTCATTTTTTTGGATAAAATACAGTTTGTGCAATGTCTTAACCACTTAAGCTTTTTATTTAATCCTTATAGTGAGTGTTAGGCCAATGACTCACAAATTAGTTGGTTTTAGGGTATTAGGTGTAAAACACTCCTCGGACTTACTGACTCGAGTTACATAGGCTATGGATTGAGACTTGGCTGTATGAGTTTTTTTTTTGTAACATTGCCCATTTTTTGACTCGAATATTATTGCTTACTTAGGCAATGAGACCCGGTTACTCGATGGAAAACCAATTTTTTTTTCTTTCTCTTTTTTTTGAAGGAACTATATGTATCAACATATACCACTTATACCATAAAAAGTTGACTCCCTTCAGATATTAATAGAGAAAGTTAGAAATGATCAAAATTAATTTTTATTCTAGACTCAACCTTCTATTGAATTTTATTAATATGCAGTTCCTTGATACTCCATAATTTATCTAAAGTATGTATCAAATGCTGCTAAAATGTCTCATATTACTCAAGTTTGAAGTATAGCCAGATATATAAATATCAATAAATTTGTAAGTACAAAGGTTCAAAGTTTATCCCTCATCCCTTAACTTATTCTACATTATCCTCAATGGAGTAAGAAAAAAGAAAAAAAATATAATAGATAAAAAAAGAATACACCTGATTTGATATATCCTTGGTTTAGTAGGTATCTTCATATGTTCTTTTTGAGGATGCATATTTAGTTGTTCCCCCCAACTTATTCATCATTGACTTTACTGAAGTAAAACTTAAATAAACTGAAAAGAGAAATTCAAAATGCAAGGATCTGGATTGCCTCTCAGGAGCATTAAGTTTAAAGTCTTCAGCCAAACTAAATGCTGAAAATAAATCAGCCAAGATACGTTGGTTCATAGAGAACCATGGCTTTCTCAATAACTTCAATAGGTAATTCCAAGAATGATTTTAGTCATTGACCATTTACTTTAAACACCACTATTGCTTGGATTTTTGATTTTTATTGCCCCATGCATGAAGACTTTTTTAACTAAGAAAGGTCCTATCCATCTGATCTTAGCTTTCCAGGGAATAAGTGTAATCTAGAATTATACAAGAGAACTTTCTATCCAAGAGTAAAAGATTTTCTAAGAATTGCTTGATCATGAAATACTTTTGTTCGTTCCTTGTACACCTTGGCATTTTCATAAGCATTTATAAGTTCTTCTAATTCATTAATCTGAAGCTTTCTATAGTTTCCAGCTACGTCCAAATTCACATTTAATTTCTTGATGGCCCACATGGCTTTGTGTACTAGCTCAATAGACACGTGACAAGATTTTCCAAAGACAATCCTATAAGGAGACATTTCTAGGTTGGTCTTAAAGATAGTGCGATATGCCTAGAGTACATTTACAAGTTTCAAGGACTAATCATTTCTATTAGCATTAACAGTTTTCTCCAGGATCTTTTTGATTTGCCTACTAGATACTTCTACTTGTCCACTAGTTTGAGGATGATATGGTGTGGCCAACTTATGGGTGACATTATATTTTTTTCATTAATGCAGTAAAGGGTCGGTTGCAAAAGTGTGTCCCCTGATCACTAATGATTGCTCTAGGAGTACCAAAATGGGAGAGAATTTTTTTTTTGAGAAATCTAATGATCACTTTGCTATCTGTAAATCTACAAGAGATAATCTCTACCCACTTAGAGACATAATCGACATCTACTAAAATATATTCATTTTCAAAAGAGTTTGAAAATGACCCCATGAAATCAATCCCCCATACATCAAAAATTTCAACTACCAAGATTAGATTAAGTAGCATCATATTTCTCTTGGTGATTCGATCCATTTGTTGGCATTGAGTATAACTCCTACAGTACTCATGTGCATCTCTAAATAAATTAGACCAATAAAATCCATATTGGAGGACTTTTGCAGCTTTTTGGACGTGAAGTGACCACTACATGCTTGATCATGACAAAAAGATAAGATACTTCTAACCTCATTGTTCGGGACACACCTCCTAATGATCTGATCAGGATACTATTTGAACATGTATGGGTCCCAAATGAAATATTTCACCTAGGCAAAGAATTTGTACTTGTTTTGAGTGGTCTAGTGAAAAGAAACTTTACCAGTGGCTAAATAGTCGACAATATTAGCATACCATGGTTCAATAGATACAGACATGAGTTGTTCATTAGGAAAAAATTCATTGATAGGTGGTTTACTAGATGGTATAACTATGATTCGAGATAAGTGATCAGCTACTGCATTCTCTGTTCCTTTCTTATCCTTAATTTCTAAGTCAAATTCTTAAAGAAGCAAGATCCATCAAATTAACCATGTCTTTCTTTGTTAGGAGATGTCTAATGGCTAAGTGGTCAGTATACACAATGGTGTGGGATCCAACCAAATAGGATCTAAATTTTTTAAGAAAAAAGACAATGGCTAGGAACTTCTTTTCTGTAGTAGTGTAATTAAGCTACATACCATTTAAGATTTTACTGGTATAGAAAATAACTCTAGGCAGCTTCTCAATCCTTTGACCTAAAATTGCACCTACAGCATGATCAGATGCGTTGCACATAAGTTCAAAGGGTTCAGTCCAGATAGATGGATGAATAATGAGAGTTGAATAAGTGCCTTTCTAAGAAACTTAAAAGAATCTAGGCACTTAAGAGTAAACTCGAATTTTATTTTCTTTGCTAGCAAGTTGGTCAACGGATGAGCAACTTTGCTAAAATTGACTATAAACCTTCTATAGAATCCAGCATGTCTTAAGAATGAACGGATTTTCTTAACAAATTTGGATGATGGAAAACTCACAATCAGATCTACTTTGGTCTTGTCTACTTCAATTCAATTCTTTTTTTTGAAAGTACATGGCTAAGAACTATACTCTCTCTAACCATGAATTGACATTTCTCCAATTGAGAACTAAGTGCTTCTCCTTACATCTCTCTAGGATAAGTCTCAGATGCTCTAAACACTCGGAGAAGGTGGGGCCAGAGGTAAAAAAGTCATCCATAAAAATTTTTAGAAATTGTTCAATCATATCAAAAAAAATGCTGATCATACATCTTTGGAAGGTTGCTAGTGCATTGCATAACCCAAAGGGCATGCACCTATAGGCAAAGATTCTGAATGGATAGGTGAATGTAGTTTTTTCTTAGTCTTCATAGGCTATAGGATCTAGTTATAGCTAGAGTATCCATCTAGAAAATAGTAGAACTCTTGTTCGATTAATTATTTCAATATTTGGTCGATGAATGACAAAGAAAAATGATCCTTCCTTATTATTGTATTCAATTTTCTATAATCTATACAGACCCTCCATTCTATTTGGGTCCTAGTTGGGATAAGTTTATTTTTCTCATTCTAGACCACTATTATCCTGAACCTTTTGGGTACCACTTGCACAGGGCTTACCCAAGAACTATCAGAGATGGGGTAAATTATTTCATTATCAAGTAATTTCAAAATCTCTTTCTTGACTACTTCTTTCATAGCTGGATTTTCTCTGAGCATCTCTAGTTAGTTTGGCCCCTTCTTCTAGGTGTTTCCTATGTTGAACTATGGAGAGGCTTATTCCTTTAATATCTGCCATGGTCCAGCCTATTGCTTCTTGATTTTTTTTCAGAACTTTTAATAATTCCTCCTCTTATTTAGGATTTAGGTCTGATGCAATAATTATGGACAAGATTTTTATTAGACCTAAATAGGCATATTTGAGATACTTGGGGAGGGGTTTCAATTCTAATTTGGATGCCTCCTCTATTGATGGCTTGGGTGATGGTTTAACCATTTCCATGAGAGGTTTGGTAGGAGATTTCTATTTCTAGTTAATCCTATGGTCCATAGGTATTTCATCGATATCTTTAGATTCATGATTTAGCCAAATACTTAACTCGAGATTGACTTCTTCATCTCCAATGTCACTGGATTTATAAATTTCATCTTGAATTATATTTACATTAGCATGCTGAGTGGATTCCTATTCCAGATTAAATATGTTTAACTTAATGATCATGTTCCCAAAAGATAGCTTCATAAGTCCATTCCGATAGTTGATTTCAATATTAGCAGTTGCTAAGAATGGTCTTCCTAAAATAACTAGGATATGACCCTTCGGATTTGAAACTAGTTTAGTCTCTAAAATGATGAAGTCTATAGCAAAGATAAAATTGCCAACCTTGATTAAAACACCTTCTACCATTTCCTTAGGGATCCTAAAAGACCGGTTTGCTAATTACAATGTGATCCCTATTGGCTGAAGTTTTTTCAATCCTAATTGCTCGTAACCTAAATAGGGCAAAATATTTACACTAGCCCCTAAGTCTAGCAAGGCCTTCTCAATGTGGGTTTTTTTAATAATACATGAAATTATCGAAGATCTTGGATCCTTATATTTTATTGGCATCTGACTTGATAAGTATAAGCTCATACTTGTAGCCAAGAATGCTTGTTTGGGTACATTAGTGGTCCTCTTCTTGGTGTAAAGATCTTTTAAGAATTTAGCATAGGTTGGTACTTACTGGATCATGTCTCGTAGAGAAATATTTATCTGAACTTGTTTAAACATCTCTAACATTTTATCTAAATATTTTGATTTTTTATTAGACCTTAATTGGTTTGGAAAAGAAGCTTTAGGAGTTGTGGATGCTGGACTGAGTGTACTATCAATTTTAGGAGCTTGAGTTTGTAGGGTAGGTTGTTTGTAAAGTGTAGGTGGTGTGGTGCTCCCAAGTCTTGGAAGGCCA
The DNA here is from genome assembly GCA_006176705.1 of Cocos nucifera. NCBI lineage: Eukaryota > Viridiplantae > Streptophyta > Magnoliopsida > Arecales > Arecaceae > Cocos > Cocos nucifera. Next base: position 345,606 of record QRFJ01001034.1, on the reverse strand, counting down.
CAGGCGGAGCCAGGGTGAGGGCTTCGGGGAGGCTAGGATAGGTATGGTCCTAGGGCTAGGATAGGAGTTGTCCTAGGGTGGAGGCGGCATGTAACTCTCCACGGACTTGAGGTTTGGATACTGAGGGCCTTAAGGGGCTTGGTTGGTGCTTCGGAGACTTGGAATTCAAGATGAAGCAAAAAACCAAAGCAGGAGAATCAAGACTGCAGAAAGAAGATTTTCTATAGGTTAACCAGCTCGGTCCAAAATTGGGTTGACTAAGTCTCAGAGCACAGGCAAAATAGAAAGATCGAGTTTTGGGACTGCAGGCACGGCACAGAACTGGGCTGACTTAGTTTCAGATTGAGCCGGCCGAATGAAACTTAGCCGGCTCAATGCTGAGACTGAGCCGGCTCAGTGCGCAGGCAAAGTTATGTGAGGATCTGTTTTGGGCTAGGGTATGGGTTAATCCTAGGGGTCTTAAGGTCTGATTTGAGAGGTCTTAAGGGGGCTAATTCATGTATGGATTGGGATTAGATCTAGGGGATGAGAGCATGTAGACTTGGGCTCGGTGAGTGCTTTCATGTATTGGATTAGCCTAAAAAAGTTTTTGAGCTGGGGTTTATTAGGATTCATGTGGGAACTCTAGGGTATATAAACGAGGACATTATAACTTTTACAAAAAAAGAAGGGAATACAATTAAGCTTTTCTTCCTAACTCTCTTCTCTCTTCTCTCTGGTTCTAACACTAAAATCCTTGCTTCTCTCATCTTTCTTAGATCTTCTTCAGTTTGCTGGATTAACACCTAGGTTCACGCAAGATATCAAATCTACGGCTATGGCTTCGAGCAGTTATAGGAACAATAATTGGTATCAGAGCTAGGTTAAGCATGAAGAAGGAGGAAGATTGATAGGAACGCGATGTTGTCGTTAAGATACCGTGTTTATCAGTTTAATCCAACTTCTTAAAATCATTGAAAATGCATAGATAGCGGTGAGTCGGGTCGAATCCATAGGGAAGGTAGTGTTTTTAGATTTGAAATCTTTGATTTTTGAAAAGAAAAAAAGAAGAGTTTTGGGATCAAAAAATGAAGTCGGAAAAGTGAAAATTAAAAGGTGTAGGAATTTAAACTTGGTACTAAGATCTACTAGTTAGACCTTAGCATCTACTTGCAAAGCAATAATTTAAAGTGTAGAAATTAAATTATAATAAAAATAAAAAGTAAAAAATTAAAGTGCAAAAATAAAATTTTTATTAATTAAAATTTTAGAATTTAAATACATGGAATTTAAAAAGAATAAAATAGCCTGATCTCTGATCTTGGATCGGCATAGGCAGAAAGATGGTGTAGAAGCCCGGCTCTTCTTCTCGGCACCCATTGCTTCGAAGCAGCCTTTAACCCATAGTCTAGCTTCGTCCTATACCAAAGCTTCACCTTGATCGGAGATGTTGATTTCTGGAGGCCTGGGTCCTTTTTATAGAGCTAGGAGGGCTAGATATTTTTTTCTAAAGGCAATATGGGACTAATAGCCTTTGTAATCATCAAAATATAAAGAAATTCGAATAAAATTTGAATCAAAATAGCTCTAATATGACTCTAGTAAATTTGGTGAAATCTGGCCATTCAATAGGAATCCAACAATCCAAAAATCATCAAAATCGGATGCATATCAGCCCAGATCGAGTCGGATTAAATTTTGGTCATCCGATCATGCATTGATGGAGGAAATCTGGCCGCAAATCATGCGTCGGGAGTCTTGATCACCATCGGGAGCATTCTGGATCGTTGGATCTTCATCTCTTGATTTTTTGGCCATCGAATCGTGCCAGATCACTAATAGAATTTGAATCAAGCCTGAAAATCCCCACCACCATCCGATCTTGATCGCAATCAGCTGCAGCCGTCCGATCGCATAATTACTGTTCCCATGGACTGCGTGGACCAGCCGCACCGCACACCACAACCAATCAGCGCTCTTGTCGCTAGGTGAAAAGACCAAAATATCCTGTGAACCACGATAAATTTCTGTGGACCCTTTAAGGGTCTAGGTCCGCCACATGGCAATCTCTGATTCATTGGTTTTTGCTGAGCTGGCGGTCTACGCTTGGATCGTGGACCGACCGATGGCTTAAATGACTGAGTCGGCTTTGATGGCTTGGCTTGGCTTGGTGGCTCGGCTTACGGAGTCGGCTGAGTCATTTTCTTTTTTTATTTAATTTTTATTTATTTTATTTCTTTAAAAATTTATATCTTTTCCATTTTAGCTCCGTTTTACTTGAAATTTATTTTATTATAATTAAAAAAATGAGCTCTTTCCAATGATAATAAAATTTTATTTTTTAATTTTTATTATTTTTTAATTAATTTTTTAATTAATAAAAATATGAATTTTTTAAAAATTATATATAAATTGATTAATAATTCTTAAAAATTAATATAAATTAATTAATAAATTAATACTTTTATTGATGAATTTATGATGCTTATCACACCCCCCAACTTAAGCTTTGCTCGTCCTCGAGTAAAGAAAGAATTTAGTTTTAAATACCTTTTAACTTCAGAGTTTCAAATTTTACCTAAGCAATTTTCAAAATAGCCATTGATATTTAATAGAGCTTAAATGAGACATATCATTGGGGTATTAATACTTATCAATAGAAAAATTAAGTAAAGAATATTAAATTTTTCAGAACTTTTTCTAAATTATCCTACCTTTATCTCTGATTTGTCTAAACTTTCATATAGGCAAGTATATTGCTACTTCTATCCTTCATTTATTGATTTTTATTTTTACATTGCCCACTTTTTGATGCGAATATCATTGCTTACTTAGGCAACGGGACCCGATTATTCGATGGAAAACTAATGTTATTTTATTTATTTATTTATTTATTTTAACATTGTACCACTATTAAGTGTCTTAACTCCTTAAGCTTTTTATTTGATCCATATAGTGAGTCTTGGGCCAATGACTTCCAAACCAGTTGGCTTTAGGGCACTAGGTATAGAATACCCCTCGGACTTACTAGCTCGAATCAAATAGGCTATGAGTTAAGACTAGCTTTACAACGAGCTTCTTTGCCCTTCCCACCTTTTGACATGAAACTCAATGCTTGCTTAGGCAAAGAGGCTTGGTTACTCAGTGAGAAGTACTTGAAAACTATTTTATTAAAATAAATTTTTATATGAAGAAACGTATAGTTACCCTACATAAGCCTATAAAAAGTAGACTTTTCTTTGATGCTAATAGAAATAATTAGAAATGCTCCAAGAAATTTTTTTTTATGTTTTAGACTTAACTCTTTATTGAATTTTCTTAATACTTGATTTCTCAAAATCTCACAGATTCTCTGATCTATGCATCAATTTTTTTTTAAAAATGCTTAGTTTAATTTGATTCTTAAGCATAATCAAGGTATTTAAATACTAAATACTAACTTTTTCGAGGACTTAAAATTTTAAAATTTTTTTATTTTTCTCTCCCCCCAACTTAATCGACATTATCCTCAATGGAGAAGAAAAAAGAAAAAATAAAGGGTGTAATAAAGAATATGAAAGAATACACCTAACTCAGTATATTTTTGGTCCAGCACATGCCTTTGAAAATTTGAGGCTCTTCCCTCCAACTTATTCAAATTATCCTAAAAAAAAAAAAACTAAAAAGATAAATTAGAATAAAAACTAAATATTGGGTTGCCTCCCAACAAGCGCTAAGTTTACAGTCTTCAGCCAGACACAATGCAGCTCACTATCCTGTGTCGAATATTGGATTGAACAAATTTCAATGGTTTTGGATTGCCAATCTCAGAAAGATGATTTATAATCCCATTATTGATATATTCATTGTTAATTTTAGGGATATAATTTATGATTTCATTCTCAGACCCATGCTTTATTAAGAATTTCTCCTATTTATTTTTCTAAAATGCTCATGAATGGAGTTTTTGTATTAGGAGTTAAGTTTGATTCAATGGGTGCTGGAATGGTGACTAAAGATGATTTTAATTCTGGAGGTAAATTAATGTGATCTTGCTTAAACAACTCCATTGACATTTCATTACATGCCTCTTGATTTTTGTAAGAAGAACCAGCTTCTTGGATTGAAGAGAATAGGACATTAGGTTTATAAGTCTCGGGTAAATCATCTATTCTCTTTTTTCCTTTTTTCTATCTCATTTAAACTAGAACTAGCATCAGTACTAATTCTTGGCTCGGGTTCTTCTATGTGGTTAGTCTCAGTACTAACCAGTTTCTCTAAATTTTTATTTTGGCTAGCATCAGTACTAGCCTCTCTCACCTGATCTTGGTATGGGTCCATAAGAATCCTATAGCTTTTAAGTTCAGGAATTACTTTGGCATTCTCAAATTGAGGATTCTTAGGTGAGACATTAAATTGATAACTTGGTCCAGGTGATTGGTGGACATTAGATGGGTTGTTTGAAATTGGTAGGTTCGGTAGTTGATCTAGTTCTCTCCTCATGTTAGACTCAACTAATTATCCTATTTGAGCTTCTAGTCTGGCGATAGATTGCTGTTGAGTCAGAATCAATTGTTGAAGTTGGTTAAATCTATCATCAGCTAGATTGGTCTGTTGAGGAGGTGGGTATGAAGGCTGATTATAATATGATGGCTGGATAAACTGACTAGGCTGACCATTATTATAGGCATAATTTTGATATTGGGATCTATTTTGATAATTTTGGATCAAGTGAAATTTGGGTCTGAGCCTGAGTCTGTTGGGATGTCCAAGAAAAATTAAAGTTACTCCAATCTGAAATTATATGAATTTGAAAATAGGGTCATTAATCAATTTGGAGTATCCTTGAGCAGCTTGAACTTGTTCTTGGATAAAATATGGAAACTGTGCAGTCATAGGAATATTCACTCACATGATGGGTTGGGCTAGCACAGATTGAATAAGTCTCCTGATAATTAGAAGATGATGTGAATTGTGCAGGAGATTGTTGACCTAGGATTAGGAGTTGATCTATTTTCTGAGCAAGAAGGTCAACTTTATCTAATTTTTGGACTATTAGATTCAGATTAGCCATTTGATTATTATGTTTAATGTGAATCAACCATTCAATTAAGTTCAACTAAATCAGAAAAAGTAATTTTCTACCATGCATGTATTAGTGTAACCCTAATGTATGGTTCAAAAAAAAAAATTTAGATTTTTTTTATTTATTTATTTTTTTATTATTATTATTTTATTATATTAAAAATTATTTTTTTTAAATTATTTTATTTATTAATTTTAATTTAATTTAATTTAATTTAATTATCATTTTTAATATTTTTTAGTTAGTTTAATTTAATTTTTATTTTATTTTATTTTATTTTATTTTTAGAGGAGTAAGAAGAAGAAAGAAAGAAGAGTTCTAAAGAAGAGGTCCTAAGGAGTCCTAGAACTAAGAAGAAAGAGAAGAATTAGGTTTAATTAGATTTAATGTTGGTTAGCAATCAAGTTGGTCAATCAATCCTGACTAAAGGTTGTCCTAGATCTAGACAGCTCCTAACTGCCAAGGTCACCTTCAAGCCCTCCAAGTGTAGGATTAGCCAATCAACTAGCCAGGTAAGTGTAAGGTCGGTGGGAGTCCCCCCGTTGCTTGCCTTAGACACCAATTATGCTTGGCCAGGTAAGCGAACGGAACCAATTAGAAACCACCTTCCTTCGAGCGCAGTCGTCCCTGAACCACTTTCCTAGACACCAGTCAAATTGACTTATCCTAACCCAATTCAACTCTTAGGATTTCCTTATCCTATTGAGCTCGAGTTCCTAGGGTTGATGTCTAATTGATTTTAATTTAAAGGCTTAGGTCAATGCAGGATGTTGGTTGGTTGTTTGTGGGCTAAGAAAGGGTGATCAAATCCCCACCTTATCTTGTTTAATTGGGTTGTGCCCTTAATTTGATTTAATATGAATATGCACGAAAAAAAAAAATTTTAATCAAAGGGTTCTATGCAATTTAAACTAGATGCATGCAACTAATTGAATTCTGAAAGGCTTACCTTGCCTCCAGCAATCACCAAAAAAATAAAAAAAAATAAAAAAAAATAAAAAAAAATAAAAATAAAGATAAAAATAAAACTAATATGATGCATGCTTTAAGTAGTTAAGATTTTTAATCTTATCATCAGATTTTTAATTAGATTTAAATAAATATTTTTTAAAATTAATTTAAAAATAAATAAATAAATAAATAAAATTAAAAGAAAAGAGAACTAGGGTTAGGATTGATCTTACTAGGCAAAATTTCTGATTCTTTTTATTCCTTTTTTTTCTATAAAATAAAAAAATTAGCAAGCAATATTTATAAGAAAATAAAAATTTTATTTATAATTTATTTACAAAAAAATCAAAGAGATCAAAAATTTAATGTCCATGCCTTCCCCGACAACGATGCCAAAAACTTGATGCGTTTGCCAAAATTATTTTTAATAAATCAAAGAAATCAAAATCAAAAATCAAAAACATTCCCTGGCAATGGTGCCAAAAACTTGATAAAAATGCGATGTTATCATTAAGACACCATGTTTATCAGTTTAATCCGACTTCTTAAAATCATTGAAAATGCGTAGATAGCGAGCGGTGAGTCGGGTCGAATCCACAGGGAAGATAGTGTTTTTAGATTTAAAATCTTTGATTTTTGAAAAGAAAACGAGAAGAGTTTTGGGATCAAAAAATGAAGTCGGAAAAGTGAAAATTAAAAGGTGCAGGAATTTAAACTTGGTACTAAGATCTACTAGTTAGATCTTAGCATCTACTTGCAAAGCAATAATTTAAAGTACAGAAATTAAATTACAATAAAAATAAAAAGTAAAAAATTAAAGTGCAAAAATAAAATTTTTATTAATTAAAATTTTAGAATTTAAATACATGGAATTTAAAAAGAATAAAATAGCCTGATCTCTGATCTTGGATCGACATAGGCAGAAAGTTGGTGTAGAAGCCTGTCTCTTCTTCTCGGCACCCGTTGCTTCGAAGTAGCCTTTAACCCATAGCCTAGCTTCGCCCTATATCAAAGCTTCACCTTGATCGGAGATGTTGATTTCTGGAGGCCTGGGTCCTTTTTATAGAGCTAGGAGGGCTGGATATTTTTTTCTAAAGGCAATATGGGACTAATAGCCTTTGTAATCATCAAAATATAAAGAAATTTGGATAAAATTTGAATCAAAATAGCTCTGATACAACTCTGGTAAATCTGGTGAAATCTGGTCATTCAATAGGAATCCAACGGTCCAAAAATCATCAAAATCGGATGCATATCAGCTTAGATCGAGTTGGATTAAATTTTGGCCGTCTGATCACGCGTTGATGGAGGAAATCTGGCCGCAAATCATGCATCGGGAGTCTTGATCACCACTGAGAGCATTCTGGATCGTTGGATCTTCATCTCTTGATTTTTTGGCCGTCGGATCGTGCCAGATCACTGATAGAATTTGAATCAAGCCTGGAAATCACCACCACCGTTCGATCTTGATCGCAATCAGCCACAGCCGTCCGATCGTGCAATTACTGTTCCCATGGACCGCGTGGACCGGCCGCACCACACACCGCAGCCAATCAGCGCTCTTATCGCTAGGTGAAAAGATCAAAATATCCTGTGAGCCGTGATAAATTTATGTGGACCCTTTAAGGGTCTAGGTCTACCATGTGGCAATCTCTGATTCGTCGGTTTCTACTGAGCTGGTGGTCCACGCCTAGATCGTGGACCGACTAATGGCTTAAATGGCTGAGTCAGCTTTGATGGCTTGGCTTGGCTTGGTGGCTCGGCTTACGGAGTCGGTCGAGCCATTTTCTTTTTTTTATTTAATTTTTATTTATTTTATTTCTTTAAAAATTCATATCCTTTTTGTTTTAGCTCCGTTTTACTTAAAATTTATTTTATTATGATCAAAAAAATGAGCTCTTTTCATTGATAATAAAATTTTATTTTTTAATTTTTATTATTTTTAATTAATTTTTTAATTAATAAAAATATGAATTTTTTAAAAATTATATATAAATTGATTAATAATTCTTAAAAATTAATATAAATTAATTAATAAATTAATATTTTTATTGATGAATTTATGATGCTTATCAAAGATCAGTTTTAGTAGAGATCAGCAGCAAGATTCAGATCTAAAGGTTTTCTTCAGATTTTATGATGAAGGAAGGATCACAGGGCTGCTGTCCACCATCCCTAGTTAAGATATTTTTTAGATCTATCTATTTGCTATTATTTGATTCGAATTGATCATGAAAAATAGTGAATTGAAGGTAGGATTAGAGAAGTTTGATGGAAAGAAAAATTTCACGATGTGGATGGTAAGGGTGGAGGATCTGCTGGTTCAGATGAGGTTGGATTCGATCTTGGAAGATAGATTAGAGGAGATCATAAACAAAGAGTAGGTGTCCTTGGAGAAAAGGGCATGTGCCATGGTTAGAGCTTGTTTGGCGGATGAGGTTTTGTATGGTGTGTTGGAGGAGAGAACACCCAAGGGATTATGGTCGAGGTTGCAGCAATTATACATGGAGAAGAACATGTACAACGAGTTGATGCTGAAGAAGCAACTGTATAGCCTTTGGATGCAGAAGGGCGAGAATGTTGCAGGGCATATTCAGTGGTTCCACTAGATGAGGATGGACTTGCTCAATATAGGGGTGAATTTAGAAGAGGACAAGAGTCTATTGTTGCTGTGTTCATTACCTAGGAGCTTCGATCCATTGGTGACAACTTTGCTATATTGTAAGGAGACACTAGTGTATGAGAAGATTGTATCAGTGCTCAGGTCCAACGAGCAGCGGAAATGGATGACGAAGAGGTAGGTCTTCCAGGAGAGTCTTATGGTTTCATAGAAGCATAGGAAAGGAAAGAAGAAGGATAAACAAAAGGGCAGAAAGGAGTCCAAAAGATGCTTCAAGTGCGGAGAAGCAGGACACTTTAAGCGAGAGTGTCTACTTTAGAAGAAGTGCAAGGGAGGAGAAAGCTTAGATTCAATCAGTATAATCGCTGAAAGTGAAGATTCGGATGAGCTCTTGGTTGTTTCGAAGGAGCCCGTAGGGTGTGGTGTATCTGAGATGATTTTGGATAAGTCTACAGAGTGCAGAGGGTCCGAAGGATCAGTGATGGTGTTTAAGGTACAGTGGCAGGCCTAGTAGTGTAGTGTTGGGTGGTTGACCTCAGGGAACTCGGAGATAGAGTTGGCTTCTACGGCATCAGGGGGACTTCAGCTCCAGATGGAGCACCGAGCAGAGGAGGCTTCATAGGTGGAGGAAGCTGTGACATGGATTTAGAGTAGAGGGATGCAGAGGGAGGACCTATATTCGAGCACCAGTGCTGGGGCTGTATAGATTCAGGTGGAGAGGATTGTGCAGGGAGATAGGCATGGCTCTGAGGGGACAGTGTCAGGTGAAGCATAAAGATATGTGGCGAGTGTCGGTAAAGAAACGTTGCATGATTTTCAGGGAAGTCTAGGATAAGTAATGCAGCTACTAAGCAGAAGGATACCTACAACTCCAAAGGTGGTGCAGAGAAACAAGCCAAGGACTTCAGCGATGGAGGTGGTCATCCCGAAGGCCTCAAAGGGAGCTCAGCAGTTGAAGAAGAATAGTAGTGGCAAGGTGAGCACGAGAGGCTATCAGGATATGCAGGGATAGCAGGATCATGCAGGAGGATGTTGCTAGGTGTGTCAAGGCTTGGGCACACCAAGGTGGAGATTGTAGGTGGTGTGGTGCTTCCAAGCCTTCGGAGGCCATGGGCAGAGCCAGGGTGAGGGCTCCGAGGAGGCTAGGATAGGTGTGGTCCAAGGGCTAGGACAAGAGTTGTCCTAGGGTGGAGGCAGCATGTAACTCTCCACAGGCTTGAGGTTCGGGTATTGAGGGCCTCAAGGGGCTTGGTTGGTGCTTCAAAGATCTAAAATTCAAGATGGAGCAAGAAACCAAAGTCGAAAAATCAAGACTACAGAAAGAAGATTTTCTGCAGATTAGCCGACTCAGTCCAAAATTGAGTCGACTAAGTCTCAGAGCATAAGCAAAATAGAAAGATCGAGTTTTGGGACTGTAGGCACGACACAGAACTGGGTCGGCTCAGTTTCTAAAACTGAGCCGACCTAGTGAAACTTAGCTGGCTCAATGCTAAGATTGAGCCGGCTCAGTGTTCGGGCAGAGTTACATGAGGGTTTGTTTTGGGCTAGGGACTGGGTTGATCCTAGGGGTCTTAAGGCCTGGTTTGAGAGGTCTTAAGGGGGCTAATTTATGTATGGATTGGGATTAGATCCAGGAGATGAGAGCATGTGAGACTTAGGCCTGGTGAGTGCTTTCATGTATTGGGTTAGCCTAAGGAAGTTTTTGAGCTGGGATTTATTAGGATTCATGTGGAAACTCTAGGGTATATAAATCAGGACATTGTAACATTTACAAAAAAGAAGGAAATACAATTGAGCTTTTCTTCCTAACTCTCTTCTTTCTTCTTTCTGGTTCCAACACCAAAACCCTAGCTTCTCTCATCTTTCCTAGATCTTCTTCATTTTGCTGGATTAACACCTAGGTTCACGCAAGAGATTGGATCTACAGCTGTGGCTCCAAGCAACCGTAGAAACAACATAAAGTTGCTCAATAGATGAGTCTTCTCTATTGTCAGATGTACCTACCTTGTTATCCACTTATTTTTTCAATCTTAATGATTGAATAGCATTCACTTGGTTGACTTGATTTTTCTATTGGGATCGTGGACCATTTTGATTTCTTGGGATGGGCTCGGGTTGGCTAGGCAGCCTACCTCATTCTCGCTCATTCATTGTAGAGGCTAGATGACCTACTTGCATTTCTAAATGGGCTACGGTCTGGGTGTTAGCATTTAGGAGCTGGCCCATGGTTTGCATGAAATTATTCAACGTAGCATTGGTGTCAACATTGGATTTGGCTAGGACTTCTAGGCTTTTCTTTAAAGAACTAAGTTTCTTTTCATGATTATTAAAGCCTGGTGGGTTGTTTAATATAGGGTTGGGCCTTGGGTTTTGCTTGGAACTAGGACCGTCTATATTTGTGTTCTGCGATCATGAGAAGTTTGGATGATTCCTCCATCTTGGATTATATATGGATGCAAAAGGATTATTCATTGGTTTCTGATATGCAGCATTCATTTGTGCACATATGGTTCCAGTTGGATTCATTAGAAGGATGAAAAGAATATGCCCTTAAGCCAATCAAAATTTATATTTTGATAGGATATTCTTTTATCTTCCAAACTCATGTAAGGACATTTTCAAATAAATAAAAGTATTTTATTTCATCGTATGCTGCATCTTAATTATTTATTTAAGATTATGATGAATCCCATAAATTAGGACTATGGTTTTAGAGTTATGATGAGATCATACTTGTGAGATCTAAAATATCAAAATCCTGATCTAAAATATTTTTGGTCGATGAAACATTGAGTTGAAAATCAATATTTTCAGAAAGACTGGCACATCCTATATAAACTTGATGAAAGAATGATTGATCTCACTATCACTTGTGTATGATACTAATACAAAAATGTAGATGCTCATTAGAGGATGAGTTTATTGAATTGATAAAATCTCAAGAACATCTAATGGAGTCTTATCTATATTTCAATAGATAGTTCTCATAGTGGGAGTTGTGCATGTAATCCTTTGACCTAAGACTACCATAAAATCTTATATGTATGAATCCATATTTTGGTTCACACTTATTCATGACTTAGTCATGTACGGGATGTTTTGGATATGGTGGATTATATATAAAGGTTGTGAGTAGGTCAACATGGAATCGATCACTCTTGGTAAGAGGAGATTGCATCCTACCTACTTCAATCAAATGATGATTCAGAAAGTCTTTAATCAAAGCATGATGAAAATTAAAAATAATTTTTAATATTTTATTAATCAAATCATCATCATAAGATTGAGAGAAATATAAATATGATATTAGGTTTGACATATTTTCATACCCACAGTCATATTTGGGATGCAGGATGATCGAAGAATTTTGTTGCATGGTAACATTTTTCTGAAGGATATTGTTAGTATTTTTATCAAAATTTTATATCTTTTGATATGATACGTTGCTAGATGTCAATCTTGTCTTATGAATTTGATCGAATTAAAGAGATTAATTTGATCATTAATTAGAAAGTGTTCTAATTGGTTGAATCGAGTTAGCTAGTTTTGACCTAAATCGGTTTGGTTGAGTTCTAACCAGATTAGGTCAAATCACACTCAAACTCATTGCTGGCTAGATGTGAAACCCAATGGATCACACACAAAAGAAATTGATCAAAGGTCTAATTGGATTAGATCATGTTTGCAGGTTGAATATGCTAGCACATATTGCAAATCCTAGCATCGAGATTCAAATCAGATTCCAATTTGGGCTAATTAAATTTAATTTGAGTCAAATCAAATTTGGCTAATTGATTGGGTTGACTCTTGGCTTGCTGATTAAGGGATTGGATGTCATAAATAAGCCACCCATGCACCAGAGACTCTCTTTCTTTGGCACATGGGATTTGGTCCATGCATTAGGGACATGTGGCGCATGGATATGTTTTGACTCCAAAGTCTTTCTTGGCTTTTCATGTAAATTTTGTTATATGATTTTAGATGAAGAGAGAGCATAGAAGAGTCCTTTAGATAGTTATTCTCTTTGTTGGTTATTAGGTTTTTGGATAACCAAAGAGTCTTTGCCGCCCCTTTGCTTGTAGCCGCTCCTTTGACCAAGTCAAAGCTTTTGAAACTTTTACTCTTCCACGTCAATTTTCTCCATGCTAAAATTCAGATGAGGCATCCTCTTTCTTGGCCATTGGATGGCCATCTCATATGATCTTATCCCTTATTTTATGGTGCTACATATTAAAGTCTTGCAACTCTTTGGAAGCAACTTACGTATAAATTTTATGAAGAGTCTTTCTGCTTTAAGGCACCTCTTCATATTAATTCTATGTATTCTGCATGATATTTTCTTCTAAAGGGGCATGAGATAGGCTAATGGACGTGAGATTTTAAATGAGAATAGGCATGAAAAAAATGAGGAGGCACCCCTACGTACATTATAAATAGGGGCGCACTCCATAGTGTCAAGGGAATTTTGAGAACTCTTCTTTCTTTCTTACCACTCTCTATAGTTGTCCAATTTCTTTCTTCCTTTTCTTGTTATGACAACTCCTAATTAAGGATAAAAGGTCTGCTTTAGGACAAAGGCTTAAGAAGATTGCAAAGGAAGACAAGAGGAAAAGGAAAGATAAGAAAGGATAGGAAAGAAGGATGATGACAAAGGCTAGAGAAGGTTCTGCCCAAATAATTAAAGTTTTTATCGTAAGAACTTTAACTGAAATAGACAAAGATGCTGGTGTCTTGATCAAGTCCTCATATGGATCAATATTGGAGGATGAATACGTGGGTACTTGTGGAACCCCTGATGAACTATTACTGATGATCAAGGTCAAGTTGGAGTTTAGTGATCAGAGGTATGTTCTAATACCTTCATTTATGTTATAAATGCATATTATATAATTTAAATTATTATAAGGTGGTCCTAGGATTTGGGTTTGATTTTATGATTTTATTATTTTTTTTTTGAAAACCATACTTCTACTCTGCACATGAACCCAACAGTGGTATCAGAGCAAACCTTATTAGACTAAATCATATGTTATTATGTTTATTCTTTAATGGCAAAATTGTCAATATGATATGATCATATTTAAAATTTTAGCATATTTTTAATATGATGAGGTCATGTTTAATTATTCATAATTAGATTATGATGTATATCATTCTGTAAGGTTATCCTGGCATAGTGATAAATGTTCACTATGTGATAATGGTTGTCCTAGAATGATTATACATGTTATTATGTTTGTTATATATCATGATTGATATATATTTTTGTGTTCAGTATGATTTTAAATTAGAATATACAAAGAGACCATTTAAAGCCCTCTATAAAGTTTATATTAAGTTGTAGTGCAATCAACCGATAGCAGAACTAATCTGGATGTAAAATTGATCAATCGGTGTCTAGAAAAGTGATTCATGATTGGTAAAGAGAATGTGGTTTTTAATTGATTCCATTTTTTGACCTGGCCAATTCATTGGTGTCCAAGAAAAGTAATGGAGGACCCCCATCTCTCTCCTACTTACTTGGCTGATTCAATTGATTTAATTTTAAATTGGGTGCTTAAGCATTGCTGTTGAAATTTGGATTCGATACGCAATTGAGTCAGCTCGAATATGCAGCCGAGCCAGCTTAGGATGAGATCAATCCGACTTGAGGTAGATTCGAGCCAGCTCTCTCTGACGAACAGAAAGCGATGCTCTGGCCAGACGCTGTCGAGCCGGCTCGACTGTGGATCGAGCCAGCTCGATGAACAGATTCTTTTGATTCATTATATTAAAGGCCTTCCTTCATGCTAGTTCATTATTATGTCATAAATCATATTAGGTTTGTTGTGCAACCACATGACTGATTATGGAACTGATGTAATATTGATCTAGTGCATAATGATGCTTACGTCATTTTGGATATACTGCTTTGTTGTGTAACCACAAGGATAGTTATATTTTATTATGATTGTATAGAAATGAAGGGTCTTGCTTAACTAAAATATTATAGTTTGTTGTGGTAATATAAAGCTATTAATATTTTAGAGGCCAAGAATATATTGAGAATTGCATGAGATGCAATTAGAAAGAGTTTTCTATCTTTGAACTTATAAAAAGGTTTGTTGTGCAACCACAAGATTTTTTTATAAGAAATTAGGATCTCAATCCCACTAAGAAAAATAATTAGATTTTCTCGATTATCATATATGAGAGTTATGATATTCGATAAAATAGTGGAAGACATAATTAAATTAAAGTTCTAATTTAATTATATTCATCATCATGAGTTATTTGCTTATGTAATATTCTTTATTATGTAGAATAAATGGCTTCTTCACTTTCACTACGTTCAATTTTGGATTCAAATAAGTTAATTGATCCTAACTATGTGGATTGGCTGAGAAATCTAAAAATAGTACTCAATCAAGAAAAACCCTCTTATATTTTTGATGCCCATGGGGGATTGAGCCATTAGAAAATGATGCTATAGAGAAAGAAAAGTCCACATACAAGATGTGGCAAAATGATTCTCTTACTGTCAAGTGCATCATAGTTGCCTCCATGAGTAACAAGTTATTGAGGCAATATGATGGCATGGATACTCAATCCATATTGCTCAATCTAAAAAAACTTTATGGAGAATAGAGTAGGACTACTAGATATGAGATATCTAAGCAGTTATTTCGTACCAGGATGGCAGAGGGTTCATCCATGCAAAATCATGTTTTGATGGTAATTGACCTAATCACTCGATTAAGTCAATTAAGTTTAGTCATGGTTGGGGAGTTGAGTCAGGATCTAATCCTGCAATCACTTTCAAAATTATTTTCTCAGTGTATCGTGAACTATCACATGAACAAACTGAATACTTTCTTGTCTGAGCTGTTACATATGCTTAAAATAGTAGAGAGCCATATCAAGAAGGATAAGGCTCCACTTCTTCTTATAGATGGGATCTCCAAGAAGAAGGCAGGAAGAAAGGGTTCTAAGAGGAGGTTGAATCCTAAAGATGGCATAAATAAGAAGAAGAAGAGTAAGAAGAAGAAGAGAAAGAAAGCCTCCGGACAAATGACCTATTTTCACTATGGTAAAGCAGGTCATTGGAAGAGAAATTGCAAGGCTTACCTTGCAACTGTGAAGACTTGTGCAAATATTGCACCAAAAGGTATGTATGAGATACATATAATTTTATCATTAAATTCTCTCATTTTAAACTCTTGGATATTAGATACTGACTGCGATTTTCATATCTGCAAATCATTGCAGGAGCTGCAGAAAATTAAGAGTTTGAATAAAGATGACTTCAAGCTCTATGGTGCTGGAGGAGAGTCCATCCATGCGAAAGCTATAGGGACAAATATATTAAAGTTATCTTTTGAAAAGATCTTAGAGCTGATAAATTATTATTATATGCCTAAGATCATTAAAAATATTGTATCTATATTCTTGTTATTAAAACAAGATTATAGTCTTGATGTAATGAGCAATGGTTGCTCGATCAAATATTCTAATGAAATAATATGTTTTGGCATTTTTAACAATGGCTTGTTGACTCTATGTTTGGATGATAGTATTTTTCATGTTGATAAAAATAAAAAATATAAGAGAGAAGACATAAATAATATTTTACTTTGGCATTGTCAACTTGATCATATTAGTTAGACTAGGATTAACAAGCTATACAAAGAAAAGTTCTTTGATCCTTATGATTATGAATCATTAGGAACTTGTGAATTATGTCTCATAGACAAAATGACCAAGACTCCATTTAATGGACATGGAGAAAGGACAAGTGAGTTATTAGGACTTATATATACAGATGTATGTGATCCTATGACAACTCAGGCTAGAGGCGGATACTCTTATTTTATAACATTCACTGATAATTTATCTAGGTTTGGATATGTGTATCTTATGAAACACAAATATAAAGTCTTTGATAAATTTAAAGAGTATTAAAGTATGGTCGAGAAACAAACTAAAAAGAGTATAAAAATCCTTCGATCTGATTGGGGAGGAGAATACTTATTTAGTAAATTTTTAGACTATCTTAAAATAAAAGGGCATTCTCTCTGAATGGATCCCTCCTTATATACCATAATTAAATGGTGTAGCCAAAAGAAAAAATCATACCTTATTAGATATGATACAGACCATGATGTGCTTCACAGAATTATCTATTTTCTTCTGGGATTATGCCTTGGAGATCGTAGTATATATCTTGAATAGAGTACCTTCTAAGTCTATATTTAGCACTCCATATGAGATATGGAGAATAAAAAAATCTAATCTTAAGTATCTTAAGATATTGGATTGTCCAGCATATGTAAAAAAAATTTTTGGATATAAGCTAGATGTTAGAGCAGACATATGTCTATTTGTAGGATATCCTAGAGATAGTATGGGATATCTATTCTACCATCCTACTGAACAAAAGGTATTTGTAAGTAGGCATGCCACTTTCATGAAGAAAGAATTCATTCTAGAAAGAAGTAGTAGGAGAAACATTGAACTTAGTGAAGTTCAAGAAAAATAAATAGATATTTTTCAAGCAAATAAATACATAAATAAGGAAGAACCAGAACATACAACTCCAATCCATAGGTCTGATATAGTGTAACATGCACCTTGAGGTACGAATTTATTATTGAGAATAATGAAGCCCAAGTCATTGAGAATGATGAACCTCTAACCTATACAGAAGCTATCATGAGTAGGAACTCAGACAAATGACTGGCTGTAATACAATCCAAAATGGACTCCATGTACACCAACAAAGTATGGACTTTGGTGGATGCACCAGAGGGTGTGAATCCTATTGGGTGCAAATGGATCTATAAGAAAAAGATTAGAGCAGATGGTATAGTTGAAACCTATAAGATCGATTAGTGGCTAAGGGTTTCAGACAAAAATAGGATATTAATTATGATGAAATATTTTTACTTATTGCTATGCTTAAATCTATTCGGATTATGCTTGTAATAGCAGCATACCACGATTATGAAATATAGCAAATAGATGTGAAGACCTTTCTTAATGATTTTCTTGAGGAGGAGGTCTACATGTTACAGCTAGAGGGATTTATCTTAAATAAGAGACTAAATTAGGTATGCAAGCTTAAAAGATTCATTTATGGATTGAAGCAAGCTTCAAGAAGTTGGAATATCTACTTTGATGTTACAGTCAAAGAGTTTGGCTTTATCAAGAATGTAGATGAACCATGTGTATATAAGAAGACTAGTGGGAGTATCATAGTTTTTTTGGTTCTGTATGTAGATGACATACTTCTCATTGAGAATGATATCCCAATGTTGCAATTGGTCAAGTTATGGCTATCAAATAAGTTTTCCATGAAAGACTTGTGAGAAGCATCCTATATATTAGGTATAAAAGATCTATAGAGATAGATCTAAAAGGATGCTAGGCTTGTCCCAGTCTAGGTACATTGACTTAATACTGAAAATGTTCAGTATGGATGGGAGTAAAAGAGGTTACTTACCCATGAGTCATGGTATACATCTCTCTAAGAAGATGTCTTCTAAGATACCTAAAGAGAGAAATAGAATGAGTTCTATTCCTTATGCTTTGACTGCAAGATCAATAATGTATGCCATGTTATGTACCAGGCCTAATGTTACTTATGCATTAGGCATAGCCAGTAGATTTTAGGCTAATCCAGGAGAGGATTATTGGAAAGCTGTAAAAAATATTCTTAAGTACTTAAGAAGGACTAAAGATATTTTTCTGGTATATGGTGGATTTGATCTCAAACTAGAAGAATATTCTGACTCTAGTTTTCAATCAGATACAAATGATAGCAAATCTATTTTAGGATATATCTTTACTCTGAACAATGGAGTAGTGAGTTGGAAGAGTACCAAGCAACCAACTATAGTTGACTCAACCACTGAGGTAGACTACATAGCTGTAAGTAAAGCCATCAAGGAAGCTATCTAGATGAAGAAGTTCATCACTGAATTAGGTGTTGTTCCTAAAATTGAGAACTCAGTACTACTTTACTATGATAATATTGAAGTAGTTGCTCAAGCAAAAGAACCAAGGTCTCATCATAAATCCAAGTACATTCTGAAATGCTTCCACCTCGTTCATGAAATAATCAAGAGACAAGATGTTGTCATTGAACGAGTAGACATAAAGAACAACATAGTAGACCCATTCACTAAGGTTTTACCATAGCAGTAGTTCGATCGCCACCTTGATTGTAGGGGATTAAAATATAAAGGTGATTGGCTTTAGTGCAAGTGGGAGATTGAAAGGAATGTGCCCTCAAGCCAATCAAAATTTATATTTTGATCGGCTATTCTTTTGTCTTCCAAACTCATGTAATGATATTTTCAAATAAATAAAGATATTTTATTTCATCATTTGCTGCATCTTAATTATTTATTTAAGATTATGATGAACCTCATAAATTAGGGATATGATTTTAGGGTTATGATGAGATCATAATTGTGAGACCTAAAATCTTAAAATTCTAATCTAAAATATTTTTGATCGATGAAACATTGAGTTGGGGATTAATGTTTTCGAAAAAACTGGCACATCCTACGTATGCTTGATGAAAGGATGATTGATCTCACTATCACTTGTGTATGACACTAATATAAGGATGTGGGTGCTCATTAGAGAATGAGTTCATTGAATTGATCCAACTCGAGAACATCTAATGGAGTCTAATCTACATGTCAATAGATGGTTCTCATAGTAGGAGTTGTGCATGTAATCCTTTGTCCCGAGACTACCATAGAACCTCATATGTATGAATCCATATTTTGGTTCATACTTATTCATGACTTAGTTATGTATGAGGTATTTTGGATATGGTGGATTATATATGAAGGTTGTGAGTAGGTCAACATGAAATCGATCACTCCTGGTAAGAGGAGATTGCATCCTACCTACTTCAATCAAATGATGATTCAGGAAGTCTTTGATCAAAGTATGATAAAAATTAGAAATGATTTCTTATATTTCATTAATCGAATCATCATCATAAGATTAAGAAAAATATGAATAAGATATTGGTTTGACATATTTTCATACCCAGAGTCATATTTAGGATTTAGAGTGATCGAAGAATCTTGTCGCATGGTAACTTTTCATTGAAGGATATTTTTAGTATTTTCATCAAAATTTCATATCTTTTGAAAAGATATCATACATTGCTAAATGTTAATATTGTTTTGTGGGTTTGATCAAATTAAAGAGTTTAATTTGATCATTAATTATAAAATGTTCTAATTGGTTGAATTGACTTAGCTAGTTTTGACCTAAATTGGTTTGGTTGAGTTCTAACCAGATTAGATCAAATCACACTCGGATCCACTACTAGCTAGATGTAGAATCTAATGGGTCATACATAAATAAAATTGATCAAGGGTCTAATTGGATTAGATCATGTTTGTAGCTTTAATATGATAGCACATATTGCAAATCCTAGCACCTAGATTCGAATCAGATTCGAATCGAGTTTCAATTTAGGCTAATTAAATCCAATTTGAGTCAAATCAAATTTGGATAATTGATTGGGTTGACTCTTGGCTTGCTGACCAAGGGATTGGGTGTCATAAATAAGCCACCCACATGCCAGAGACTCTCTTTCTTTGGCATGTGGGATTTGGTCCATGAGCTAGGGACATGTGGTGCATGGATATGTTTAGACGCCAACATCTTCCTTAGCTTTTCACACAAATTTTGTTACATGATTTTAGATGAAGAGAGGGCATAGAAGAGTCCTTCAGCTAGTTATTCTCTTTGTTGGTTATCAGATTTTTGGATAACCAAAGAGTCTTTGCCACCCCCTTGCTTGTAGGTGCCCCTTGGACCAAGTCAAAGCTTTTGAAACTTTGACTCTTCCATGCCAATTTTCTCCATGCTAAAATTTAGATGAGGCATCCCTTTTCTTGGCCATTGGATGGCCATCTCATCTGATCTCATCTCTTGTTTTATGGTGCCACATATTGAAGTCTTGCGACTCTTCGGAAGAAACTTTCATAGAAATTTTACGAAGAATCCTTCTACTTTAAGGCACCTCTTCATATTAATTCTATGTATTCTGCATGGCATTTTCTTTTGAAGGGGAATGAGATAGGCTGATGGGCATGAGATTTTAAATGAGAATAGGTGTGAGAAAAATGAGGAGGCATCCCTACGTACATTATAAATAGAGGCGCACTCCGTAGTGTCAAGGAGATTTTGAGAACTCTTCTTTCTTTCTTACCACTCTCTATAGTTGTTCAATTTTTTTCTTCCTTATCTTGTTAAGATAAGTCCTAATTAAGAACAAAAGAACTGCTTTAGGACAAGTGCTTAGGAAGATTGCAAAGGAAGACAAGAAAAAAAAGAAAGATAAGAAAGGATAGGAAAGAAGGGTGACAACAAAGGCTAGAGAAGGTTCTGCCCAAATAATTAAAGTTCTTATCATAAAAATTTTAATTAAAATAAATAAAGGTACTGGTGTCTTGATCAAGTCCCTGTGTGGATCAACATTGGAGGATGAACACGTGGGCACTTAGTGGAATTCCTGATGAACTATTATTGGAGATCAAGATCAAGTTGGAGTTTAGCGATTAGAGGTATGTTCCAATATCTTCATTTATGTTATAAATGCATATTATATGATTTAAATTCTAATAAGATGGTTCTAGAATTTGGATTTGGTTTTATAATTTTTTTTTTTTTTGAAATTCATGCTTTCGCTCTGCACACCAAACCCAACAGAGGGGACATTCTTCAAGGACATAGTTTGGTGCATTACACCCATTGCACATGGATGCAGATATATAGTTTATATTGGTTGGTCTCTGCAGTTCTAAGGCCTCTAACCTACATGTTAGGATTGTGATTTTAGCCTCTGCAGCTAGGGATGTTGGCATTTGATGCATTCCACCTCTTGAAGGTGTTGGTCTTTTTGGTTCTCTAGTTGTTTTTCATTGTAGACTTTTCTTAGCTAGGTCTTCTAAAAATTGCCAGGCCTCATTGGGTTCTTTATACATAAATTGATCTTAGCACATGGACTCTAGCATGGTTCTAGAATTTGAGTCTAGCCCCTCATAAATTATTTGGCATAGCCACCAGGTCTCTATTCCATGGTGTGGGCATTAGGTCAAGTAGTTCTTAAAATAGTCAAAATACTTTCAGAATGATTCACCAGCTAATTAGTAAAATTCGTTAATCTTGTTCCTAATTCTAGCTATTTTATAATGGAAAAAATACTTTTTCAGGAATACTCTTACAAAGCCCTCTTAGGTCATGATAGATTGATTTGGCAAGTTGTATAGCCACTTTTTGACATCATCCTTTAGGACAAAATTGATTAATCTTAGTTTAATTTCATTCTTAGAAAATTGTTGCAGTCTCATGATTGCACAAACTTCTTCAAATTTTCTAATAAATATATATGCATCCTCTATTCCAATAAATTTTGGAAGCATATTAGTCATTTGAGGCTTAATTTTGAAGTTATTTGCAGTAGGTTGGGACAACCTAGTGCAAGAAGGCTGGATGGATCCAACTGGATAAGACAAATCCTTAAGGATTTGAGGTTGATTGATTTCTTCCATTTTGAAGACTTTCAGACTTGATACAGGAATTAAGTTAATTCTAACCAGTCGATCCAAAATTCTTTTCCATGAAAAAAATGGAAAATTTACTTTATTTTTTTTTATTTTTTTAAATTTTTTTAAAGGAGAGAGAAGAGGAAGAAGAATTAGTTTAGATTTTATTTTTTAAATTTTTTAGACACTTATCAAGCAAATATCTATCCTAGGTTATCTTAATTCTCGACAGCTCCTAACTGTCAAGACCGCCTTGGAGCCCTCCAAGTCAGAAACCAACTAGCCAACTAGCTAGGTAAGGGTAAGATCAGTGGGAGTCCTCCCGTTGCTTTTCTTAGACATCAATTAGAATGGCTAGGTAAGCGAACGGAACCAATTAAAGAACCACCTTTCTTTGGGCTCTTATCCTTGAACCCCTTTCCTAGACTCCAATCAACTAGCCAATCCTGATCTGGTCCAACTCTTTCGGATGCCTTATCCTAATGAGCTTGGATGCTCCTAGGGCTAATGTCTAATTGATTTTATTTAAGGATTAGAGTGAATGCAAATGAGGGAACTTGTTTGTGGGCTAAGAAAGGGTGATGAAATTTTCATCTTATCTTCTTTAAGTTTGGACCCTTAAAATAGTTTAAATATGTTTATGCGCAACCAATAAGAATAAACAAGTTTTAATTAAAAACTAATAATGAACTAAGATCAAATTAGTATGCTAAAGAAAAAAAAAGATTAGATTATATACCTAATTTCTAGCACTCACCAATTTTCTACAAGACAAGATATGGAAGTTAGAAAGATCAGACTAAAACTAAGCTAAAAGCATGAAGAACAAAAATTTAGAACATAACTTAAAATAGGATAATTCTTTGGCAACGGTGCCAAAAATTTGATGTATCTTAAAATTAACCGCAAGCACACAGTGTGCAAAGTAGCACATCCAGCGAGTACGGATCGATCCTATGAGAAATTATGTTTGAATTATGTTCAAACCCTTGCTCAGGCAAGCTTTAACAAAGATGAGAGAAGATTGTTTGTTACTTACTACTAAAAAAAATTAAATATAGAGAATAATAATCTAAAGATCTAGGATTTTTGAATCCACTAGACCAATGACTTAGAAAGTCTTTTTAAGATTTCTCTTATAATGTCCCTTGATTAAGGTGTAATGTATGGACAAGCATTCACCCTAATTAAAAAACTCTCTTTTTAAGTACTTTTCTTGTGTTACCTAAGTATAGACTATGAAGGGGCTCTGACCCAACAATAATCTATCAAAGTTTTCCATAAGGAAGAAGAGAAAAGGAATTAAAAAAATTATAGACCTTCTTCCTATTATCCTTCTTGCACTGAATCAAGCATGAACTATAAAGAGATTGAAATTCAATGATAGTTCATCAAGTTTCTTGATAAGAAGCTTGAAGGAAGAAGAATTCTAAAAAATTAAAAATCAAAAAGAAATTCTAAGAAAAAGCTTCTAATCATGGTTTAGCTTCATCGCAAACCCTAGAGGATTACTTAGCTAGACATGATTTGAAGAAAAGATTTTAAAATTAAATTATATACTACTTGCTGAAATTTAAATTATAGAAATTAAAGAATTATAGAAATAAACTATCATAGTGCTGAAATTAAAAATTATAAGAATTAAATTACAGAAATTTAAACTATCTATTTGTTGAAAATAAAAATTAAACTGATGAAAAAAAAATTAATTTTTATTGCTGATAAAAGTTTCTAATATAAAAAGAAGATTTTTAACTTTCAAGCCATTAACAGGGCTTGGAGTTGAAACAAAAAAATAAAAATCTCTCCTGGCCGATCTTTCTCTAGCTAACTTTTCTTCTCATATGTTGGAAGGATGGAAAAAAGTAAAAATAAGATGGATAAAAATTTTATGGATAGGTATTTTCGCCTGTCACATGGGCTCCTACAAGAGTTATGGTGTGGAGAGAGATGATATTTAAATAGTGGTACTAGATTTTATTTATAGATGTCAAGAGAAAGAGAATTTTGTATTTTTTAGATGTGGGATTAATGAAAAAATATATCCTAAAAGAATGGATGGTTGAGATGGAGTGACAAGAAAGTTTGGATGAATGAGATGAAGAAAATAAAAGATAAGATTAAAGAGAGAATTATCATACAATTTAAATTAAAAACTTTTTAAAATAAATATATATATATATATTTCTCTTGAATCCCAATCATGCTCCATGCGCCTCATGCTCACATGAAGAAAAGCACGTACGGTCCCCTTTTCCGCTTGAAATGCATCCTATGCTTGGCATCCGCACGACGCCAAGACACCAAGCTTACTTCCATCAGCTTCTTCCCTTCTTTTACATTAAATATCCTCATTAAATACTTTCTTTAAGTGCCTCCATTAAATGCATCATTAAATATTTTCTTTTTTTTTTAATTTTTACATACGTTCTCAATTCCTTTTTTATTTTTTTCATGTATCCACATCATGTATCTTCATGTGTCGAAACAAACCTAAATTTAGACTCGAGCTTCATCTGCATGTGTTGGAGGGCCATTTCTAGTTGATTCATAATTAAGACTTTATAATAAATTATTCTAGAAAAAGATCATAAAAAGTATCAAATACAAAATAAAAAAGATTAATAGCATATGTTGGTGCAGAATCTGATTCACGTCGGATCGAGCTGGAGTTGGAGAAAAAGAGGTCGCCACCGATGATCTGCAAAATAAATTCCATCCGAAGTTGGTAGTGGTGGCTCCGGCAGGATCCTTCGACGATCAAGTCAGCTCTTCTGACCAACAGAAATGGAGTGCTCAGACGAGAATTCAGCAAAGTTTTGGGAAGGAGAAGAGAGCCTAGAGAAAACGTATATGGAGAATCTCATTTTATAGATGAAGCTTGTCGTAACCATCCGGTAGTGAGCCACTCGGAGCCATGTAAAATTTATTACGGAGAGAGGTGCCGCTCATAATAGACTGATAATGACAGTTGTAACCATTCAATAGTGGGGTTGCCTGTAGCAGACTGATAAATGATAGTCGTAACCATCTAGTAGTGGGATCGCCTATTCGTTGAGATTTAATAGTTGAAGTTTCGAGGAAGCAGGCATTGGTTGGTGAAGAATTTTGACGTATATTAATTCCAGAGGAGTTTGGACTCCTAAAGGGAATATGGCTAGAGAGGATCATCCGAAAAGGGTTTGGCTTCTGAAAGAATCCGACTGAAGAAAAAATTTGGAAGAAGTTTGGCTCCTATAGAAATCCGACTAAAGGGAAGGTTCGGAAGGAGTTTAGCTCTTGGAGAAATCCGACTGAAGGAGGGGTCCAAAAGGGCTTCGACTTTTATAGGAATCCGACTGAAGGAGGGATCCAGAAGGGCTTCGACTTCTATAGGAATCCGACTGAAGGAGGGGTCCGGAAGGAGTTTGGCTCATGGAGGAATCTGACTGAAGGAGAGGTCCGAAAGGAGTTCGGCTCCTTTAGAAATCCGACTGAAGGAGTGGTTCGAAAGGAGTTCGGCCCCTGAAGGAATCCAACTGAAGGAGAAGTTTGGAAGGAGTTTGGCTCCTATAGAAATCCGACTAAAGGAGAGGTACGGAAGGAGTTCGGCTCCTGAAGGAATCCAACTAAAGGAGGGGTTTAAAAAGGAGTTCGGCTCCTGGAGGAATCCAACTGAAGGACAAGTTTGGAAAGAGTTCGGCTATTGTAGAAATCAGACTGAAGGAGAGGTCCAGAAGAAGTTTGGTCCCTGGATGAATCCGACTTAAGAAGAAGTTCGGAAGAAGTTCGGCTCCTATAGAAATCCGACTGAAGGAAAAGGTTCGGAAGGAGTTTGGCTCCTATAGGGAATCCGACTGAAGGAGGGGTTCGAAAGGAGTTCGACTCCTAGAGGAATTCGACTGAAGGAGGGTCCGAAAGTAGTTCGGCTCCTATAGAAATCCGACTGAAGGAGAGGTCTGAAAAGAAGGATTCGGCTCCTGGAGGAATTCGATCTAAAGGAGAGGTTCGGAAGGAGTTCGGCTCCTGGAGGAATCCAACTAAAGAAGAGGTCCGAAAGAAGTTCGACCCTTGGAGGAATCCGATTGAAGAAAATGTTTGGAAGGAGTTCAACTCCTGTAGGAATCTGATTGAAGGAGAGGTTCGAAAGAAGTTTGGCTCCTGAAGGAATCCGACTGAAGGAGAGGTCCAGAAGGAGTTCGGTCACTGGAGGAAGAATTTTTAATCGAAGCTCTTTCGTGATTACTAGTTACATTAGACTAAGCATCAGACTGGACTTCAGTGGGAATGTGGTTTATCCCCAATAATAGTTCCCCCACTCCCAAGTTTGAAATTCAAAGGAAGGGTGTACAAAAAAGATGACTGTTGAAGTTCTTTTCCGAGCTCGGCACCCGTTGAGGTTGAAGCTTGGGGGAGATCTTATCTCCTGCCAAGGTTGAAGTAGATCCTATCTTCTATTGAAGTTGAAGCTTGGAGGAGATCTTATCTCCAACCGAGGTTGAAGGAGATCATATCTCCTGTTAAAGTTGAAGGAGATCTTTTTAGGGCCTCTCCTTTCACCTCGTTTAAAATGAACGAGGTCTTCGACTTTGCTCAAATTAGGATGAGGTTCTTCTCCTGTTCCTAATAGACTGTGGGGGCACATAAGGGCCGTTGTTAGGGCATCTCTCCTCATCTCGTCTAAAATGAACAAGGCCTTCGATTTTGCTCAAGTTAGGATGAGGTTCTCCTCCTATTTCTAACGGGATGTAGGAATACATAAGGGCCATTATCAGGACCTCTACCCTCACCTCATCTAAAATGAATGAGGCCTTCGATTTTGCTCACGTTAGGATGAGGTTCTCCTCCTATTCCTAGTAGGCTGTAGGGGCATATAAGGACCATTGTCAGGGCCACTTCCCTCATCTCATCTAAAATGAATGAGGCCTTTGATTTTGCTCATGTTAGAATGAGGTTCTCCTCCTGTTCCTAATGGGCTGTAGGAGCACATAAGGGCCATTGTCAGGGCCTCTCTCCTCATCTTGTCTAAAATAAATGATGCCTTCGATTTTGCTCATGTTAGGATGAGGTTCTCCTCCTATTTCTAATGGACTATAGGGACACATAAGGGCCATTGTCAGGGCCTCTTCCCTCATCTCGTCTAAAATGAATGAGGCCTTCGATTTGTCGAGGTTAGCATGGCTATTTTTGATTGCTTCTTTCCTATCATCACATAATTTTTGCAACAAAAAATAATAATGTTGAAATGGAGGAGTTTTATTGAAGAAAAATTACTGGTAGTATATTCTCAGATTTTTTGAATTCTAAGGTCGTGGGAGCATTGTTCCTCTGAGCTCCTTCGGATAATAAGTTTCGAGCCAGATGACCTCCTCTATTTCATACGGGCCTTTCCAATTTGGGATGAGTTTCCCCTGACTCTAAGGCTGAGAGATGGTGGCTCGTCGAAGCTCTAAGTCCCCCACTCTGAACATTTTATCTCTGACTCTGGAGTTAAAGTATCGGGCCACCCTTTGCTTGTATGCCACCATCCGAACCTGAGCTTCCTCTCTTTTTCTTCTAGCAGATCGAGGTTGATTCTAAGGTCCTGTGAGTTATGCTACTCATTGAAGGCCACAACCCATGCTGATGGGAGTTTAAGCTTGATTGGGATGACTGCCTCTATTCCAAAGGCTAAGGTGAATGGTGTTTCCCCAGTCGGTAGCCTTTGAGTAGTTCGGTATGCCCAAAAGATGTGGTAAAGTTCGTCCACCCAGGCCCTCTTTGCTCTGTCGAGCCTTGTCTTGATGCCTTGCAATAGGATCCGGTTGGTCACCTCAGCTTCCCCATTTGCCTGTGGGTGAGCTACTGATGTGAAGTGATGGGAGATGTTTACATCTTCGCAGAACTTAGCGAACCTCATCCTAGCGAACTATCGCCCATTATCTGTTATGAGAGTTTAGGACAGACCAAATTGGCAGACGATTGACTTTCAGATAAAGTCCTATACCTTGGTCTCAGTAATTTTTGCTAGTGGTTCGGCTTCAACCTATTTGGTGAAGTAGTCGATCGCAACCAGGAGAAACTTTCATTATCTGGATGTCGTTGGAAAAGAGCCAAGTATATCTATTTTCCACTGCGCAAATGACCAAGGTGCGCTTAGTGGAGTAAGCTCGAAGGCCGGCTGTCTTTGTATATTTATATTTTTATAATAGCAATCACATTTTTTGACGTACTCCATAGAATCATGGTACAAGGTCGGTCAATAGTATTCTTGCCGAAGTAATTTTTGTGATAAGGATCTGGCTCCTATATGACTTCCATAAATTCTCTCGTGCACTTTTCATAATGCGAAGCCAGCCTCTGTAGGTCGAAAACATCTCAACAGCAGTAGTGAGTATGACCTTTTATATAACTTGCCCTCATACAAAATATACTGAGAGGTTTGATTTCTGAGTTTTCGAGCTTCTTTTCAATCACGAGAAAGAACTCCCTCTTTGAGATAGGCAACTAACGGGTCAATCCATCTCGGCTCGAGCTCTGTCTGCATAACGAACTGTGATTCCTCTGAGCTTGGGCATTTTAGAGTTTTAAAAAATACTTCTTTGAATAATTCGATTGGGGGTGAAGTGGCCAATTTAGAGAGAAGGTCGGCTCTCAAATTTTCTACCCTTGGAATCTGTCGAATGCCAAAACTACCGAAGGTCAGAGTCAAATTCTTTACTTTCTCAAGATATTTTATCATACTTTTCTTCCGCTTCATAGTTGCCACTAACTTGGCCAACCACTAATTGAAAATCATTATAGACTTGAAGCCGATCTACTTTTAATTCTTTTACTATTTTTAATCCGACGATCAGTGCTTCTTATTCGGCCCCATTATTAGTTGCAGAAAATTTGAAGCATAGCACGTACTTATCGACGACTCCCTTAGGATTGAATAAGACTAACCCCGCACCTGCTCCAGCGGAGTTAGATGAACCATCCACATAAAGGGCCCAAAAACCTTCGAAAAGGTTAGCACTTTCTTCGGAGAGGTTCGATTGCAACCATGGGATGCTGGTCCCATTCTGTTCTGAAGGAAAATCCTAATTTTTTGGACCAGATTTGTTCAGATCTGATCAGATCAAGAGATATATTTTAAATTTTTTTTTTTTAATCTAAATCAGATCTAAGATATTTTAGATCTGATTCTTATTATTTTAATAATTAAAATAAAATTAGATAAATTAAATTAAATTTAATTTACCTTAAAGTGGGTAATCCTATTATCCGATGATGATCCTGTAAGCAGCAAAAGGTTCTGAATCTAGCCACGCAAGTGCCTGGCCTCTATCGATATCCACTTGGACTGGATCTAGAGATCCTCTTCTTCTCTATCAAGTCTCCAAAAATTAGATCTGGATCTGATCTGGAGGATCTTCAAAACTCCTTTTGAAGATCAACAGTTGTCCTTTGCAACAGCACAGCCTTCTAGCTTTCAGTCGCCTTTCTCTCATCTGGATTGCACCAACCAAGGTCCAAAACACTTTTGGACATGGAGAGGAGAGGGAGAAGGTGGGTTTGGCATGGAGGAAGAAGGGAGAGGCAGCCTTGGGGTGTGGGACTTCAATTAATTACTGTTTGAGTTGGGCGTAGGGTCTTATTTATAGACTAAGCGTGATCCAACTCCTCTTCTTCCCAACCAATCACAACCCTTTGTGAAATCAGATCTAAATCTGATTGATGAAAATATAGTCTCCTAGATTCCTCCTTAGAGGATGCCTAAGATCAGTCAAAGTTGGTTCTTAGGAGAACTCTAATCGAAATCCAAAAAGGCGATGGAGTCCCTGTCCAACAGGGACTCCTGGGCGCCTCCAACTTGGGCACATGCCAAGGGTGGTGTGCACCCTTCTCCTTACTAGGTTCTGGCAGGAGGATGGGCCCCACCAGCTCTCCAATAGGTGTGTGACACATGGACAGAAGTCAAAGTATCAATGGTCAATGTTTGACCAGTCAAAGGTCAACTTTTGACTAAAGTCAAAGAATAAGAAATGGCAGGTGACCAAAAATGGTAAGTAATGTCTTACAAAATAAGACTACCCTTTTCTGACCTGGATAGGCTCTAGTCAGACCAAGTGAAGGCCTCTAAATGAGCATAAACTCCTTTGGCTCAGTCAGGACAACTATTTATGATAGTAAAAAAAGAACGTTAGGTTCAATCGAGTGCTAGCACGATTTCCTTGAACCTAATTGAATCTCATTCAGATCAATTGAACTAGATCAGTTCAATTGATGATCATCAGATTCAAACCCTTATTTGTGTGACCTAGTTAGGTTCAGTTCTGTATGGTAATGGGATATGTCATGATCTCTATCATCGATATCATCAAAACTCCTTTCGATGGATCAGAACTCTTCTAATTCGAACAGCTAGAATGATCGATCATCTAAATCATTCTAATTGTTCTCAAAATCCACTAGTGACACCTAGCAGTATATGGTGGCAATCCATTAGAGCTGAATGCGAACCTCTTGGTGCAGCTACCTATGTGATTAAGTTCTTCTATCTTGAGCTCTGATCAGATTAGGGTTAAGGTGAACTCGTCAAATCCTAGTCTCTGTCATATGATGTAATCATTCGATTCAAGTCCGATGTGAAAAACTAAATAGAAACTCTTTCTATTATTTCACTCTGCCATGCCCATGGACTTCTGGACTTGATTCTTCTGATCATCATAGGGCTGCTCCTCTACTACCGAGGTAGATAGATTTCATCTTGATGCTATCCAGTTCCTACAATGAACATGCTATAGCCAACATACACCTCAGGGTTCCATATGGCTAGGAGATTGAGTAATGGTGTAGTCAAACTATAACACCCTCAAGGTGAACTACCAATGCATCTCAGGTCAAAGAATTAGACACACTACTACAGCATTGAGTCAATCATTGATAAGAAGGTAGACTCCCTAATGACTACTCGAGATGGTCATGCTCAGTGCCCTCCTTCTCTAACGAGTACCTATACTCTTGCTCTGGTGTCTCCTCACCATAGACTCAAGACTCATCTACTAAAGAGAAGCGATTGTACACCAACCTTCTGGATCAATCACCATCCTCGTGATGATCCTATGGTCGGGAGCATTTTATGAGTTAATAATGATTATTCATGTTTTAAATTTTCAACTCTTGAAAATATGAATTATCATTACCATTAACTCAAAGGATGTATCACAGACACTAAATACATATATGTGATAGAAAATAATCCATTTTATTGATATTAGTCAAAATTATAATTTTGCCCCTAGAAGTGTATTACAAGTGTCAGTCAATTCTGGCTTCTAGGGCACATATATCTAACAATCTCCCACTTGTCCTAAAGCCAATTGGCTATAAGTCTAAGTCTCATCTTCTCAAGATGGGCTTCGATCTTCTGTTGGCCCAACGGCTTTGTAAGCGGGTCTGCCATATTATCTATGGAGTCAACTCTCTTGACCTCGACGTAACCCTTCTTGAGGTAATCGCGGATGAGGAGGTATCGCCGCTCAATGTGCTTGGATTTCTGGTGAGACCTCAGCTCCTTAGCAAGGGCTATGGTGCCATTGTTGTCATAGTACAAAGGAATGGCATCTGATGGCATTACTCCAATTTTTATAGCAAACTTCTTATACCAGAATGCTTCCTTCGCAGCCTCTGATGCAGTGATATATTATGCTTCCATGGTGGAATCTGCTATCACAGTTTGCTTGAAACTTTTTTAGCTGACAGCACCATCATTGCACACAAACAGACTCCCAGATGTCGACTTTCGATCATCTATATCGGACATGAAATCCGAGTCTGTGTATCCCTGGACTTGGAGTTCTCCGTTACCAAAGACCAACATCATATCCTTAGTTCTTCTCATGTACTTAAGGATACATTTCACAGAAGTCCAATGTTCTTCACCTGAATTTGACTGATATCTGCTTATGACACTCACAGCATGGGCTATATCAGGTCGTGTACATAGCATGGCATACATGAGGCTCCCTATTGTAGAAGCATAAGGGATCTTGCTCATGCATTCTATTTCCTCAGGTGTGCTAGGGCACATCTTCTTGGAAAGATGAATACCATGTCTGAAGGGTATTAATCCCCTCTTAGAGTTTTCTATACTAAACCTCTTTAGTACTTCCTCTATGTACATCTTCTGTGAAAGTCCTAGCATCCTATTCGGTCTATCCCTATAGACCTTAATTCCTAGAATAAAGGATGCTTCACCTAGGTCTTTCATGGAGAATTCCTTGGACAACCATAATTTGACTGTTGTCATCATGAAAATATCATTCCCAATAAGGAGGATGTCATCCATGTACAATACTAGGAAGACAACAGCGCTCCCACTGACCTTTTGAAGATATATGGTTCCTCTTCATTTTTGATGAAACCAAACATTTTGATCACATCATTGAAACGAGTGTTCCAGCTCCGAGATGCTTGCTTAAGTCCATATATGGACCTTTGCAGCTTGCAAACCTTGTGATCAGTATCACTGGATGTGAAACCTAGCAGTTGTTCCATATAGATATCTTTCTCAAGATATCCATTCAAGAATGCCATTTTCACGTCCATTTGCCATATTTCATAATCGAAATAGGCTGCAACAGCAAGCAATGTACGGATGGATTTTAGCATAGCCACTAAGGAAAAGGTATCCTGATAGTCAATGCGACGCATTGACTATAACCTTTTGCCACTAGTCTAGCCTTGAATGTCTTCACATTTTCATCTGCACCAATCTTTCTCTTGAAGATCCATTTACATCCAATAGGTACTATACCTTCTGATGGATCTACCAAGGTCCAAACTTGGTTCGAGTGCATCGAGTCAATTTCTGACTGCATTGCCTCTAGCCATTTCTCGGAGTCGATATCTGATATCGCCTCGTTGTAGGTTTTGAGATCATCACCATGAGCACCATTACCTACGAGGAATATTTTCTCTACTTCCTCTGAAATAATATCTAAGTATCTTTCAAGGGGACGAAAAACTCTTTCCGATCTATGAGGTGGAGGAGGTAGTATTCTTATTAGCTCAACCTGATTTAGTTCCAATTGGTTCTTTGCTCATTGTACTTGTGAGACTTTCTCATCAAGCTTAATCTGCTTTTCAATGCCGCTATCTTGAATAAACTATTTTTCAAGAAAGATGACATGTCGACTCACAATCACATTGTGGTCTTTTGGAATGTAGAAATAGTATCCTAATGACTCTTTAGGATATCCTATGAATCGAGCTCTAAAGGACCTAAACTCTAACTTGTCCGCTTGTTGTCTTTTGATATGATCCGGACATCCCAAATTCTGAGATGACTCAGATTTGGTTTCTTACCATGCCATATCTCATACGGTGTGGTAGGAACGGTCTTAGAGGAAATCCTATTCAGTAGATAAATTGAAGTTAACAATGAATATCCCCAAAGAAAATCAGGAAGGTCTGTGAAGCTCATCATGGATCGGACCATATCCAATAGAGTTCGATTTCTCCGTTCTGAAACCCCATTGAGTTGAGGTATTCCTGGTGGAGTCCATTGAAAGACTATGCCATTGTCCTTGAGATAGTCTAGGAATTTCCAGCTTAGGTATTCACCTCCTCGATCTGATCAAAGAATCTTAATGGGTTTTCCAATTTATTTTTCTACTTCATGTTTGAATTCTTTGAACTTTTCAAAAGCTTCAGACTTATGTCTCATAAGATACACATACCCATACCTAGACAAATCATCAGTAAAGATAATAAAGTAGACAAAATTACCTCTAGTCGGTACATCAAATGGGCCGCACACATCAGTATGTACTAGGGCAAGGAGATCTGTGGCCCTCTCCCCATGTCCTACAAAAGGAAGTTTGGTCATTTTGCCTTGGAGACAAGATTCACAAGTTGGATTGACTTGGAAGTCAATGGACTCAATAGCCCATTTTTTTCTAATTTGTTGATCCTATCTTCTGCTATATGACCTAATCTTAGGTGCTATAGATATTTGTCGTTTGGACTATTCCTAGGTCTTTTGGCATTCACATTTTGCTCGATAGTTAGAATAGGTACATCAATATGTAGCTGATAAAGACCGTTAATAAGAAAACCATTTGCAATTTTATTTCTTTTATAAAGAATGTTATAATGGTCCTTAAAGAAGGTAATCATAGAGCCTTCTAGTGTTAAGCATAAAATAGAAATCAAATTCTTGCTAGCTGCAGGCACATAATAACAGTCTTTTAATGGATCAGAACTCTTCTGATTCGAACAGCTAGAATGATCGATTATCTAAATCATTCTAATTGTTCCCAAAATCCATCGGTGATAACTAGCAGTATATGGTGGCAACCTATCAGAACTGAATGCGAACCTCTTGGTGCAGCTACCTATGTGATTAAGTTCTTCTATCTTGAGCTCCGATCAGATTAGGGTTAAGGTGAACTCGTCAAACCCTAGTCTCTGTCATATGATGTAATCATTCGATTCAAGTTCGATGTGAAAAACTAAATAGAAACTCTTTCTATTATTTCACTCTGCCATGGCCATGGACTTCTGGACTTGATTCTTATGATCATCATAGGGCTGCTCCTCTACTACCGAGGTAGATAGGTTCCATCTTGATGCTATCTAGTTCTACAATGAACATGCTATAGCCAACATACACCTCAGGATTCCGTATGGCTAGGAGCCCAAGTAATGGTGTAGTCAAACTATAACACCCTCAAGGTGAACTGTCGATGCATCTCAGGTTAAAGAACCAGACATACTACTGCAGCATCGAGTCAGTCATTGATGAGAAGGTAGACTTCCTAATGACTACTCGAGATGGTCACGCTCAGTGCCCTCGTTCTCTAACAAGTACCTATACTCTCGCTCCGATGTCTCCACACCGTAGACTCAAGACTCATCTACTAAAGAGAAGCGATTGTACACTAACCTTCTGGGTCAATCACCATCCTCATGATGATCCTATGGTCGGAAGCATTTTATGAGTTAATAATGATTATTCATGTCTTAAATTTTTAACTCTTAAAAATATGAATTATCATTACCATTAACTCAAAGGATGTATCACAGACACTAAATATACATATGTGGTAGAAAATAATCCATTTTATTGATATTAGTCAAAATTATAATTTTGCCCCTAGAAGTGTATTATAAGTATCACCCAATTCTGGCTTCTAGGGCACATATATCTAATTCCAAAAAATACATCTTTGAATAATTCAGTTGGAGCTGAAGTGGCCAATTTAGAGAGGTGGTTGGCTCTCAAATTTTCTATCCTTGAAATCTGTCGAATGCCAAAACTGCCGAAGGTCAGAGTCAAATCCTTTACTTTCTCAAGATATTTCATCATACTTTCCTTCTGTGCTTCATAGTTGCCACTAACTTGGCCGACCACTAATTGAAAATCACTGTAGATTTGAAGCTGATCTACTTTTAATTCTTTTGCTATTTTTAACCCGATGATCAGTGCTTCTTATTCGGCCTCATTATTAGTTGCAAAAAATTTGAAGCGTAGTGCATACTTATTGACGACTCCCTCAGGATAGACTAAGACTAACCCCGCACCTACTCCGACGGAGTTAGATGAATCATCCATGTAAAGGGCCCAAAAACCTTCGAAAAGGTCAGCACTTTCTTCGGAGAGGCTCGGTTGCAACCATGGGATGCTGGTCCCATTCTGTTCAAGCTTGGCTTCATCTAGAATGGTGCATTCAACTATGAAGTCGGCCAGTGCCTGAGCCTTGATTGCTGGCCGAGGTCGGTGATTGATGTCGAATTTCATTAATTCAATGGCCCATTTTGCAATTCTTTCGAAAGCATCTATTTGATGAAGGATTGCTCTGATCGGCTGGTCAGTGAGGTGCATTATAGCATGTCCCTGGAAGTAAGGTCGATGTTTTCTTACTACAATTAGAAGAGCATAAGTTAATTTTTTCAACTTTGTATATCTAGTCTTGGCATCCCTTAGGATCCGGCTTATGTAGTAGACTGGTCATTGTATTTTCTTCTCTTCTTTGACCAGGATTGCTGCTAGCACCGCAGGGAAGACTGCAAGGTAGAGAAACAGCTATTCTCCAAATTTGGATTTGGCTAGTAGGGGGTGAGCCGAGGTAGTTCTTGAGCTCATCGAACATCTTTTGGCATTCCTAAGTCCAATGAAAATCTTTCAGCTTCCTGAGGCTTTGAAAAAAGGGCATGCAGCGTTTGAACGATCTAGAAACAAAATGATTCAAAGACGCCACCTTTCCGGTCAGGCGCTAAACTTTCTTAATGGACTTCAGAGAGGTCATCTCTTGGATAGCTTGAATTTTCTTTGGGTTGGCCTCGATCCCTTATCTCGAGACCATGAATTCCAAAAATTTTTCTGAGGCTATCCTAAAGGGGCACTTGGTTGAGTTTAGCTTCATCTTGTATTTTCTGAGTGCATCAAAAGCCTCTTCAAGATCGGCGACATGATTAATAGTCTTTCCACTGTTAACCACAAGGTCGAAGGTTCAAGCCCTCCTTCTAGCTATTGTTGGGGATAAACTCCGCTCTTGCCGAAGTCCAGTTTGATGCTTAGCCTAATGCAACTGATAATCATGGAAGAGCTTCAATCAGAAATTCTTCCTTTAGTGGTCGAACTCCATTCAAACCTCTCTTTCAGTTAGATTCCTCCAGGAGCTAAACTTCTTCCGGACCTCTTCTTCAGTCAGATTCCTATATGAGTCAAACTCCTTCCAAACTTCTTCTTCAGTCGGATTCCTTCAGGGGTCGAACTCCTTTCGAACCTCTCCTTCAGTTGGATTCCTCTAAGAGCCAAACTCCTTTCGGACTTCTCCTTCAGTCAGATTTTTTTAGGAGCTGAACTCCTTCCGAACCTCTCCTTCAGTCGAATTTCTATAGGAGCCGAACTCCTTCCAAACTTCTCCTTCAGTCAGATTTCTTCAGGAGCCGAACTCCTTCCAGACCTCTCCTTCAGTTAGATTCTACAGGAGCCAAACTCCTTCTAGATTCCTCCCTCAGTCAAATTTCTACAGGAGTCGAACTCCTTCCTGACCTCTCCTTCAATCGAATTTCTATAGAAGCCAAACTCCTTCCAAACTTCTCCTTCAGTCGGATTCCAATGGGAGCCAAACTCCTTTCGAAACTCTTCTTCAGTCGGATTCCTACAGGAGCCGAACTCCTTCCGGACCACTTCTTCAATTCGATTCCTCTAGGAGCCGAACTCCTCCCGGATGATCCCTTTTAGCCATATTTCCTTTAGAAGTTTGAACTCCTTTGGAATTGATATATGTCAAAGTTCTTCACCAACTAACGTCTGCTTCCTCCAGACTTCGACTATTAAATCTCAACGAATAGACGATCCCACTATCGGATGATTACGACTATCATTTATCAGTCTGCTACAGACGACCCCACTACCGAATGATTACGACTATCATTTATTAGTCTGATACAGACGATCCCACTATCGGATAATTATGACTGCCATTATCAGTCTATTATGAGCGACATCTCTCTCCATAATAAATTTCACATGGCCTTAAGTGGCCCACTACTGGACGGTTACAATAGGTTCCATCTATAAAAAGGGATCCTCCAGATATATTTTCTCTAAGATCTCTTCTTCTTTCCAAAACTTTACTGCATTCTTGCCTGAGCACTCCATTTCTGTTGGTCAGAAGAGCAGACTTGATCGTCGAAGGATTCTACTGGAGCCACCACCATCAACTCTAGATGGAACTTTATTTTGCAAGTCACTGACAGCAACCTCTTCTTCCCTAACTCTAGCTCGATCCAGCATTAATCAGATTCTGCACCAACAAAATTGGCGCTAGAGGAAGGGCCCTCTATTTCTGAGATTTTCTTGTTCTTAAAGGAGTGCTCAGCAACGATCTCTCTTTTTCCTCTTTATAGTTCTTTCCAAAAAAAAAATGTCATTCAGGAAAGCTTCAACCTGACAATCAACAGCCTCTATAGCTAGATCCATCCATTCTCGCTCCAGCTTCGACAACTCAAGCTCATCCTGCAGCCATGGTGGATGCAGAGCAGCTCAACCTGCTGGTCCAATAGGTTCGCAGTCTCATGGAGGTAGTGCAGGCCATACATCGGTAGGCTTCGGTGCCAATTCGACTAAAGCAGGCTTTTTTGGAGCCCCATGATCCAGTCGGAGGATGGCCGACTCGGGCTAGTCGGTTGGTGACCTCCGAAAAGAAAAAATAGAGGGTGGAGAGCCATTGCTCGGATCATGATTTGACTCTAGAGGAAGCTTTGCCTCCATCCCACCAAAAAATTCTAAAGATCAATGATCATGAAGATCTCCTAAATTAAAGACTCCAGAAAATGAGCCGACGAATCAAAGAGCTCCATCATACTCCTTTCTTATACGGTAATAATATTTACACTGACCCTCCTTTTTCTCAGAGGATTATGCAAGTGTCTATTCCACCAAACTTCAAGCTTCCCTAATTTGAAAGCTACAATGGAACCTCTGATTTGGTCGATCACCTAGAGGCCTTCCAGACCATGATGCTGCTTCATGGTACACCAGACATCATCTTATGTCGAGCTTTTTTGTCTACCTTAAAGAAAGCAGCAAGAATCTAGTACTCAGCATTGAAGTTAGGTATAATCTTTTTCTTTAACCAGATGAGCCATCAGTTTGTGGCTCACTTCGTCAGCAGCCGACGTCCGCACCGAGGTTCAGATTTTCTAATGCATATCAAGCAGAAGGAGGGAGAATCTATCTGGGCTTATGTCATCCAATTTAATGTCACTGTATTGGAAGTCCGGAACCTGAACCAATCTGTTGCAATGGCCGCACTCAAGGGAGGCCTTCAGAAGAATGATTTGTTATTCTCCTTGGAGAAGAAGTACCCTAGAGACTTTGCCGATCTACTAGCTCGGGCTGAAGGATATGCCTGAGTGGAAGAAACCTTTAAATTGAAGGATGAGAAAGCTGCAGGAGAGTGGCAGGCGGGCGAATCTAATAAACTTATAGCTGATGGAGGGCCGAATAAAGTTTGGTCATGCTCACAAACTCCCTCCGAGTGCAAGCGAGCCTGAACTCCTTCTCGAGCTCGTCGTCAAAGAAGCCCCGATAGAAGAGCATGAAGAAGTTTTTCCCATAGAAGGTTTCACAACTACGCCCCCCTCAATGTTTCAAAAATGCAAGTATTGATGAAGATCAAGAAGCAACTGCCAAGGCCAGAAAGGATGCACACTCATCCTGAAAAGCACAATCCTAACAAATACTGTCTCTACTATCGTGACCACAGCCATGATACTGAAGAATGCATTTAGCTGCAAGATGAGATCAAGGAGCTCATTAGGAGAGGTCGGTTGGGTCGATTCCTCAGACATCGGCCTGAAGCAAGAGAAGATCGGCTGAGGGCACTATCATAGTCTGAACCACTAAGAAGGAAGGAACAACAAGGAGATCGGCCGCCTCTCGGCATCATCAACACTATCTTTGGGGGATTTTGGTGAGAAGAGGCCAATGGATCTAGGGGATCAGTGAAAAGATGGAGGGCTGAAGAACCCATAACCTTAACTAAGGTAGATGCACGAAGAGTATAGTTCCCGCACAATGATGTGATTGTAATCTCTTTAAATATAGCGGACTATGATGTACGTTGCATCCTAGTTGATAATGAAAGTTCAATTGACAACTTATTTTATGATGCTTTCTCCAAAATATCAAAATTTAATAGTCAGCTTGGACCAATAAA
The DNA here is from genome assembly GCA_006176705.1 of Cocos nucifera. Lineage (NCBI taxonomy): Eukaryota > Viridiplantae > Streptophyta > Magnoliopsida > Arecales > Arecaceae > Cocos > Cocos nucifera. The sequence goes on along the minus strand of QRFJ01001034.1, from coordinate 305,751 downwards.
CTCCCTCCTAGTAGGCTTCGTTGGTGCTGCAGTATCAGTTGAAGGTGTAATGACTCTAGCTGTGGTTGCCGGACAATATCTAAAATAATCCAGAGCACAGGTGGATTTTCTGGTAGTAAAAGCTCCCTTCGCTTACAATGCAATTCTTGGTCGACTTGGTTTAAATGCACTTCAGGTGGTGCTATCCACTTATTATTTGAAGATAAAGCTTTCAACAAGTTATGGGATCGAAGAGGTCAGAGGAGATCAAGCTCTGGTAAGGCACTGCTATTCAATTATCCTACGAAAGGAAGCACAGTCCGACCCTTGTCCTATTGATGGGCTAGATGTCCATGATGACTTTGCCGAACAATGGGGCGAGCCCATAGAAGATCTTGTGACCATCCCCCTGAATGATGGAAATATGGAGCATATGATGCAAATTGACTCCAATCTGGAAGATGAAGTTTGGGAGCAGCACATCGCCTTCTTATGGAGGAATGCAGACATCTTCGCCTAGGTTTCGATGGATATGCCTGGGATTGATGCCGAGGTTATGGAACATCGACTGGCCATTGACCCCAAGCATCGATCAATGAAAGAAAGAGTTCGAGGCCATGCACCAGAAAGGCAGAAGGTAATAGTAGAAGAAGTTGACAAGCTTCTTAATGCCGAATTTATCCAAGAAGTCAGCTATCTGACTTGGATCTCTAACATGGTCTTGGTCAAGAAAGCCAACGACAAGTGGAGGATGTGCATCGACTTTAAGAAGCTTAACAAGTCTACCCAAAAGACAGCTATCCTTTGTCCAGAATCAACCAACTGATGGATGCAACTTCAAGCTACGAGCTCCTCACCTTTATGGATGCCTTCACTAGCTACAACCAAATTTGGATGGCATCGGAGGACGAAAAGAAGACTGCTTTTATTACTAACTATAGTCTTTACTATTACAGGATCATGCCCTTCAGGCTTAAAAATGCAGGCGTGACTTATCAGCGCTTGGTCAATAGAATCTTCAAGGAACAGATCGATTGCAATATGGAGGTTTACATCGACGACATGCTAGTCAAAAGCCGAAAGACTATTAATCATGTTGTCGATCTTGAAGAGGCTTTCGATGCGCTCAAGAAATACAAGATGAAGCTGAATCCAATCAAGTGTGCCTTTGGGGTAGCCTCAGAAAAATTTTTGGGATTCATGATCTCGAGATGAGGGATCGAGGCCAATCCGGAGAAAATTTGAGCTATCCAAGAAATGACCACTCCAAAGTCCATCAAGAAAGTTCAACGCCTGATCGAGAAGGTGGCGTCTTTGAATCGTTTTACCTTTAGATCAGTCAAACGCTGCATGCCCTTCTTCCAAATCCTCTGGAAGTCGAAAGATTTTCACTAGACTCAGAAATGCCAAAAGGCATTCGATGAGCTCAAGAACTATCTCGACTCATCCCCCTACTAGCCAAACCCAAATCTAGAGAGGAGTTGTTTCTCTACCTTGCAGTCTCCCCTACGATGCTAGCGGCAGTCTTGGTCAAAGAAGAGCCAAAAGTACAATGATTGGTCTACTACATAAGTCAGATTCTAAGGGATGCCGAGACTAGATTTACAAAGTTGAAAAAATTGACTTATGCTCTTCTAATTGCAGCAAGAAGACTTTGACCTTACTTTCAGGGACATGCTATAATGCACCTCACTAACCAATCGATCAAAGCAATCCTTCATCAAATAGATTCTTCTGGAAGAATTACAAAATGGACCATTGAATTAATGAAATTCAACATCAACTACTGACCTCAGCCAGCAATCAAGGCTCAGCACTGGCCGACTTCATAGTTGAATGCACCATTTCAGATGAAGTCGAGCTTGAACAGAATAGGACCGGCATCCCATGGTTGCAATCGAGCCTCTCCAAAGAAAGTGCCAACCTTTCTGAAGGTTTTTAGGCCCTGTACTTGGATGGTTCGTCCAACTCCGTTGGAGCAGGTGCGGGGTTAATCTTAGTCAACCTCGAGGGAGTCATTGCCAACTACGCGCTATGCTTCAAATTTTTTGTAATTAATAATGGAGCCAAATATGAAGTGTTGATCGTCAGGTTAAAAATAGCAAAAGAATTAAAAGTAGATTGGCTTCCAGTCTACAGTGATTCTCAATTAGTGGTCGACCAAGTTAGTGGCAACTATGAAGCACGGAAGGAAAGTATGATGAAATATCTTGAGAAAGTAAAGGATTTGACTGTGACCTTTGATAATTTTGGCATTCGATAGATTTTGAGGGCAGAAAATACGAGAGCCGACCTCCTCTCTAAATTGGCCACTTCAGTCCCAACCGAACTGTCCAAAGAAGTATTTTTTGAAACTCTAAAATGCCCAAGCTCAGAGGAATCATAGCTCGTTATGCAGATAGAGCTCGAGTCGAGCTAGATTGACCCGTTAGTTGCCTATCTCAAAGAGGAAGTTCTTCCTCGTGATCCAAAAGAAGCTCAGAAACTTAGGAATCAAGCCTTCCGGTATGTTTTGTACGAGGGCAAGTTGTATAAAAGGTCATATTCGCTACCGCTATTAAGATGTCTTCGACCTTTAGAGGTCGACTTCACATTACGAAAAGTGCATAAGAAAATTTATGAAAGTCATATAGGAGCCAGATCTCTGTCACAAAAACTACTTCGGCAAGGATACTATTAGCCGACCTTGTTCCATGATTCTATGGAGTACATTAAGAAATGTGACCGCTGTTAGAGAAATGCAAACATACAAAGACAGCTTACTCTACTAAGCACACCTTGACCATTTGCGCAGTGGGGAATGGATATACTTGGCCCTTTTCAAGGGCATCTGGATAATGAAAGTTCCTCCTGATTGCGATCGACTACTTCACCAAATGGGTCAAAGTCGAATCACTAGCAAAAATTATTGAGGCCAAGGTACATGACTTCATTTAGAAGTCAATCGTCTATCGGTTTGGTCTGCCCCAAACTCTCATAACAGATAACGAACAATAGTTCGCTGGGATGAGGTTCGCTGAGTTCTATGAAGATCTAAATATCTCCCATCACTTCACGTCGGTAGCTCACCCATAAGAAAATGGAGAAGCTGAGGTGACCAACCGGATCCTCTTGGAAGGCATCAAGATAAGGCTCGACAGAGCAAAGGAGGCCTGGGTGGACAAACTTTACCACATCCTCTAGGCGTACTGAACTACACAAAGGCTACCGATTAGAGAAACACCATTCGCCTTAGCCTTTGGAATGGAGGTGGTCAACCCAATCGATCTTAAACTTCCATCAGCATGAATCGTGGCCTTCAATGAGCAGCATAACTCACAGGACCTCAGAATCAATCTCGATCTACTGAAAGAAGAAAGAGAGGAAGCCCAGATTCGGATGGCGGCCTATAGGCGAAGGGTGGTCCGATACTTTAACTCCAGAGTTAGAGGTAAAATGTTCAGAGTATGGAACTTAGTGCTTCGGTGAGCCACCATCTCTCAGCCTCAGAGTCAGGGGAAGCTCGCTCCAAATTGGAAAGGCTCGTATGAAATAGAGGAGATCATCCAGCCCAAAATTTATCACCTGAAGGAACTCGGAGGAACAACACTCCCACAACCTTAGAATTTAGAAAATCTGAGAATGTACTACCAGTAATTTGTCTTCAATAAAACTCCTTCATTTCAATATTATTATTTCTTGGTGCAAAAACTATGTGATGATAGGAAAAAAAGTAATAAAAAATGGCCATGTTAACCTCGATAAATCGAAGGCCTCGTTCATTTTAGATAAGATGAGGGGAGAGGCCCTGACAACTGCCCTTATGTGCCCCTATACTCCGTTAGGAATAGGAGCAGAACCTCATCCTAATGTGAGCAAAATCGAAGGCCTCATTTATTTTAGATGAGATGAAGGAAGAGGCCCTGACAACGGCCCTTATATGTCCCTACAGTCCGTTAGAAATAGGAGGAGAACCTCATCCTAACATGAGCAAAATCGAATGGCCTCATTCATTTTAAGAGATGAGGAGAGAGGCCATGATAACGGCCCTTATGTGTTCCTACAGTCCACTAAAAATAGGAGGAGAACCTCGTCCTAACGTGAGTTAAATCGAAGGTCTCATTCATTTTAGACGAGATGAGGGGAGAGGCCCTAATAACTGCCCTTGTGTGCCCCTACAGTCCGTTAGAAATAGGAGAGAACCTCATCTAACATGAGTAAAACTAAGGCCTTGTCATTTAGATGGTATGAGAGGAGAGGTCCTGACAACGGCCTTTATGTGTCCCTACAGTCGTTAGAAATAGGAGGAACTTCATCTAACTTGAGCAAAATCGAAGGCCTCGTTCATTTTAGATGAGATGAGGAAGAGGCCCTGACAATGGTCCTTTCCACTAAGTCATTAGGAATAGGAGAAGAACCTCATCCAACATGACCAAAGTAAGGCCTCGTTCATTTTAGACGAGTTGAGAGGAGAGGCCACAAATCTCTTCTTGAGCTTCAACCTTCAAATTCAGTAGAAGATAGATTACTTCAACCTTTGTAGGTATAAGATTTCCCTGACTTCAACCTCATGGTGCGAGCCCGAAAAGACTTCAGCAGTCATCTTTTTTGTACTCGCTTCCTTCCAAATTTCAAATCGAGTGGGGCATATTGTGCGGGATAAACTTGCTCCCTCAAATCCAATCAGATGCCTTAGCCTATGCAACTAGTAATCACAAAGAGCTTTATTCAAGAATTCTTCCTTTAGTGCCGATCTCCTTCTGAACTTCCTTCAGTCGGATTCCTCAGCCGAACTCCAGACCTCTCCTTCAGTCGAATTCCTCAGACCAATTCTTCAACCTCTCCTTCAGTCGAATTCCAAAAGTCGACTCCTTCCAAACTTCTCTTTAATCGGATTTCTTTAGGGTTGCACTCCTTTCGAACCTTTCTTCAGTCAATTCTCCAGGAGTCAACTCCTTAGACCTCTAGTCGAATTCCTCTAGGGCCAAACTCCTTCCAGACTCTCCTTCAATCGGATTTTTAGGGGCAGAACTTCTTCCGGACCTATCCTTCAGTCGAATTTCTACAGGAGTGAACTTTTCGGACTTCTCTTATCAGATTTCTCCAAGAGTCAAACTCCTTTACCCCTTCTTTAGTTGGATTCCTCAGGAGCCAAACTCCTTCAACTTCTCCTTCATCGGATCTTTCGGAGCTGAACTCCTTTTGGACCTCTCCTTCAGTTGGATTCCTACAAGAGCCAAACTCTCCTTCATCGGATTCCTACAAGAGCCAAAACTTCCTTAGTAACTATCTCAAACTCTTATGAACTTCCTTCAATAATTCCTATAGAAGCCAAACCCTTCCGAACTTCTCCTTCAGTCGAATTCTCCAGGAGCGAACTTTTGACCTCTACTCTCAGCAATTCTTACAAAAGTCAAAACTCCTTCCAAACTCTTCAGTCAGATTTCTCAGGGGCCAAACTCCTTCCGAATCCTCCTTCAGTCGATTCCTACAGGAGCCGAACTCCTTCAGACCTCTCATTCAATCAGATTTCATAGGAAGCAAACTCTTCTATACTTCTCTTTCAGTTGGATTCTTAAAGGAGCCAAACTCCTTCTGAGGCTCTCCTTCAATCGAATTCCTATAGGAGCCGAACTCCTTTCAAACTTCTTCTTCAATTGAATTCCTCCAGGGGTCGAACTTCTTCTAGATTTCTCCTTCAGTCAAATTTCTACAGGAGCTAAACTCCTTTTGGACCTCTCCTTCAATCAGATTTCTATAGGAGCCAAACTTCTTCTGGACATCTCCTTCAGTCGAATTTTTCTAGGAACCGAACTCCTTGCGGATGATCCCTTCTAACCATATTTCCTTTAGGAGTTCGAACTCCTCTGAAATTGATATATGTCAAAGTTCTTCACCAACCAACGTCTACTTCCTCTGGACTTTGACTATTAAATCTCAATGAATAGGCAATCTCACTACCGAAAGTTTATGATTATCATTTATCAGTCTGCTATAGATGACCCCACCATCGAACAGTTACGACAGTCATTTATCAGTCTGCTACAGACGATCCCACTGCTGGATGGTTACGACTATCATTATCAATCTATTATGAGCGACACCTCTCTTTATAATAAATTCCACATGACCTTGAGTGGCCCACTATCGGATAGTTACGATAAGCTCCGTCTATAAAAAGAGATCCTCTAGATATATTTTCTCTAGGCTCTCTTCTTCTTTTCAAAATTTTGCTAAATTTTTGCCTAAGCACTCCATTTCTATTGGCCAGAAGAGCTGACTTGATTGTCAGAGGGTCCTACCGGAGCCACCACCACCGACTCTGGATAGGACTTTATTTTGTAGGTCACCGACGGCGACCTCTTCTTCCCCAACTCCAGCTCGATCCGATATCAATCAGATTCTGCACCAATAGGATTGGTGCTAGAGGAAGGGTCCTCTGTTCTTGAGATTTTCTTGTTCTTAAAGGAGTGCTCAGTAGTGATCTTTCATTTTCCTCTCTAGAGTTCTTCTCAAAAAACAAAAAGCCTCCTAGGAAAGCTTCAACCCGATGATCAACGATCTTTATAGCCAGATTCCATCCAGATCCATCCATTTTTACTCCAGCTTCGGCAACTCAAGCTCCACCTACAGCTATGATAGATGCGGAGCAGTTCAACCTATCGGTCCAGTAGGTTCGCAATCTCATGGAGGTAGTGCACGCCATAGATTGACAGGCTCCGATGCCAATTCAACTAGTTCTGACTTATGTAGTAGAATGATTACCGTATTTTTGCCTCTTCTTTGACCAGTACTGCTGCTAGCACCGCAGGGGAGACTATAAGGTAGAAAAATAGCTCCTCTCTGGATTCGGGTTTGGCTAGTAGGAGGGCGAGCCAAGGTAGTTCTTGAGCTTTCTTAAGTCTAGTGAAAATCTTACAGCTTCCTAAGGATTTGGAAGAAGGGCATACAGCGTTCGATCGATCTAGAGACAAAATGATTCAAAGATGCCACCATCCGATTTAATCATGATTTCTCAGGCCTTTTTCCAAACACCATCCGATGGTTTTCAGCCCTCTTGATCAAGATCCGATGGTCCTTATTTATTCTGACTTTGATTAGGAGATTGGCAGCAGTTTTTAGATGGATTTTGATTCGTTAATCATAGATCAGATGGCCAGCATTTGTCATGAAGGAAGAATTTGAGCCAAACTCGAATTTAGACTCTAAAAATTACCCAAAACCCCTATTTTCTTTTTTATTTAACCCTCCTTCATGCCACCAAGCAATAGAGAGCCCCCTTGGGGGAAATTAATCTCTCCAAATCTCTTCTTTCTCTCTCCCTTCTCTCTTTTTTCGTTCTTCTTTCTTTTTTTTATTATCTTTTTAATTGGGAGATCTAAAGATGCTGAAAGCTAGAGAATTTTATTCTATGTATGGCTGAGGTCTCGTGTCCAAGGGAACAAGAAAAGTCTTCCAAGCATGAGAGTTTATAATTTGAATCCTATTTTTCTTTTTACTGGACAATAAAATTTCTTCATCTTCCACATGCCTTCTTATTTTATCCTTTAATGTTGAATTTCTTATAATTTATAGCTAAAAAGATAGATCATGATCATGAAAAGATATGTTCTGTACTCAAGTTAGAATAAATTATAAGACTTATATTTAAATATTTAATTTTTTATAATTTATATCTAAAAAGATAAATTATGATCGTAGATAGATACGATTTGTGCTTTGATTAGGATGAATTATAGAAATTAAACAAGAATTATATTTATATTCTTTGATTTTATGATCCAAATAGTCTATATCTATAAGATGGACCATGATCATTTTAGATATGGTTCATGCTCGGTAGAATATATTATCTTAGAATCTGATCAACGAAACATATGTCTTATAAGATTGCATATTGGTAATAAAAAAATTGCATGAATCAATTATAAACTTGCATATTCAAAGATGAAAGTGAAACCTAGACAATTTTCTTTATCTATCTTTTCTTAATTCCAAAAATCCTAATTAATTAAAATTTACTTTCTTTTATTTTAATTTGCTAAATCTTAATTAATTTATTTTAATTTTTTTATTTAAATTTTTATTTTAAAGATTAATTTATTTTTTTATTAAATTAAATATAACTTAACCTTCAATCCTCGAGAAAATCAACACCTGACTCACCATTGTTCTAATAAATAGGAAGATCGATTTTAATTTTTATTTGATGCTCTAACAACAAGCAGTCACCTATCCTTCTAGTTATAAATGGAAAAGGGGGCACTCTTGAGCAACCCCTTCTTACTAAACTAGGAGGATATATATCACCAGTCCTTGGTAGAGGAGTAACGTTTAAAGATGAAAAGGTCCAAAAAAAATTGAAGGCTAGACCTCGGCTAGGAGACAAAGAGCTAAGAATCCGATAATAGAACGAAAAGAGTTTGATACATTGAAAGCAAGAAAAATGTTTAGAAAATGAAAGAGCTCAAGGATGAAAGAAGAAATGGAAAGTCTTAGTCCGACACGAAGAGCCTCCATGTACAAACAGAACCAACTCAGAGGAGGAGTGCAAGCTCGGCTCCCCAACTCAGAAAGATCTGGTTCATATTCAGAAGGCACCCTATATCGAGCTCAGACTAGGAAAAGGTCTTCGAAAGAAAGGATGCAAGCTATAGTCTCAGGAACGAAGGTCAGCTGAACTATTTCTCTAGATTTGGTTTCATCCTTATGGTTGGGATTTAGGGAGTTCAAACAAGATGGACTCCTAAAATCGGTGGATCAAAAAATTTCAGAGGCCATTTCGAATTGAGCAAAATCAGGGAAAACTCATCAAAAATCAAAAGAAATCGATGAAGAAACTTAAGGAATAGGGAAAGAACAACCCCTCCCCAAGGAACTCCTAAGGATCAAAAGATAAAAGAAAGGCAAGAAAATGCAAAAGAAGAGTTAGAAGACTAACCTAAGTTGGGTGAGATCTGGGGTATAGTCAGAACGATGAAGAAACAACAGAGGCAAGGTAGCGGAAGGGCAGGGTAGGATGACGAGGTGCGAAGGAGATGAAAACCAGAGAAAGAGCAGGGGAGAAGTCAAACTGGAGTAAGGAAGGAGAAGGAGAAAGTGCTTAAATAGTCAAAAAAATTCTGAAGTTGTTATGATTGCAGATCGTCCATGCCGAATCCCTATCCTCCGCGTGTCCTCTTCATCATAGCAATGGTAGATGTTTGACAGAACCATTATAGCACCGTACAATGAAATCTCCACACTAGATAAATTTTAAAAGTTGAGTTTGTTTCAAGTCATTCAGCATTAAAGAAGCTTCTCCATTGGTTCGAATGGTCCAAAACTTTTTATCTTCTAAAGGCAGAAAGCTAGAAAGAACTTTGACGATCGTAGATGTTGATACTCCCTTTGTTCGAACTTCAAACTCGAAAGTAGGAAGACAAGTGTTAGGGATAAAATATCTCCCACCGAAGTTCACTCGGATGTTCGACCTTGATATAGTGCTATCTGTAGTCATGACAGTCAAGTCCGAGCTTCGACTAAGTTGATTCCCTAGTTCAGACAAATTCCAGAAGATCGGCCTCCAGATCGTGCATATCGATTGACTTCTCAATGACAATCCTTCCAACACTCCTGATAACTATAGACCTTGCCAAGACCGCACCTTGAACTTCAATTAGACAAGCTTGATCAGTGAAAGCAGTTTGCCATTCGATTGATTCCGATATCTAACATAGAATAAGCAATAGTTATCCCACAAATATAGAACTCTAGTACTATCCAACCTCGACTAGTGGCCAATCCTGAGTACCTATCGGATACCTCTACTTCACTCTGTAGACAGCAGACCTTGCCAATTCTATACTAAGGATCTCGGCTAGATGAACTTGATTCAGCAAGAGGACCCCACTATCAATGTGAGTTCGATCTTCAACTTGGGATAACTAGTAGCTACTTCATAAGCCTTGAACTTCAGTACTCCTCCATTCTAGTTTCAAGTTGACCTTGGGTATTGACCGAACTTCCTAAAGAAAACTTGATTGCAGTCTTAATTGAAGAACCTACCATCTCTTTTCAACCTCCAACTCTCCAGATCAGAATATTTGCATCTACTCTTGACCAACCTTGAAGGCAGCCAAACTCCTATGAACTATCAAGGCAACCCCACCGAGGCTCAAACTTGAAGCCAAATTAATAAACTTGTCATCCCCAACTTAAAAGCTGACCTTCAAGCTCAGATAGTATAACCTCAAGTTTCAGCGACTTAATATCAACATCACTAGCACACCACCAAGCTCGGAAGCCTCTGATCTTCCATTCGAACTCCAACAAACAATATCCAATTGATCGGCAAGCCGCAACAAACGATAGCCCACTCTCTATAATAAACTCAGAGTGATCTAAATGGCTTTCTGATATTCTGTTATGGCTGTCACCATCATTCTATTACATGCTCTATCTATAAAAGAGATCCTCCATATATGTTTTTCTCTCTAAACTTTTCTTTCTACTCTAATCTCCTGTGTACTCCATTTTTATTGGCTAAAAAGCTAACTTGATCATCGGAGGATTCTCGTTCAAGCCACCCACCTCCAACCCAAACTTTGTCTTGCAGGTCTCGTCGGCGAGATCATCCCTTTCACCTCCAGCGAACTCTAATGACCATTCATTTTCTGCACAAATAGAACCTTTGAGCATAGGGAGGAATCTTAGAGCATACATCAAACATAGAAACATTAAACTGAGTAATGAAGGCTATTATTCTAGAGTAAGACCCTAAGGAAACGTAAGTTACTATTGATCTAGTGCAAAGTGCTTCAAATGTGATGTGGATAAATGATCATCAGCCTAGGACAAGGTGTTTGATTTAACTGCATTCAATAGTTGGTGGACGATTATCATAGGTCAGAATTTGAAGAGTGGAGATAATGCATGAGAGTTAATTCAGATGTAAGAATTGTCAACAAGTAGATGGAGTGGCACAAACTAGCAAACAAGTAGCAAATTAATGATTAAACTTCTATCTAGTAATTGAAAGGTCATTTAAAGTCTTAGATTGTAACTATAGTGGAGGATCTTTAGGTATGTCTATGCATTAGTTATAAGAAATTTATGGGTGAATAAAACTTACATGAAGATGAAGCCAACGAAGCCATTTGGGATCTCTCAAATCAACCTATCAAATCAGCCTGCAACCATCTGCAACCATAGGAGAACTAAGCTAGATGTGCAACCACCTACAGCCTACAACCAATTGCAGCCATAATAGAACCAAGTTGGATGTTCAACCACCTACAACCATAAGAGAACTCAACTGGATGCGCTCCTCACTGTTATCGAGCAACACCTTGGTTTTCCAATCCCAACTCTAAGTAATCCTGATTGTGAGGACCTCATAAGTTCTCAAATGAGTTAGGAACCAAGTCTATAGGAGGTGTCCTTCTATAACATACCTCATCCATTAGAGGTAGTATATGAATCAGTCACAACGATTGAGATGGACGTTATCTACAATGGTCATGTAGAGTTTAGCTTTATCATAATAACCATCAAGTATATCCTTATCAATTTATCAGAGGCTTATCTTTAGTCCAAATCAAATTATATCAAGTAAAATAAATTTTGATGCATGTTAATATAGGCCATATCCAGATGGGGCTTGATCGGATAAATTTCAATATTCTCCCACTTGGCCCAACCTAACATAGGCATCTTTATTTTAATTATTTAAAATATTTTAAAAATCTTTAATAAAATTTTATTCTAGATCTGATAATTGAAAAACTGATATAGATCAATATTTAAAAACTTAAGTGCTCCGTAGGATATATACTGCATACTCGATTACAATATAATCATCTGTGCGAATCATGATGACAAATGTATTATCAATCAACATACGACCTTCTATGCATCATAATACTAATGACACCTCATAATCAAGTTCTTTATATAGAATTTTACTTTTTGAATAGATGAAACTTTATATTTATTCCTGTGAGGATTTATGGTGCTCCCAAGCCTTGGGAGGCCACGAGAGGAATTAGGGGGTTGGCTTCAAAGATTTCAGGAGCTTAATTGGTGCTTCGGAGATTTAGAACTCAAGATGAAGCAAAAAATCAAAGTCGAAGAATCAAGACTGCAAGAAGAAGATTTTCTGTAGGTTAGTCAGCTCAGTCCAAAACTGGATCGGCTAAGTCTTAGAGTATAGGCAAAATAGAGAGCTGTACATTTGGGACCACTAGCATGGCACAGGATTGGGTTGGCTCAGTTTCAAACTGAGCCGATCCAGTGAAACTTAGCTAGCTCAGTGCTGAGACTGAGCCGGCTCAATGCATGGGCAGAGTTATGCAAGGGTCTATTTTGGGCTAGGGTTTGGGTTGATCCTAAGGGTCTCAAGCCTTGGTTTAAGATGTCTTAAGGGGGCTAATTCATGTATGGGTTAGGTCTAGATCCAGAGGATGAGAGCATGGGAGACATAGGTGTACATAGGTGATAAGTATAATAAATTCACCAATAAAAGTATTAATTTATTAATTAATTGATATTAATTTTTAAGAATTAATAATCAATTTATATATAATTTTTAAAAAATTCATATTTTTATTAATTAAAAAATTAATTAAAAATTAATAAAAATTAATAAAAATTAAAAAATAAAATTTTATTATCAATAGAAAGAGCTTATTTTTCTGATCACAACGAAATAAATTTCAAGTAAAACGGAGCTAAAATGAAAAAGATATGAATTTTTAAAAAAAATATAAAATAAATAAAAATTAAATAAAAAAAGAAAACGGCTCAGCCGGCTCCGCAAGCCGAGCCACCAAGCCAAGCCGAGCCATCAAGCCGACTCAGCCGTTGAAGCCATCAGCCGGTCCACGATCCAGGCGTGGACCGCCAGCTCAGCAAATTCCGGCGAATCAGAGATTGCCACGTGGTGGACCTAGACCCCTTAAGGGTCTACAGAAATTTATCGCGGCTCACAAGGGTAATTCAGTCTTTTCGTCCGACAACAGCGGCGCTGATTGGTTGCGGTGTGCGGTGCGGCCGGTCCACGCGGTCCATGGGAACAGTTATTGCGCGATCGGACGGATGTGGTTGTTTGCGGTCAGGATCGGACGGCTGTGGTTGCTTCCGAATTTTATTCAGATACAAACATCACGCGGATCACCATCGGACGGCAGCGCTCGATCCAAGCGATGATCCGACGGTCCAGAATGCTGCCGGCGGCGATCAAGACTCCCGAAGCGCGATTTGCGGCCAGATTTCCTCGATCAAGCGCGATCCAACGGCCAGAATTTAATCCGACCCGATCTGAGCTTATCTGCATCCGATTTTGATGATTTTTGGACCGTTGGATTCCTGTTGAACGGCTGGATTTTATCAGATTTAGCAGAGTCGTATCAGAGCTGTTTTCATTGAAATTTTATCCGAATTTCTTTGATTAGAAAGGCTATTAGTCCCATATTGCCTTTAGAAAAAATATCCAGCTCTCCTAGCTCTATAAAAAGAACCCCAGGCCATCAAAAATCAATATCTCCGATCAAAGTGAAGCTTTGGTAGGCCAGCCCTCGTGGATCCCGTCCCGACACACCTCCCCCGGGATTTACGCATCGCTCTACTAAAAGATTTACTCTGACAGTGCGTGGTGTGTCTACGGTGGATTAAAGCAGACTGACAGCGTCCCGCCTCCCCAGGGCGAAGCCAGGCTATGGGTTAAAGGCTGCTTCGAAGCAACGGGTGCCGAGAAGAAGAGCCAAGCTTCTACACCATCTTTCTGCCAATGCCGATCCAAGATCAGAGATCAGGCTATTTTATTTTATTTTATTTTTTTTATGTATTTAAATTTTGAAATTTTAGTTAATAAAAATTTTATTTTTGCATTTTAATTTCTTACTTTTTATTGCAATTTAATTTCTGCACTTTAAATTATTGCTTTACAAGTAGATGCTAAGATCTAACTAGTAGATCTTAGTACCAAGTTTAAATTCCTGCATCTTTTAATTTTCGCTTTTTATTTTCCGACTTCATTTTTGATTCTGAAAACTCAAATCCTTTTCTTCTTTTCTTTTCAAAAATCAAAGATTTCAAATCTAAAATACTACCTTCCCTGTGGATTCGACCCGACTCACTGCTATCTACGTAATTTTAATGATTTTAAGAAGTCGGATTAAACTGATAAACATGGTGTCTTAACGACAGCATCGTGTCCCTATCAATAGGCTCAATGAGTGCTTTCATGTATTGGGTTAGCCAGAGAGTTTTTTGGTCGGAACTAATGGCTATGTATAAATACATATATTGTATTAGGATTTCATTATGCTATAGAATATAGAGCTTTTCTTTCTCAACTCTCTTCTTCTCTTCTCTCTAGAGTTGCCGTCCTAGGATTTCTGAAGAAGCTTTAGAAAAGGGGGCGTCTCCCTCAAGCCCAAGAAGGGAGGCACCCCATCATAGATCCAGGTGGAGGATCAGTAATTTACTATCCATAGAGAATGTCACAGATTTCTTCAGCTCCATGCTAAAGATCAAGAGCTTCCGCAACATGGTATTGGGGTGCTTGTGATGTTAAGGATGATTGGCGTTCGAGTGACATCATGGGTCTACAATTTGGTATCAGAGTAAGGTGATGCCTAAAATATTATGGATGGCAATATGGTATCGGAGCCAAGTTTCAGAGCCTAATGGCGCATGGAAGGAAAGGAGAAGTCGTACAATATGAAATTAGAAATCTGCATAAAAATTTCATGGTATATCTCAAATCTACCTTGTTATTGCTGTGGTTTGGCCAATCGGGAACAGCAAATTGAAGGTGGAGATTGAGAGGATTAACAAAAAAAAATTTTCTGGGGTGGAAGGATTTGGTGCATGATTTGCTGATCGATCTTGGTGGAAAGATCGAGATGTATGATGATTATGTGATAGACAAGGAGCGCTAGAGTGCTGTAGTAGCACTTTCCAAGAGATGCAGGACTGAGAGAGGCTCGATGATGCAGCAGCCAAGGAAGGTATCTCAGTAGAGACATCAGGATTTTTTAGGAAGATAGGCAGTGTAGGACTGTTAAAGAGAGATTTTCCAAGGGATAATGGTCGAAGAAAGACTGAAGAAGCAACTATACGTCCTTCGGTGTCTGGAAGGTAGAAAAGTAGTTGGAGATGTATTCAGCAGTTTGACCAGAACATGAATTTGTAGAGCCTTGAGAGTGATGGAGATGGATGATCCATGGAGGTCTAGCAGATTAGGACTGGATGACTGTAGAGCGGTGTAGAGATTAGTTAGGAAGTGCTGGAGTATTGCAGGAGCACTATCCTAGAGGCATAGGGCTAAGAGAGGCTCGGTGGTACAACAGTCGAGGAGTGTATCTCAGCAGATGGTGTTAGGGGCTTCTCAGAAAGATCGGGAGCAGATCTCAGGAAGAGCTAGGAGGTCTTAGGGAGCGCTAGGAGGTCTCAAGGAGCACCATAAGGTCTCAAGCAGTCGGGAATATCATGGATCAGGTTTTTTTTATAGGAGCATCAGGAAGAGTCATGGTTTAGGTGGAGGATGATTCTCCAGGCACAATTAAAGCGATGGCTAGTATAGGGGCAGAAGAGAAAGACTAAGGTGGAATTTTCTAGGGTTTAATTGCTAGTTTCAAAAGAGTTGGATGAGCTCTTGGGTTTTGGAGGTGCCCGCAAGTTGTGGAGGTATCCGAGACAGCTTCGAAGAGGGCCACAGAGTGCGGAGGATTCAAACGGACAACGACGGTGTTCGAGGTGTAGCGGCAGGTTCAATAGTGTAACGTTGAGTTGTTGGCCTCGAGGGACTCGATGACAGAGTCGACTTCTATGGCATCAAGTGGACTTTGGATATAGGTGGAGCTCTACAATGGTGGCTTCACAAGTGGAGAGAAAATTTGACATGAGTTCAGAGCACCGGTGATACATAGTTTTAGGTGGAGCAGCATGTGCAAGTGGATAGATGTAGCTCTGAGGAGATCTTGTCAGGTGATACAACATGTGCTGGTGCAGAAATGCTATAGGTTCTCTAAAAAAGTTTAAAGAAAGTGATGCAGTTGCTAAGTAGAAGGGATCCTACAATTTTAGGATGGTGTCAAGAAGCAAGCATAGGTCTTTAGCAGTGGAGGCGGTCATTCCAAAGGCCTCAAAGATGCACAACAGCTGAAGAAAATTGATGGAGGCAATGTTTGCACAGGTGCTGTCGAGTGCGCAGGGATAGTGAAAATATGCAGGAGGTCATTGTCAAGAGGTTTGCCAAGGCTTGGGGCACCAAGGTGGAGATTGTGAGAATTTATTGTGCTCCCAAGCCTTGGAAGGCCACGGAAGGAGTTAGGGGGTTGGCTTCAAAGATTTCAGGGGCTTGGTTGGTGCTTCGAAGATCTGAAACACAAGGTGAAGCAAAAAACCAAAGTCGAGAAATCAAGACTGTAGAAAGAAGATTTTCTGTAGGTTAGCCACCTCAGTCCAAAACTGGGTCGGCTAAGTCTCAAAGCATAGGCAAAATAGAGAGCTGTGCGTTCGGGACTGCTGGCAAGGCACAAGATTGGGCCAGCTTAGTTTTAGACTGAGCCAACCTAATGGAACTTAGCCAGCTCAGTGCTGAGACTGAGTCGGCTTAGTGCGTCGGTAGAGTTACGTGAGGGTCTATTTTGGGCTAGGGTCTGGATTGATCCTAGGGATCTTAAGGTTTGATTTGAGAGATCTTAAGGGGGCTAATTCATGTATGGGTCGGATCTAGATCTAGAGGATGAGAGCATGGGAGACATGGGTGTACATGGGCTCGATGAGTGCTTTCATGTATTGGGTTAGCCAGAAAGTTTTTTGGTCAGGCTTAATGGCTATGTATAAATATATATGTTGTATTAGAATTTCATTATGCTGTGGAATATAAATCTTTTGTTCTTCAACTCTCTTCTTCTTTTCTCTCTAGAGTTGCCGCCCTAGGATTCCTGAAGAAGCTCTAGAGAAGGAGGCATCTCCCTCAAGCCCAAGGAGGAAGGCGCCCCATCACAGATCCAGGTGGAGGATCAGTGGTTTGCTGCCCATAGAGAACGTCATAGGTTCCTTCAACTCCATGCTAAAGATCAAGAGCTTCCGCAACATGGTATTGGGGTGCTTGTGATGTCAAGGATGATTGGCGTTCAAGCAATATCATGAGTCTACAATTTGGTATTAGAGTTAGGTGATGCCTGGAATGTTGTGGACGGCAATAATTCCTTGATCATCTTTATATCATATGGTAAATAGTTGATCAATATAAAATAAAATAAAATAATTTTTATTATAAAATCTAATGTGATAAATTTATACATAGTATCCAATACATATCATAAAATGAGCTATATCCCATATCCACATGATCCCTCAAAATCCTAGAAATAAGTCCTTTAGTCAATGGATCTACAATTATCAGCTCTATATAATATATTCTACAAACACTATGTTCTTTATTCTCTCACAAAGAGCCAAGTATTTAATAGTAATATACCTGTTAGTGCTTGCACTCTTCGTACTATAGGAGAATTTTATCGTAGAACTATTATCATAGTATATTTTTATTGATCTGCGAATAGAGTCAACAACTCCAAGTCCCATGATAAAATGCAATGACCACATTGCTTGTAAGGAAGTCTCAAAAAAGGCTTCATACTTTACTTCTATAGTGGATGTAGTGAATAAGACTTTATTTTACATACATCCATGATATAGCTATTGGGTTTTGGCACCTCAAATTCAATCCATAGCAGAAAAGCCCACAGTAATGCAAGAAAAGCTTAGAAGGCCATAAGAGAGTGCAGCCTATAGTAGCATGTGGCCCGTAGTAGCATGCAGCCCACAAGTGTACATGGCCCAATGTGCATTGGTGGGGTCCAGCATGCACTACCTAATGGTGCACATGCGATCCACCATGCCCAGGCATGCACACAGTCCATGGGAGACGTGTGGACTAGGCATGGTTTATGATGCACCTAGTGAAGATCCAAAAGTTTAGAATTAATTCACGCAGTCCATGCATGAGGCATGGACCGGTTAGCAGCTTATTATGATTTCATGCAGTTTACATCACGCATTTGCATGATGGGATGGTCCAAGGGCTTGCAGGCTTGATCGGATGGCCAGGGGATTTGTTTAGGTCCTGTTAAAGGATCTAAACCTACTAAGACATAGTTAGTGCTTTAAAAGGGTCTAACGACCTATGAAGCTGTGGCAAGATAGAGCAAATAGAGCTTGATAGAATGTTGGCTAGCAATGATGATCCTTTGGGGAGTGCTCATGGAGCGTCTAGGCAATGGCCAAGGCTGAGAGGTCTTAAGAGAGATGAGAGCTTTATTGTGAGGGATTGTGCTTCTTATTAAGGAAAAGGGATTGATGTATGAGAGTTAAGAGAGTGTGATCTTCTCTTGTAATTTTTTCTTTTCTCATAGTGAAGCTGGCATGCCCTATGGAGATAAGCTTTGGGTTAATCCATATATTTAATTGTATCTTTTGTGCATCTCTTCTTTATTTTTATTGCAGTATTGACACCATCATCGGATTTACGATCTTGACTAGAAATCCAAATTCTGCACTCGTAAGGGATCCTCCCAATAAGTGGTATCAAAGCAAGTGGTATCATAATAATTGATATTAGAGCTAGATTATCAGAGTGCTAGATTTTTCTGGTTATGACAGTGTTGATCAAAATTAATGAAGATGATGAAGATAGGCTTAATCAAGGTAGAGATCAATCGGTATGATAAAAAAAGCAATTTCTTCCTATAGCAAGCAAGGGTGAAGGATGTGCTCATCCAATAAGAATTGATTGATGCTCTCTTATGCGAGGAGAAGCTGACTACCATGAAGGTGAAGAAATGAAAGCAGCTCTAGATGCAGGCGATGAGCACGATCCGCTTGTATTTTGCGGATGATATGGTGATCCATATGCTTTACGAGACTTTTTCGACCATGATATGATCGAAGCTTGAGGAGATGTACATGATGAAGTCACTCACCAACGTTCTCTTTCTCTAGAAGTAGTTTTACT
This sequence comes from Cocos nucifera, assembly GCA_006176705.1. NCBI lineage: Eukaryota > Viridiplantae > Streptophyta > Magnoliopsida > Arecales > Arecaceae > Cocos > Cocos nucifera. The sequence goes on along the minus strand of QRFJ01001034.1, from coordinate 286,784 downwards.
AGTTGTGGATGAGTGAGGAGTAGAGCATTCAAGAGTATCTCGGCAACTTTTAAAAGATCCTTACTGATCTCCTCAGCATTGGTGAAAAGATTGAGGAGAAGTTTAGGGCATTGATCTTACTTTCATCGCTTCCTCCATTTTTTGAGTCTTTGGTGATAGCTCTTCTTATAGGAAAAAGCACCATCAAGATAGATGAGATTACTTTTGCACTTCTTCAGAATGAGATTCTCTAGTGGGAGAACCAAGTCTCGAGTTCAGATGGCAACTCGACTTGGGTAGTGATTGGAGGTGGTGGTGGCATAGGATGAAGCGGTAGAGAATCGTAAGATGGACGGTCCAAGTCCAAGTCAAGGTATTCCAGTAAGATCAGCTGCTACTAATGTGATGAGTCGAGGCATCGAGTTAGAGATTATCTATAGCTCAGAGATTAGATGAGGACTACTATGGTGGTGGTCCAAGGTAGCAATATTGATAAGACTGATGATGTACTTATTTTCTCAAATGAAGTATTTACTCCTTTTCGACGGTAGATTTTAGATTGATATATTCGCATCATATTTATTATAGAGAGAAACTGTTTGACTCCCTAGAGAATAGTGAGGATACTATGCATTTGCTGGATGGATCAAGTTGTGCGATCAAGGATATTAGGACTGTTGGTGCAGAAACTGGTTTATGCCGGATTGAATTGCAGTGGAGGAGGATGAGGTCGCCGTCGATGACCTACAAAACAACGTCCCATCCGGAGCCGGTGGGGGTGGCTCCGGCAGGACCCTCCGACGCTCAAGTTAGTTCTTACCAACAGAAATAGAGTGCTCAGTGTGGAGTTCGACAGAGTTTCAAGAAGGAGAGAAAAATTTTAGAACTTGGTCTTAGCGTATCTAGAGGGTCCTTTTTATAGGTGGAGCTTGTTGTAACTGCCTTGATTAATGATTGTCGTAACTATCCTGATTAATGCCGATCGTTACTGACTTGATAAATGCTGGTCATTATTGACTTGATAAATGTCGATCGTTATTATCGTAAAATCGTTTAGTAGTGGGATCGCTTGCAGGAATCCATCGACAGTCTGTAAGAAGTTTGGCTTCCATAGAAGTTCGACCACTGAGGAGTTCGACCACTGGAGGAGTCCGACTTTTGTAGAAGTCTGACCACTGAAGGAGTCTGCAAGGAGTCCATCTTCCGTAGAAGCCCGACCGCTGAAGCAGTCCATAAGGAGTCCAACTTTCATAGAAGTCCGACCGCTGGAGGAGTCCGCAAGGAGTCCGACTTCCGTAGAAGCCCGACCGCTGGAGGAGTCTAGCTTCTGTAGAAGCTCGACTGCTGATGGAGTCCGTAAGGAGTCCGACTTCCATAGAAGCCCGGCCGCTGAAGGAGTCCACAAGGAGTCCGACTTCCATAGAAGCCCGACCGTTGGAGGAGTCGACAAGGAGTCCGACTTCCGTAGAAGTCCGACCACTGGAGGAGTCCGTAAGAAGCTCGACCGCTAAGGAGCTCAGCTAAGGCTCATCCGCTGAATCTTTCCTGTGACTACCGATTGCATTATCGGCTAAGCATCTGATTGGACTTCGGTGGGAGTGAGGTTTATCCCCAACAATAGTCCCTCCACTTCCAAGTTTGAAATTCGAAGGAAGGGAGTACCAAAACAGATGACCACTAAAGTCCTTTCCCAGGCTCCACACCATTGAAGTTGAAGTTCGAGGGATCATATCTCCTACCCCAGAGGTTACCTCGGGGGAGATCTCATCTTGCGGCCTAAGTTGATGGAGATCCTATCTCCTGTAGACTTCAGAGCTCGAACTTGGACTTTGCTCGTGTTAGGACGTCATGGCCTCTCCCCCATCTCATCTAAAGTGAATCAAGCCTTCGACATTGCTCGCGTTAGGATGAGATTCTCCTCCTATTCCTAATGGGCTGTGGGGGCACGTAAGGACCATTGTCAGGGCCTCTCCCCCATCTCGTCTAAAGTGAACGAGGCCTTCGACATTGCTCACGTTAGTTGAGGTTCTCCTCCTATTTCTATCGGGCTGTGGAGGCACATAAGGGCCGTTGTCAGGGCCTCTCCCCCCATCTCGTCTAAAGTGAATGAGGCCTTCGACATTGCTCGCATTAGGATGAGGTTCTCCTCCTATTCCTAACAGACTGTGGGGGCATGTAAGGGCCGTTGTCAGGGCCTCTCCTCCCATCTTGTCTAAAGTGAACGAGACCTTCGACATTGCTCACGTTAGGAATGAGGTTCTCCTCCTGTTCCTAACGGACTGTGGGGGCACGTAAGGGCCATTGTCAGGGCCTCTCCCCCCATCTCGTCTAAAGTGAACGAGACCTTCGACATTGCTCACATTAGGAAAAGGTTCTCCTCCTATTCCTAACGGGCTATGGGGGCACGTAAGGGCCATTGTCAGGGCCTCTCCCCCCATCTCGTCTAAAGAAAATGAGGCCTTCGACTTTGCTCGTGTTAGGATGAGGTTCTCCTCCTATTCCTAATGGACCACTTTCGCTTGTTTCTCTCCTATCATCATATAATTCTTGCACCAAAAAATAATAATGCTAAATGAAGGAGTCTTATTAAAGGCAGTTTACTGGTAATACATCCTCAGATTTTTTGAGTTTCAAGGTTGGAGAAGCATTATTCCTCCAAGCTCCTTCAGGCGATAAGTTTCGAGCCGGACGACCTCCACCACTTCATACGGACCTTCCTAATTTGGGGTGAGCTTTCCTTGGCTCTAAGGCTGTGAGACGGTGGCTCACCGAAGCACTAGGTCCCCGACTCTGAACATCTTACCTCTAACTCTGGAGTTGTAGTACTGGGCCACCTTCTGTCTGTAGGCTGTCATCCGGATGTGGGCTTCCTTCCTTTTTTCTTTCAGTAGATCGAGGTTAACTCTGAGGTCCTAGGGGTTGAGCTGCTTGTTGAAGCCCATGACTCATGCAGACGAGAGCTTAAGTTCGATTAGGTTAACTGCCTCCATGCCAAAGGCCAAGGCGAAAGGTATTTCTCCAGTCGGCACCCTTTGTATAGTTCGGTATGCCCAGAGGATGTGGTAGAGTTCATCCACCTAGGCCTCCTTTGCACTGTCGAGCCTTATCTTGATGCCTTGCAGCAGGGTTCGGTTGGTCACCTCAGCTTCCCCATTGGCTTGTGGGTGAGCCACCGATGTGAAACGATGGGAGATATTTAGTTCTTCGTAGAACTCGGCGAACCTCGCCCCAGCGAACTATCATCCATTATTAGTTATAAGGGTTCGGGGCAGACCAAACCGACAAGCAAGTGACTTTCAAACAAAGTCCTACACCTTGGCTTCGGTAATCTTCGCTAGTGGTTCGGCTTCAACCCACTTGGTGAAATAGTCGATCGTGACCAGGAGGAACTTTCGCTACCCGGACGTCGTCGGGAAGGGGCTAAGTATGTCCATTCCCCATTGCACAAATGACCAAGGTGCACTTAGTGAAGCAAGCTCGGAGTTTGGCTGTCTTTGTACATTTATGTTCTTCTAACAGCGATCGCACTTTTTCACATACTCCACGAAATCACGAAACAAGGTCGGCCAATAGTGCCCTTATCGAAGTAGTCTTTGTGATAGAGACCTGGCTCCTAGGTGATTTTCGTAGAGTCCTTCATGCACCTCCCAGAGTGCGAGGTCGGCCTCTGAAGGTTGGAGACATCTCAGTAGCGGGAGGGAGTATGACCACTTATACAACTTGCCTTCATGTAAAATGTAGTGGGAGGCCTGATTTTTGAGCTTCCGAGCTTCTTTCGGATCATGACGAAGGACCCCCTCCTTGAGGTAGGCGATCAACGGGTCAATCCAGCTCGACTCGAATTCTGTGTGTAGAATGACCTAGGGTTCCTCTATGGTTGGGCACTTCAGAACCTCCAAGAATACTTCTTTGGGAAGCTCGGCTAGGGCTAAAGTGGCCAACTTGGAGAGAAGATCGGCTCTGACATTTTCCGCCCTCGAAATTTATCGAATGTCGAAACTGTCAAAGGCCAAGGTCAAATCCTTCACCTTCCCAAGGTATCTCACCATACTGTTCTCCCGTGCCTCGTAGCTGCCATTAACTTGGCATACCACCAGCTGAGAATCGCTAAAGACTTGAAGCCGATCTACTTTTAATTCCTTCGCTATTTTTAATCCAACGATCAGTGCTTCATATTCGGCCCTATTATTGGTTGTAGGAAACTCGAAGCGTAGTGCATACTCAGCGACGATGCTCTCAAGGCTAATTAAGACCAGTCCCGCACCAGCTCTGATAGAGTTGGACGGGCCATCCACATGCAGAGCCCAAAAGCCTTCGGAGAGGTTAGCACTTTCCTCGGGAAGGTTCGGCTACGATAGCAGGACGCCGGTCTCATTCTGTTCAGGCTCGGGTTCGACTGGAATGGTACATTCTAACACAAAATCTATCAATATCTGGGCCTTGATCGATGGCCTGGGCCGATAGTTGATGTCAAACTCTGTGAGCTCGATTGTCCATTTTGCGATTCTCCTAGAAGCGTATGCTCGATGCAGGACTGCTTTTATTGGTTGGTCCATGAGGACCGTAATGGTGTGCTCTTGAAAATAAGGTCGAAGTTTTTGGACAGCAATTAGAAGAGAGTAAATCAGTTTTTCTAATCTTGAGTACCTGATCTCCGCATCCCTTAAGATTCGGCTCATATAGTAGATCGATCGCTGCATCTTCGCTTCCTCTTTGACCAGGACTGCCACTAGGGCCACTAGGGAGACAGCCAGGTACAAGAATAATTTTTCTTTAGGTTCGGACTTTGCCAGCAATGGGGATGAGCCAAGATAGTTTTTAAGTTCCTCGAATGCCTGTTGGCACTCCGCTGTCCAGCAGAAGTTTTTTGGTTTCCTAAGAACTTGGAAGAAAGGCACACATCATTCGGCCAACCTTGAGACAAAATGATTTAGGGATGCCACCTTTTCGGTCAAGTGCTGAACTTTTTTGATCATTTTTGAGGTGGTCATCTCCTGAATGGCTCGGATTTTCTCGGGGTTTGCTTCAATCCCGCATCTTGACATCATGAAACCCAGAAACTTCCCTGAGGTCACATCAAAGGCGCACTTGGTCGGATTCAGTTTCATCTTGTGCTTCCTGAGTGCACCAAAGGTCTCTTCAAGGTCGACGAGGTGGTCTGTTGAAGCTCGACTTTTGATGAGCATATCATCCACATACACCTCTATGTTGCGGTCGATCTGCTCCTTGAAGATCTTATTGACCAAATGCTGGTACGTTGGCCCTGCATCTTTTAGCCCAAAGGGCATGATCCTATAACAATAAAGACCAGGTCAGTAATAAAAGCGGTCTTCTCTTCATTCTCAGGTGCCATCCGGATCTGATTATAACCAAAGAAGGCATCCATGAAGGTGAGAAGCTAATAGCCCGAAGTCGCATCTACCAGTTGATCAATCCTGGATAGAGGGTAACTATCTTTCAAGCAGACCTTGTTCAGCTTTTTGAAGTCAATGCACATTCTCCATTTGTTGTTCGTCTTTTTGATGAGGACCACATTTGAGACCCAGGTCGAATAATTAACCTTCCAGATGAATCTGGCTTTGAGGAGCTTGTCTACTTCTTCAGCGATTGCTTTCTACCTCTCCATGGCATGGTGGCATATCTTTTCTTTTATCGGCCAATGCCTCAGGTCAATGGCCAGTCGATGTTCCATGACCTCAGCATCAATCCCTGGCATATCTACTAGGGTCCAGGCAAAGACGTCTGCATTTCTTCTAAGAAAGGTAACGAGTTGCTCCCGAACTTCACCTACCAAGCTGGAGCCGATCTGCACCGCATGCTCGACATTCCCATCGTCTAAGGGCATAGAGATGAGGTCCTCCATAGGCTCACCCCGTTCTTCAGTGAGGTCATCTCGAACATCCAATTCGTCAACAAGATAAGAGTCGGACTGCTCTCCCTTATATAGGGCGATCGAGTAGCAGTGCCTTGCCAAAGCTTGGTCTCTCCTGACCTCTCCGATCTCGTGACTTGTCAGAAATTTTATCTTCAAATGATAGGTCAATACCACCATCCGAAGTGCATTTAGACTAGGTCGGCCAAGAATGGCATTGTAGGTGGACGAGGTTCTTACGACTAGAAAATCAACTTATGCTTTGGCCAATTTTGGGCGTCGCCCTACCGTCACAACCAAAGTTATTATGCCTTCAACTGGTATGGCATTGCCGATGAATCCTATCAGCAGAGAGTTCATAGGCCCCAAGTGGCCATCGAACAAGGACATTTTTGAGAAGGCATCGTAAAACAACACATCAGTCGAATTTTCATTGTCCACTAAAATATGGCGTACATCATAATCGGCAATGTTTAAAGAGATTACAATCGCATCGTTGTGTGAAAATTGGACCTCCTGGGCGTCCGCCTTGGTAAAGGTCATAGGTTCCTCGGTCCTCTGTTTCTTCACCAGTCCTTCAGATTTGTTGACCTTTTCTTGTTGAAGTCCCTCTGAGATTGTATTGATGACACCAAGAGATGGCCGATCTCCTTGGTCCTCCTCCCTTGGTGGTAGCGCTCTCAACCGATCCTCTTGCCCTTCAGGCCATCTCCATAAGAATTGGCCAAGTCTACCCCACCTAATGAGCTCTTCGATCTCGTCCTAAAGTTGGATGCACTCCTCAGTGTCGTGGCCGTGGTCACGATGATAAAGGCAGAACTTATTGGGATTGCATTTGCTGGGATGGGAACGCATCCTCTTAGGTCTCAAAAGTTGTTCCCTAATTTTCATCAGCACTTGGGTCTTTGGAGAGTTAAGGGGGGCGTAGTTGTGAAATCTTCGTTGGGGAGAACCTCGGCACTGGGGAGAACCTCGACGTTGGGAAGAACCTCGACGTTGGGAGGAACCTCGGTGTGTTCTTCCATCGGGGCTTTCCTGCCTCAGGCCCGAGGGGGAGTTCAGGCTTGCCTGCACCCAGAAGAAGTTCAGAAATGCGATCAAACTTTACTCAGCTTTCTTACTTCTACGGGCTTACCGGGCTCGCCGACTTGTCGCTCGTCTTTGACTTCATCATCCTTGGTCTTGAAGGCTTCCTCAGCTCGGGCATAACCTTCAACCCGAGCTAGCATGTTAGCAAAATCTCTGGGATATTTTTTTTCCAGGGAGAACAGCAAGTCATTCTTTTGAAGGCCGCCCTTGAGTGCGGCCATCACAACGGACTGATCTAGGTTTCGAACCTCCAATGCCGCAGCATTAAATCGGATGATATAAGCCCTGATGGATTCTCCTTGCTTCTGCTTGACATTCATCAAAAAATCCAAATTTCGATGTGGGCGCCGACTATTAACGAAGTGGGCTGCGAACTGCTGGCTCATCTGATCAAACGATAAGATGGTACTCGGCTTAAGCATCAAGTACCAATTTCTGATGGCTTCCTTAAGGATCGAGGGAAAAGCCCGACACAAAATAGCATCTAATGTGCCATGCAACAACATCATCGTCTGAAAGGCTTTCAGATGGTCGACTGGATCGGTGGTCCCATCGTAACTCTCGAACTATGGGAGTTTGAAGTTTGGCTGGATCGGTTCCTGCATAATTTTCTGCGAAAGAGGAGGATCAGCACAAACGTCATTACCATGAGAGGAGGGATTGTGATGGAGTTCTTCGATCCATTGGCTCATTTCTAAGAGCCTTTGATCCAAGAGATCTTCACGGTCTTTGATCTCCAAAGTTTTTTGGTAGAATGGGTGCGAAGCTTCCCCCTAGGTCGAGTCGTGGTCCGAGCAGGGCCTTCCCTCCTCTACTTCTCCCTTCTGGGGATTGGAGGTCGGGTAGCCCAAGTCGGCCATTCCTGACCTGAAACATAGGGCTCTAGAGAATCCCACGTCGGTTGAGTCAGTGCCAAGGCCTGCACCGCCTGCATCGCCTCCATGAGGCCACGAACCTGCTGGATGAGCAGATTGAACTGCTCTGCATCCACCACAGCTATAGATGAAACCTAGGTTGCCTAAGCTGGAGTGGGAGCAGACGAATCTGAGCAGTATCGGGCCGCGAAGGCCATTGATCATCGGATCGAAGCTCTCCTAGGAGGCATCTTCTCTTAGGAAAGAACTCTGAAGAGGAAGGAGGAAGATCTCTGGAGAGAGATCATCGCTGAGCACTCCTTTAGGATTAAGGAAACCTCAAGAATAGAGGAGCCCTTCCTCTAGCGCCAAATCTGTTGGTGTAGAAACTGGTTTATGTCGGATTGAACTAGAGTGGAGGAGGATGAGGTCGCCGTCGATGACCTGCAAAATAACATCCCATTCGAAGCTGGTGGGGGTGGCTCCAGCAGGACCCTCCGATGCTCAAGTTAGCTCTGGCCAATAGAAATGGAGTGCTCAGTGTGGAGTTCGGCAGAGTTTCAAGGAGGAGAGAAGAGTTTTAGAACCTAGCCTCAGCGTGTCTGGAGGGTCCTTTTTATAGGCAGAGCTTGTTGTAACTACCTTGATTAATGATTATCGTAACTATCCTGATTAATGTCGATCATTATTGATTTAATAAATGCCGATCGTTATTGACTTGATAAATGTCGATCGTTATTGTCGTGTAACCATTTAGTAGTGGGATCGCCTGCAGGAATTCGTCGATAGTCTGTAAGAAGTTTGGCTTTTGTAGAAGTTCGGCCACTGAGGAGTTCGACTGCTGGAGGAGTCTGCAAGAAGTTTGGCTTCCATAGAATCCCGACTGCTGGAGGAGTCTGCAAGGAGTCCGACTTTCGTAGAAGCCCAACCGCTGAAGGAGTCCAGCTTTCATAGAAGCTTGGCCGCTGGAGTCCGCAAGGAGTCCAACTTTCATAAAAGCCTGATCGCTGGAGGAGTCCGCAAGGAGTCCGACTTCTGTAGAAGTCCGACCGTTGAAGGAGTTCGTAAGGAGTCCGACTTCCATAGGACTTCCGTAGAAGTCCGACCATTGGAGGAGTCCGCAAGGAGTCCAGCTTCCATAGAAGTCCGATCGCTGGAGGAGTCCGCAAGAAGTCCGGCTTCCGTAGAAGCTCGGCCACTGGAGGAGTCCGCAAGGAGCTCAGCCGCTAAGGAGCTCGGCTAAGGCTCGTCCACTGAAGCTTTTTCATGACTATCGGTTGCATTATCGGCTGAGCATCTGATTGAACTTCGGTGGGAGCGGGGTTTATCCCCAACAAGGATCATCAACTTGTAGACACATGATGGAGCAGTGAAAAAATTGGATGAGATTTAATACATACCCAGTTTCAAGAGAAATCTGATTTCACTGAGTAGACTGGATTCAAGCAGCTATAGATGAAGAGTTAATGATGGAATTCTAAGGATTATTCATGACAGTAGGATTGGCTTGAAGAAAAGAAAGTATGGAGGATACTATCCTTGATAGGGAGCTCAGCATGAGGTGGAGCTTCAGGTGCTAGTAGAAGCTCAGCACGAGGTAAAGCTCCAAGTGTAGATGGATTGGGCATGAGATTGGAGACTTGAGAGGATGACAAGCAACATCGTAAGATGAAGTTTCTATTGTTGTAGGAGGCTATCTCGAGCAGATCTCAAGTCAGGCAAGTATTTGCCCATCCATAAGCAGTCAAGTATTTGCTCTAGGGCATGGGGATAAGATCATCCAAAAGCTTTTAAAGTTAAGCAGAGGCCAAATGTAAAGTCGAGGTGGAGATTATAGAATTTTGGTACCTTAAATTCGATCCATAGCAAGAAAGTTCTATAGCAGCAAAGCCCATAGTAGCACAGGAAAAGCTTGGAAGCCTGCAGGAGAGTGCATCCTGCAGCAGTGCATGGCCTACAAGCATGTGCAGCCTAGGCATGCACAGCCTAAGCATGCAAGTGCAGCCCAGAACATGTGACCGCATGGTGCACGTGCGGTCCACCATGTCCAAGCATGCCAACAATCCTAGGGGAGATGCATGGACTAGGCACGGTGCACATTCCATCCATAGTGTGCACAGCGAAGATCCAACAACCCAAAATTGATTCACATAGTCCACACATGAGACATAGACCAGTTAGTAGCTCACCGTGACTTTATGTAGTCTACATTGTGCATTGCCATGATCGGATGATCTAGGGGCTTGTGGGTTTGATCGAATGGCTAGGAGATTTGTTTGGATCCTGTTAGGAGACCTAAACCTACTAAAATATGATTTTAGTGCTTTAAAAGGGCTTGACGGCCTATGAAGCTATGGCAGGATAAAGCAGACAGAGCTTGGTAGAATGTTAGCTAGTAGTGACAGAGCCTCAAGGGAGCACTCAGGGAGCGCCTAAGCAGTGGCTAGAGCTAACAAGTCTTCTTGAGAGAGATGAGAGCTTTGTTGTGAGGGATTATGCTTCTAGTTAAGAGAGAGGGATTGATGTGTGAGAGTTGAGAGGGTTTGATCACCTCTTATAATTTTTTTTCCTCATAGTAAAGCTTGCATGTCCTATGGAGATAAACTTTGAGCTAATCCATATATTTGATTGTATCTTTTATGCTTCTCTTCTTCCTTTCTATTGTGGTATTGACACCATCATTGAAGTTATGATCTTAACCAGAGATCCAAATTCCACACTTGTGAGGGATCCTCCCAACAAGTGATATCAAAGCAAGTGGTATCATAACAATAACACCTCATGTAAGTAAAAAGATATATCGGTGGTAGACATCCTACCATCGATCTATCCAATAAAGTTTAAATTCTAATAGCCTATTACTTTAGATGATCAGACTGACTGTATGTGAGCATGTAAACTTTTATACCTTACAAGTAATGCATGATTTTCTTTGCAGCTTTGTAATGCTCCATTCCTAGATCATGTTGATAATGTCTAAGCATTGATACAAGAAAAGCAATATCTGGACACATACGAACATGGGCATAGATTAAAACTCCAATAACAATGCATGGACTACGAATCTTATTTCCTCTATCTTTTAACTTAATTCTTGGACGTCAAGCTTTATTATACTTATCATTCTTTACAATATAAACAAACTTAGGGGAACATTTTTTTATCCCAAATTTAGTACTATAGAGATGTAAGTCCTTTAAGATAGTCCAAATAGCCCTAAGGATCTATCTTTGTGAATTAATCTCGATGTCGATAACATAAGCAGCTTTATTTATATCTTTCATATCAAAATTTAGGGATGGAACCTATTTGATTTTCTTAAGTAGACCAAAAGCACTATTGACAAGTAGAATATTATCCACATAATACCAAAATTATGAACTTACACTAATCTTGGGGTATATACATCAATTAATAGTATTTTTTTAAACCCAAAGAAAGTGATTATCTCATTAAATTTGAGATATCACTATGTAAAAGTCTATTTAAATCTCTAACTAGATTTCTTTAATCTATAAACCATATGCTCTTGTCCACTAACCACAAAAAAAAAATCTTCAGGTTGTTTTATGTTGACCTCTTCCTCTAGATCACCATTAAGGAAGGTCATTCTCATATCCATCTGATATAGCTCTAAGTCAAAAAATGAGCTACTAAGGCATGACAATCCCAAATGAAGAATAGGTCTTTTTAAAGTCAATGCCTTTCTTTTGTATGAATCCTTTTGCCACAAATCTGGTTTTATACCATTCGATCTTTCTATTGGGATTTCTTTTAGTCATATAGGTCCTTTTGCGACCTACTGGTTTCACCCCTTAGATAGATCAACTTATTCCCAAATATAGTTGTTATCCATAAAGCTCAGCTCCTCCTTTTATGGCATCTAACCATTGTAAGGAAACCTCATCTTTCATGGCTTGTAGGAAGGTCTCAAGATTATATCTTTCTCCCTATATTAGTCAGATACACCATATAATCTAGAGGTATAGTAGATTTTTTTATTCTAGTAGATCTCCAGAGGATTGTCCCTTGATCTGCTTGTGGTGATGGTTAGATAGTTGCTTCTTCGATAATAGAAACCTCATAGGATGAACTTGATAAAGTGGTGGTCCCTTCAGAATGTTATTTCAAGGAATAACTATAGAATCATCACTTCAATCTACTTTTCAGGTGCAGAATTTATTTTCTATATTTTCTCAAAAATAATATCCTAAGGTTCTCCATTCCCACCAAATATGTCATTTTTTAAAAATCTAGCTTTATTAGCTTCTACTATCTAGGATATACGAGATGGATAATAGAATCTATATCCTTTTGACCTTTCCAAATAACCAATGAAAAAACCACTGATCATTTTAAGATTAAATGCCTTTTGTTATGGGTTATAAACTTTAGCTGGATAACCCCATATACACATATATCTTAAACTAGATTTTCTACTTGTCTATAACTCATAAGGAGTTTTTTGAACTACCTTAATAGGGATCTTATTCATGATATACATAGCTATCTTTATAGCCTCAACCCACAAGTAAATAGATAGAGTAGATAACTTATCATAGCTGGAACCATTTCTTTAAATATTTGATTCCTTCTTTCAGCTACATCATTTTGATATGGTATGTTTTGACATAGCATACTATAATACGATGTTCTATTTTTTTTGGAATTTCGCTAATGATCCTAGCTATTATCCCATCTCTATATATTTACCATAGTACTCACTGCCTCTATTAGATTTAACTATTTTAATCATTTTTTCTGATTATATCTCTACCTTTATATCAAATTTTTTAAAGGTCTCAAAATGATAGCTTTATCATATAGAAGGGACAGATACATATCATGAATAGCCATTAATGAGTGTGATGAAGTACTTTTATTTGTTAATCATGGGAAAAAAATCTACATATAACTGTGTGATTTCTAAAGTTCCTTTACTTATCCTAGCACCCTTGTTAGATGTATATGTCTATTTTGCCTTTATATGTTTAAAATATATCACAAAATTGATGAAATTTGATGATCTTAAGATCCTATCCTTTGCTAGCCTTTTGACCCTTTCGTCAGAGGTATGCCCCAACCTCTGATGCCATAATATAAAAGAGTTTTCAAAAGAATATGAAAATCAACTTCAAAATCTAAGACTTTCCTATAGCATATAACTATCTTAATAAGTAAACATGGTTGATTTCTAATGGGTTCACTTTTAATCAAAGGTGTCCTTAATAGAAAGTCTTAAAAGTTATTGGTAATGTGCACAAATGTACTAGAGTTAATTAAATTCAAAACACACATAAGAGTAAAGGATGTTTTTCTTTTATAGCCACTTTTTATACTTTATGCAGTTTTTCTTTAGATGTTCCTTCTTTTTGCAAAAAGAATATTTGACAACCTTATTAATGATTTCACTTAATGCCACAACTAATGCTTTCTTTCCTTTTGTCTTGGATCTATCCTTTTCTTTACTTGCTTTTTCACTTACTTGATATGGAGCAAACTTCACACTCTCCTCTCTTAATTTTTTCTTCTTTTGCATACATTTGGTCAATAATTCATTAACTATCCAATCCTTATTCTGTATACTATAGGAGATCTTAAAGATATTGCACTCTAATAGAAGAGAAGTAAGAATAAAGTGGATCAAAAAAATATTTGATATGAAAACTTTAATATTAGATAATTGTGCTGTGATATGCCTCATCTTTATAATATGCTCATGAAATCGGGCCTTTGCCTTATCAAAGCTTACTGATTTTGCTCCACAACATCCAAGAAAATATGTGCCTTATGACATGAAAAGATGGATCCCTTAATGTGCCACGTTAGATTTCTTGTGAAGCAAACTGAGGTGATTAGAACGCTCACATTTCTCAAAAAGCTCTTTCATTCTAGTATACTTTCATCCATAAGTGGTGAAGATTTATCCGCTCAAAAAATCAGATCATGATCAGCACGTCCTAATGTGAGCAATATTCTTTGTTTCTATTACAAGAAATTCTATCCATTAAGAAAAAAAATTTATGCTAGTATCAATAATTATGGGGATTAATACTATAAATAATACATGCTCGCATTATCATCAAATAATGAGACTAATTAAACTTTATCCAACATAAATAAATCTCTTTATATTTAATGGTCGGTAATTAAGTGCATCATTATGTCTCTCTTTTAGGCGAGTACCATAACATGCTAGTAGCTATACCTATTTAATGATATATCATATCACTAATAAACCTAACAAGACATGTATATTAGGTACAAGCAAACATTATATTTTTGGATATAAAAATATCACTCGATCCAACATACAATCCTGCCATTTCATCCATCAAAACATCGAATATGAAGATACTCCTTTGGGAGTTAATTAATATTTTATAGTTTAGATGCAATTATGATACTATTAAAATTTTATTGGATCAATTATATTTATCTAAAATTATATTTTATAGAAAATTGATAATTTTAAAAGTTTGTGGTCACTTTGGTGATAGCACTGAAATAATTAAACAAAAAACTTTCAATCCCATATAAATAGTATCAATAAATTTTACATGTAAAATATGGCAAGATACAATTATGACACTATTAAAACTTTATTGGATGAATTATATTGATCCAAAATTAGACATTATAGAAAATTTCTGGTTTTATATGTTTGTGGTCACTTTGGTGATCGCACTGAATGAATCAAACCAAAAACTTTCAATTCTATATAAATAGTGTCAATAAACTTTACATGTTAAATATGGCATAAATACACCATTAAGAATATGATAATAGGCGTGCAATTCTTTAGTTGCAAATAAACAAATCAAATAGCACATAAATAACCATATAATGTGCAATTTATACTTTTATGTAATAAAACCATATGACAGGAATTTTATGATAATTACCACAGGATCTATTGATCCTATGATTGATTTTGATAATTTCAAAATGTTGAATATAGATGATACTAATCATGTATTTCAAGGTTAAATATAGATCTTTTCAAGTATTCAAATTAAAGAAATAATTCATGAAAAAAATCTCCTCAAGATACACTAAGTCAGGAACTTTAAAAGAAAAAATTCAAGCTTCAGACTTAGAAGAATCAACCCCAGAGCCAATGAAGCCAACCCCTGCACTAAAATAGGCCTTAAAATGAGAATTTTAAGTTTTAGAAAGACAAGAGTCGACTCCAGCATATTAGAGGAGACTGACATGGTCTAGAGTCAACTCAAGCCTTATAGGAGCTGACTCTCTCAAAAAAAATAAAAGATGCAATTTTTCAAAATTGGAATCTATCCCAACAAAAATATTGGAGTCGACCTCAACATCGAGCCGACTCTAGCATAGGACAAGCCAGCTCTCTCAGGAAACACAGAAAACCCATTTTTTAGACCTTGAGGCCAAGTTGACTTTTGGAAGATTCAAGTCAATTCAAAAGAAATTGGAGCCAACCCCAAAGAAATTGGAGTCGACCCCAATGTCAGGATAAGCATAACGGCTAGTTTTCTACAACTTCTCAAATGGCTATTTCTCCACTCTAATGTCTAATTCAAGGCTTTCAATGGTTAGAACTTGCTCTCTAGCTATCTCCAAGAGTACTTAAGACTAAAGAAATATTTGGGAAGGAAAATTAAGAAAGTTTAAAGAGAAATCATTTCAAATTTGAGTAAGTCTCATTGCACATCAAAACAAGAAAGAAAAGAGAGGAACCAAACAGTGATCTTAAAGGGCTTTCAAGAGTTATCTTCACCAACTTCTCCAGCATCCTCTTAAGTTTCAAAGAAAAGTGTTTAAGTTTTGAAAAGTGCAATCTTTCAACCTATTTTTATGCTTAAAGAGTTTAATTTTTTTTTAATTTTTACTTTAAATTAAAATTCATCTATTATATTTTTTTTTCTTTACAAGTTTTTTGGAGGAAGCAAACTTAGAAATTAAGCCATCCAAGCCTAGAATTGGATACTATAGATTTTATTTGGTGAGCCCATAAAACCAATCGGATTGATTTTAAGCCTAGAAAATAATCGTGTAAGATTGTAGTTGGTGATCCTAGAAAATCAACTAAATTTATTTGTGAGTCCAAAAAATAAACACACTATAATCAAGGAGATTATAGTAAATTTTTTTAGAAAAGCTTGAAGATTGGACGTAGGTGCAGAGTTATACTGAACTACTATAAATCTTTGTATGTTTGTATTGTGCCTCTTGCTCTATTACTTTACATACCTTGCATACTTTTCATTATTGTATTACTTGCTTAACTTTATTTTATCTCTTGCATAGCATATCATATATCTTGTTGATCTCCTAAGTAATTTTGATGATGACCAAATATTAAAGCAAATGATTACTAATGTATTTTATTTTAAGTATTTAAAAATCAAAAAAAAGAGAGCTCTTTGACCAAAATGAAGATTACATGAAGTTTAATTCAAATAAAAATCAAATCCCCTTGATTGGTAGAAAAATTCCCTCAAAATAGCCTTGGAGCAATTTTTAAGAGGTCTCAAATTTTTTTCGAGAGCTTTCATGTGGCTTGGCACGCCCAAATTAGCTTCTAGCATGGTTTTGAGAGGTCTCAAGTTAATTTTGAGAGCTCTCGATCTCAGAAGATAGAAATACAGTTTCTGTGCTCTAAAAGTGAGAGATCTCGTGATTCCGACGAGATGTCTCGTTCAAAATCAAGAGCTCTCAGTCTTAGGTGATATAATTTTTTTAGAAAGCTATTTTTTGAGTGATTGAAGGTGAGAGATCTCCTGATCAAATTGAGAGATCTCGAAATCTGAGAAAATATCTCAAGACAAACTAAGAGGTCTCGAGACATGGTGATAACTTTTTGATGGAGCATTTCAGGTTGGATTTTCTTGCTTTCAATGGCTACCTGCTACTCTCCAACAATCAAATTTTACTTTTTTTGGACTCCAATCATAACTAGCTGAGAGAAAATACTCCAAATATAAAAGCTTAAAGATGTACTTTCATATCATCCAAGAAAAATGAGAGAAAAAGCAACGAACGCCTAGTTTTCCATGAGCAAATCCTTTTCACTTAAGTTCTCTCAAGATTTGAAGCGCATTAATTTCAAGCATTCAAGAAGCATTCAACAAACTATAACGATAATGATTTAGCTTATTTAAAGGAGATTTGTGTGTTGTAAATCTTCATTATTTATTTTCGTGTACTTAGTTTCAGTAGGAGTTGAAACTTAGATTTTTGGTGCTTTTCTCCTCATTAATTATTTTAGATTATTTTGTCTGATTGTTGTAAAGATTGTGGTTGGTGAACTATTGACCTCAAAGATTGATTTTGATGAGTAACAAAATATTTGAGTATATATTTGAACTAATAAAATTGTTGAGATCATGTTTTAGGATGCATTTTAAAGTACCAAATAAAACTTTCATATAAATGTAATTGAAAATTGATAGAGAAAATTTGAAGGCTTTTGAAGCATAAATCACACATGAAATAAGGTTTGTAAAGGATATCCCCAAACCAAAATTGAAGAAGAAAACCTTTAGAGAAACTAAAATTTTTCAGTTTAAGAAGCTCACTAGTTGACTCATGGTTTGACTCATTGTTTAGCTCGAGTTGATATACAGACTAGCATGCAGAAGTTTCAGAAGAAATAATCTTGAGTGGAGGCTCGAGTCGACTCGAGGTTCTCGAGTCGAAGTCTCAGTAAAAATTCAGAGAATGATGATTTTGGGACAAGATCTCGAGTAGAGGCTTGAGTCGACTTGAGGTTCTCGAGTCGAAGTCTTAGGAAAAATATAGAAGATGATAATTTTGAAGTAAAGTTTGGCACAGTCTCGAGCAGAGGCTCAAGTCGACTCGAGGTCCATAAGCTAAAGTTTTAGTAAAATATAGAAAGACTGATCTTCATATAGAAACTCTCAAGCTGAGGAACGAGCGGAGCAAATAGCCTCGAGCTGATGCTCGAGTCAACTCGAGGTTCGACTCGAGCTCCAATAGCTAGTTTCTGTAGACTATCTAGAACTATGCAAATTGGATTCAAATAATCATTTTTGCTTCTCCAATGATTAAATAGGATTCTCCATCCTTCTAAACATGGAAAATCATCTATAAAACACCTGGAGGAAGTGACATGAATATAAAAAATCATTGAAAGAAATCAAAAAGTTAAGAAAAAGAGTCAAAAGAGCCCTGAAAAGAAAGCATTCCACTCCCAACTCCAAGAAACATCAAATCAAGTAATTCTATTCTATAAGAAGACAAGCTCAAACAGTTCAAAATCCTTCCTCCAAGAAGACTCTGAAAAGCTTCATCGACTTATTTGCTCATCAAAGGAGCTTTTTATTAGTTTTTGTTGTTCAACTTTCCTCTTTCTTGTAACTTAGCTTCAATAGGATTTTGAAACTAAGGGGAAGGCTTATCGAAGCCTAAAAATTAGATTGTAAGCCAAGGATTGACTTACAATTTGTTAGGGGTTAGTTGTGGTTGGTAAGCCGGTGTATAAACCAACTAGATTTTGGATAGTGAGCCTTGGAAAACTATTTGGCTGTAATCTTGGAGAGATTATAGTAAAATTCTCAAGTAGGCCTTGGAGAGTGAACGTAGGTGCAAGAAACATCGAACCTCTACAAATTTTCTAGTGTTTGTGATTGCTTTGTTTACTTCATTCTATTGTATTTATATTTCTATATTTCTATATACTTAGAACTAAAGCATACACCATCACATCATTTATTTTTGAAAATAGCACCTAACTTATTTTAAGTTTTGAGAAATCTAATTCACGCCCCTCTTGGATTGTCTTGCTGGGTAATAAGTGGTATCAGAGCTTGATACTCACTTTATTTGATTTAACAATCAAGAGTTAAGATCAAATGGCAATCCATATGAGTGCATCTCTTACCGAAAAAAAATCGACCAACCGTCCACCCTTATTTAATGGAACAAATTACACTTATTGAAAAGCACACATGCGCATTTACATTCAAACACTTGATTATTGACTTTGGAGAGTGATAATCAAAGGCCCACACACTCCCACAATCAAAATAGAGGGTAATGATGTTTCCAAACTGATAGAGGATTGGGATGAGCATGATATGAAAATGATAGAATTAAATGCTAAGACCATGAATGTCCTATATTGTGCATTAGATCCCAATGAATTCAATAGAATTTTTACTTGTGCTTCGGCCAAAAAGATTTGGGATAGACTAGAGGTTACCCATGAGGGTACTAATCAAGTAAAGAAGTCTAAAATAAATATACTTGTCCATCGATATAAATTATTTAAGATAAAGTCAAATGAGTCTATTTCTAAAATATTTACTAGATTTATCAATATTATCAATGGTTTGAAAAGCTTGAATAAATCTTATACTAACAGTGAGCTTGTTTGTAAAATTCTTAGGTCACTTCTGAAAGCTTGAGAAGCAAAGATCACTGCCATGCAAGCAGCTAAAGACCTCTACAAGCTACCATTGGAAGAGCTTCTTGGATCCTTAATGACTCATGAATTGAATATGAGGCAAAACATAGAGGAGGAAATCAAGAAGAAAAAGACTATAGCTCTCGAGAAAACTACTTTCAAAGATGATGAGAGTGAGAAATCTGATGAAGAGGAGGAAGAAGAAGACTTGGCCATGATTGCAAGAAAGTTTAAGAGGTTTATGAGAAAGAAAAAGCAAAGATTCAAGAAGAAGACCTTCAAAGATGAACCAAGTAAGAAAAAAGAGAAGGAGCTACCAATTTGCTTCGAGTGCAAGAAATCGGGCTACTTTAGGATAGACTGCCTTCTTCTCAAGAAATCATCTAAGAAGCTCAAGAAGAAGAAAATGATGGCCACTTGGAGTGATAGTGAGGACTCTAGCTTTGAGGAAGAATCACAAGAAGAAGCCAACCTTTGCCTGATGGCACATCATGAGGAGGTAAATACTGAAAACTCCTTAGATTTCACTTTTGATGAGTTACAAGAGGATTTATCTAAACTTATGGTTGAATATAGGAAAGTAACTTTGAAAAATAAAGATTTGAGAAAGTTAAATTTAGAACTTACTCATAAAAAGAAAATATTTTTTAAAAAACTGAATTTGCTTACTAATGAAAATCAGAAATTGAATGATGAACTAGTAAAAATCAAACCATTTATAGAAAGATTTATCTATAGTTTTGAAAAATTAAATATGCTACTAAATAAGCAAAGAGATATTTTTAACAAGATCGGATTAGGATTTAAATCTCATATGAAATAAAAATTATTCAAAAATTTATTTATTAAAGCTTCATCAAACTCTACTTCAAATATCTCATATTTTTGTTATGGCAAAATTGGTCATAAGTCTTATGCATGTGATTTCAAAAAATTAAATAAAAAAATAGTTAAAATTATTTGGGTTCCAAAAGAAATTATGAGCACTAATCCTAAAGGATCCAAGATGACTTGGGTACCTAAAAACTCAGCTTGATTTTCTTATGTAGGAGTGTCTTGCAGTCCGGGATAAGAAAAGGCTTTGGTATCTTGATAATGGCTGTTCAAGGCATATAACGGGTGATAAATCTTAATTTATTATTTTTAAGCCTAAAGAAAGAGGAATAGTTACATTTGGTGATAATGAAAAAGGACGTATCATTGGTGTCGGTAACATTCGTATCACTCCTTCTACTTCTATTCAAAATATATTGCTAGTTGATGAGTTGAAACATAATTTGCTTAGCATTAGTCAATTTTGTGATAAGAGATTTAAAGTAACTTTTGAATCTCTATTATGTATTATTTCTAATCCAAATGATAATGGCATCATATTCATAGAACATAGCCATAACAATGTCAACATGGTAGATCTTGAAGATCTACACATAAAGAATAGTCAATGTCTTGTAGCAATAGATGCCAAGGTCAATGAAGCTAGTTGGTTGTGGCATCATCGATTAGGTCATGCTAGTATGGACTTACTCTCAAAATTAATTAAGAAAGATCTTGTAAGAGGATTACCAAAACTAAGTTTTGAAAAGAATCGAATTTATGATGCATGTCAATTTGGAAAGCAAACTAGAAATTCTTTCAAACCAAAAGGAATGATTTCAATCTCTAGACCTTTAGAATTTCTACATATGGATTTGTTTGGACCCATAAGGACCACTAGTCTAGGAGGTAAAAAGTATGGTCTTGTAATTGTAGATGATTTTTCAAGATTCAATTGGATAATATTTTTAGCACAAAAAGATGAAGCCTTTAATATATTTTTCAAATTTTATCGAAAGATTTTGAATGAAAAGAACACATTAATAGCTTGCATACATAGTGATCATGGTACAGAATTCAAAAATCAGCACTTTAAGAATTTTTGTAATGAAAAGAGAATTGATTATAATTTTTCAGCACCTAGAACCCCACAACAAAATGGAATAGTAGAAAGAAAAAATTGAATACTAGAAGAAATGGCATGAACTATATTGTGTGAAAGTAATTTACCTAGATATTTTTGGACTGAGATAATAAATACTGCATGTTATACATTAAATCATGTTCTAATAAGATCTATTTTAAAGAAAATTCCATATGAACTTTGGAAAGATAGATAATCAAATATCAACTATTTTCATGTGTTTGGTTGCAAATGCTTCATACTTAATCATGAAAAAGTTATCCTGAAAAAATTTGATGCCAAGTCCAATGAGGGTATCTTCTTAGGATACTCCTCATCAAGCAAGACATATAGAGTCTTCAACAAGAGAACTCTCATTGTTGAAGAATCAATTCATATTATCTTTGATGAATATAATGATAAATCTGTTAGAAAAGAAGATGCTTTAGATGAGGATGCAGAAAATCTTCATGACAAGATAGACAATTTAACACTCAAGGATGCTCCACCTCAAAATAATGAAGAAGAGAAGAATGAAGAGTCCTCTCACAGTCCAAGAGAGGAGCTGCCAAAAAAATGGAGGTATGCATATGGACATCCTAAAGATCTTATAATCGGTGATCCATCATAAGGAATAAGAACATTATCTTATCTTAGAAATGTAAATAATTACATAGCTTTTGTTTCATAAATTAAACCTAAATCAATAGAAGAAGCTGAAAGTGATCCATATTGGATAAATGCCATGCAAGAAGAATTAAATCAATTTGAAAGAAATAAAGTATGGACCCTAGTCGATAGACCAAATGACCACCCAATAATTAGAACTAAATGGATATATAGAAATAAATTGGATGAACATGAAACCATTATAAGAAATAAGGCTAGATTAGTAGCAAAATGATATAATCAGAAAGAAGGCATTGATTTTGATGAAATCTTTACCCCTGTAGCTAGATTAGAGGCCATTAGACTAATGCTTCTTTTTACATGTTTCATGAATTTCAAATTATATCAAATGGACGTAAAAAGTGCATTTCTTAATGGTTATATAGCAGAAGAAGTATATGTTGAACAACCATCTGAATTTGAAAATCATGCATTTTCAAATCATGTATTCAAATTATATAAAGCCCTATATGGTCTAAAACAAGCCCCACGTGCTTGGTATGAAAGATTAAGTAAATTCTTACTAGATAATGAATTTACTAGAGAAAATATAGATAAAATCTTATTCTTAAAAAGAAAAGATGAGAATCAATTAGTTGTATAAATCTATGTGGATGATATTATTTTTGGTGCCACTAATAAAATTCTTTGTCAAAAATTTGCTAAGCTAATGTAGGATGAGTTCGAGATGAGCATGATGGAAGAGTTAAACTTCTTCTTCGGACTCTAAATCAAGTAAAATGAAGAGGGGATCTCCATCAACCAAATAAAATATACAAAGAAAATACTCAAAAAGTTTGGGATGGAGAGTTCAAGACTAATTGGCACACCAATTAGTACATCTTGCAAACTTGACAAAGATGAGAAAGGTAAGAAAGTAAATTTAAAATTATATAGAGGTATGATAGGCTCACTTCTTTATCTTACTGCAAGTAGATCAGATATAGTATTTAGTGTTTGCATGTGTGCAAGGTATCAATCAGATCCTAGAGAATCATATTTGCTTGCTGTCAAAAGAATCTTTTGATACTTATCTGAGACACTTAATGTAGGACTATGATATGATAGAACATCTCAATTTGAATTAATTGGTTACTCTGATGCTGATTTTGCTGGGTGCAAACTTGATAAGAAAAGCACTAGTGGCACATGTCAATTCATAGGAGTAAGTTTAATTTCTTAGTTTAGTAAGAAATAAAACTTTATAGCACTCTCAATGATTGAGGCTGAATATATAGCTGCTGGGAGTTGTTGTGCATAAATTTTTTATATTAAACAATAATTAGAAGATTTTTTATTCAAACTTAATAAGATACCCATAAGATGTGACAACATAAATACAATCAATTTAACCAAGAATCCAATTCAACACTCAAGATCCAAACACATTAAGATAAGACATCACTTCATAAGAGATCATGTATAAAATAATGATGTGGTGCTTAAATTTGTTAGTACTGATAAATAATTAGCTGATATATTCATAAAACTCCTTAATGAAGAAAAATTTAGCATTATTAGAAAAGACTTAGGACAATGCTACCAACCTGATTAAATTTCATTCTCTAAATTTTTAAGTAAATCAAATTAAATCCAAAAGAATTAAATCTTATGTACAAAATTAATGATCAATATTTAAGAAATAACTAAACATTATCTAAATATCAAATTTCCTTTGAAACTCTAGAAGTTTTAGAACTATTGCTTGAGTCGACTTGAGTAAACTAGTTCAAAACCACAAGTCGACTCGAGGGTCGGAGGCCATAGGAGTTAAAACGAACCATGACTGTTTGTGATGCCCTAGAAGGTCTTCGTTTCCATGAGCAGAGGGCCTCTCATCCCACTAAGAATCCAATCCAACAGTTTCACTTGTCTCCTTACCAACCTTTTCCTTCGATTCGTGGAATCAAAGACCGACTTTGGATAGAATGGTTAGGGAACGGCAAGGAGTGTAGAAGGTTTGCAATACCCGTGTAGCCGAAGAACAAGAGAGAAGAAGAAAAGCCCAAATGGAATGGGTGACATCCTAACCATCTAGGATTTCTCAACCCTCCAAAGAATCCATTCAGGAGGAATCCGTTCAGGAAGAACCTATTGAGGAAGAAACTTAACTGAATCAAGGTATACCGAACTCTCCTCCTCCACCATCTTCACCTATTGGTAGAATGGCCACTAGAGCCATAGCAATGGGGAGAAGAATTGATTTTGATTTTTTTGAAAGTTATAATTTTTCCATTGGGACTTGAATTGATAGGATGGGGTGGAGAAATTTCTATATAATGGACATCCCCATGTACCCTAAGTTGGTTAGAGAGTTCTATAAAAATCTTAAAAGAGGATTTTCTAAAATTACAACTGCAATCAAAGATGTTCAAATTGAGGTGACAGAGGAGAGTTTGGCCCAGACCCTTGGAATCACAAAGGAAGGAGTTGTGCCGGATCAGTTATCTGACAAAAGAAGGGGTTTGAGACTGATTATGGGCAAGGATGATATTATAGAAGATGTACTGGCACCCACACTATCAGTGGAGATGAGGGTTCTTTATCATATCATCAGTGAGATTTTTATACCCAAACTGGGTAGACAAGACTTTGTATCTGAGAGAGAACTATGTATGATGTATTTGATGGTTCAGAAGATGTAGATAAATCTGCCCGATATTATGATGCATCAGATGAGAGAGACTGTATCAAGGAATAAGGTATACTTGTCTTATGGAATGGCCCTGACTAAAATTTTTGAGACTGCAGGAGTATCACTAAAGAATGAAGCAAGCAAGAAGTAGTCTCACTATGATGTTTATGACATGAGAGCCTTAATTAGAATGCAATATCATGTAGAGGAGGAAAGATGGGTCAAGAACATTTCTGGTCAAGAGAGGAGAGCACCTAGGGTTGTAGAGGTAGGAGAGTCCTCTATTCTAGTTGCAGCTCGAGATGCATCTGACACTGATCCCGGTACACCTATGACACCTCGAGCTCCTTTCATGGGGAGGTCCCCATAGACACCATCTGCTGACTCTGCATCTATGGAGAGATTGGCAGACATGATATCTACCAGAGTCAGTAAAGAGATTCAAGGACTATCTGAAAGAGTAGAGACTGTATGGACAGAGATGAGGTCTATCGCTCAAAGGCATTCTATTCTGGAGCAAAGAGAGCACACACATGACACATCCACTGATCACTCTAGCATCATTGAGGAGCTTGCTCGACTTAGGAGGAGAGTTGAGTTTGGAGGCATTGAGATGATGGCAGCGATCAGTAGCCTAGGTCAAGCACAACAGCAGGGCATCATTTCAGTACTTAGAGCCATGGGCAGTTTGATTGAAAAAATAGAGAGACTCGCTCTAGGTATGATACCACCAGCAGCAGCAGTAGATGCCGCGGCTAGGGCAGCCATGCCTAGACCTCCACCTCCTCTATCTATGTTACCTGATCAGTCCACCTAGGTATCCCGAGCGAGAGCAGACCATCACTCAGAGTCTACACTAATGGAGGGCCTCCTCCTCGTAGGTAGCCGAACCTTCTACTAGGACTAGGAGCAGAAGAGTCAGACCTTCTACCTCACGATCCTTATCCCAAACATTAGAGATTCCATCTGATGATGAGTAGCCTCGTAGGCTCTAGTATCTATCCACTTCTTGTACTTAGATCTATGTATTAAGAGTATATGCTTGTATTTGACTCTATGCTTGTATTTGACTCTATGTACTTGGCACTTATAGATGTAAACTTGCTTAACCAGAGCTTGCTTTGAACTTGATGTTTCATTGTATCATAGTGTATTTTATTAGTGCAATGAAACTCATGATCACTTTTACACTCGTTCTAAACATTTACCTTAACTTTATATTTTTGATTGATGACAAAAAGAGGGAGTAATATGTATATGAGCATAAATTCATTCATTTTGAATATGTTAAATTTAAAATTTTTAGCATAAATATGTTAAGGTGAAAATTTTCAGCTTGAATGTGTTAAGCATGAATATGTTAAGGATTGAAATTTTTAGCATATATGATGTGCATTATAAGTTTGGAGTTTGTGCCATGATACATACTCTATGTATGATTGTTTAATACTAATGATTGGCACACACATATGGATATATGCTGGCAATTTATCATTCTAATAAGTACGAGTAGAAAACTTAACCATGAATTGAAAAGACATATTAAAAATGCAGGCATAAATTAAGGGAGAGACAAATATGAAAATACAAAAGGGATTAAATTGTTAATCAGTTGAAAATATCCTTAATACATTGTTATTGCACATTTCTCACTCATATACTCAAAGTCTTGTCATCATCAAAAAAGAAAAGATTGTTGACCCCAAGGATTGATTTTGATGAGTAACAAAATATTTGAGTATATATTTGAACTAATGAAGTTGTTGAGATCATGTTTCAGGATATATTTTAAAGTACCAAATAAAACTTCCATATAAATATAATTAAAAATTGATAGAAAAGATTTGGAGGCTTTTGAAGCATAAATCACATATGAAATAAGGTTTGTAAAGGATATCTCCAAACCAAAATTGAAGAGAAAAATCTTTAGAAAAACTAAAATTTTTCAGCTTAAGAAGCCCACGAGTCGACTCATGGTTTGACTCGTTGTTCAGCTCGAGCTGATATATAGACTGGCATGCAGCAGTTTCAGAAGGAACAGTCTCAAGCGAAGGCTGGAGTCGACTCGAGGTTCTCGAGTCGAAGTCTCAGTGAAAATCAAGAAAATAGTGATTTTGGGGCAAGATCTCGAGCAAAAGCTCGAGTCGACTCGAGGTTCTCAAGTCAAAATCTTAGAAGAAATATAGAAGATGATAATTTTGAAGCAAAGTTCAGCACAGTCTCGAGCAAAGGCTCGAGTCGACTAGAGGTCCATGAGTTGAAGTCTCAATAAAATACAGAAAGACTAATTTTCATACGAAAACTCTTAGTTGAGGAACGAGTGGAGCAAATAGCCTCGAGCTGATGCTCGAGTCGACTCGAGCTCCAATGGCTAGTTTTTGTAGACTATCCAAAACTATGCAGATTGGATTCAAATAATCATTTTTGCTTCTCCAATGGTCAAATAGGATTCTTCAGCCTCCCAAACGTAGAAAATCACCTACAAAATATCTGAAAGAAGTGACATGAATATAAAAAATCATTAAAAGGAATCAAAAAATTAAAAGAAAGAGTCGAAAGAGCCCTGAAAAGAGAGCATTCCACTCCTAACTCCAAGAAACATCAAATCAAGTGATTCCATTCTGCAAGAAGATAAGCTCAAACAATTCAAAATCCTCCCTCTAAGAAGACTCCAAAAAGCTTCATCGATTTATTTGCTCATCAAAGGAGCTTTTTGTTCATTTTTGTTATTTAACTTTTCTCTTTCTTATAACTTAGCTTCAATAGGATTTTGAAGCTAAGAAAAAGGCTTATCCAAGCCTAAAAATTAGATTGTAAGCCAAGGGTTGGCTTAGGGGTTGTTTGTGGTTGGTGAGTCGGTATAAAAATCAACTAGATTTTGGATAGTGGGCCTTGAAAAACTATCTGACTATAATCTTGGAGAGATTATAGTGAAATTTTTAAGTGGATCTTGGAGAGTGGACGTAGGTGCAAGGAGCACCAAACCACTATAATTTTTTTAGTGTTTGTGATTGTCTTGTTTACTTTATTCTATTACGTTTACAATTTTGTATTTCTGCATACTTAGAACTAAAGCATATACCATTACATCACTTATTTTTCAAAACAACACCTAACTTATTTTAAGTTTTAAAAAATTCAATTCACCCCCCTCCTCTTGGGTTGTCTTGTTGGGCAACATGAACTTAAGAGAAAATCAACTAGATTTTAGGATAATGAGTTCGAAAAAACTATCTGACTGTAATCTTGCAGGATTATAGTAAAATTCTTAAGAGTCTTGCTTGGGGAGTGGACGTAGGTGCTGGGAGTGCACCGAACCACTATAAATTTTTTTTGTTTGTATGTGTGCTATTGCTTCTTTATTTCATTGCTCTCACATCCATTTCACTTAGGATTCAAATATTTTTACTGCACTTATCTATTTTAAGTTTTTAAAAATCTAATTCACCCCTCCTCTTGGGTTATCTAGCTGGACAACAATTGGTGTCAGAGCCTTAGTTCTCTATTAATTATTGATTTTATCAACTAAAGATAAAGATCATGTCAATCTAACTAGAAGGACCACTTGCCAAAGGGCAATCTACAAATAGGCCAACTCTTTTCAATGGATCCAACTACACCTATTGAAAAGCTCACATGCATATTTTTACTCAAGCCCTTGACTATGACATATGGAGTGTCATTGTCAATGGGCTACAAACACCTATAATCATTATCAATGGCACATCCTCTCTTAAGCCAGAGAAGGATTGGGATGAAACGGATAAGAAACTTGTCTAATTAAATGCCAAGACAATGAATGTACTCTATTATACCCTTGATCCAAATGAGTTTAACCAAATTTTTACTTGTAATTCTATAAAAAAAAATTGGGATAGACTTTAGGTCATGCATGAAGGAACAAATCAAGTCAAAAAAATCAACATAAACATGTTAGTCCACCAATATAAATTATTTAAAATGGATCCTACTGAATCTATCACTAGCATGTACACAAAATTCACTAATATTATAAATGATTTGAAAAGCTTAGAAAAAGTTTATACTAACAATGAATTGGTAAGAAAGATTCTCAGATCTTTGCCTAGGACATGGGAAGCCAAAGTGACAACCATCCAAGAGGCTAAAGATCTGAATACTCTACCTCTAGAGAAGTTCATTGGATCCCTAATGTCACTAAGCTTGCCATAGATTAGCACAATGAAGAAGACAACAAGAAGAAGAAAATAATCACACTAAAATCCATAGCAGCTGAAGAAGAAGATGATCTATTCACTACTGAGGAGAATGATGAAGACATGGCCCTGATGATCAAAAAATTCAAGAAGTTTATGGGAAGAAGAAGACAAGGTTTCAAGAAGATGAGCTTCATTAAAGAAGAAGCTAGTAGGAAAAAAGAGAAAGAAAAGGGGAAGGATCAACCCACTTGCTACGAATGCAAGAAGCCAGGATATTTTAAGACTGAATGTCCTCAGTTGAAGAAGGCGCCAAAAAAAATAAAGAAGAAAGCTATGTTAGCGACTTAGAGCGACAGCGACGAGTCAAGCTCGAAGGAAGAAAATCAAAACGAAGCAAACTTATACTTTATAGCATAAGATGATGAGATATCCTCCACTCTTGACTCAGAGTTTACTTTTGATGAGCTTCAAGATGCTTTTTATGACTTAATAAAAAATTTTAAGAAGATTAATAAAAAAAATAGAAATCTTAAGGAAATAAATCAAACTCTTTTAAAAGAAAAGAAAGAAATAACTAGTAACCACAACAAGTTAAAAGAAGAAAACAAAATCCTAAATGATGAATTGGATAAATTAAAATCTTTAGTTGATAAATTTACTTGTAGTTCTAAAAAATTGTAAATGATTCTAAACAATCAAAGAGAAGTTTATGATAAAGCCAAACTAGGATACAAACATAAAGATAAAACTAAGTTTCTAAATAATTTTTTTACTACATCCATATCAATTAGTACTTCACATATCACTTGCTTTAGATGCAAAAGTAGGACATAAGGCATTTGAATGTAATACTACAAAATTCCATGAAAAACAAGTTAAAAGAATTTGGCTTCCAAAAGGAACCATAACCACTAACCCAAAAGGATCCAAGAAGACTTGGATATCTAAAACTATCACTTAATTATTTGTACAAGAATGTCTTATTGCCCAAAGATCTAAACACGAGTGGTACTTGGATGGTGGCTACTCAAGATATATGTCGGGTGATAAAGAGCAATTCTTCACTCTAAAAAGAAAGGAAGAGGGAGTAATCACCTTTAGCAACAACGGCAAAGAAAAAATAATTGGCATTGATAAAATTTAGATTACTCCTTCTATCTTTATAGATAATATATTATTAGTTAATAATTTAAAACATAACTTGCTTAGTATTAATCAACTTTGTGATAAAGGCTTTAAAGTTTTTTTTGAATCTTCTTTGTGGAAAGTATCTTGTTCCTTGGATGATAGTTTATATTTCTTTGGATATAGGCATCGCAACATGTACATGATAAATCTTGATAAAATTGCCATGAAAAGTGGTCAATGCCTAGTTGCAATGAATGCTACCATCAAGAAAACTAGTTGGCTTTGGCACCACAGATTAGGTCATGCAAACATGCATACCATATCTAAATTACTTAACAAGGATTTAGTTAAGGGGTTACCAAAACTAAATTTTAAATTTGATCATGTTTATGATGCTTGCCAATTTGAAAAATAAACTAGGAGAGTTTCAAATCTAAAAATATGATTTCAACTTTTAGACCTCTTGAATTGATACATATGGATTTGTTTAGACCTACTAGGACTATAAGCCTAGAAGGAAAAAGATTTGGTCTTGTCATTATTGATGATTATTTTCGATTCATATGGATTTTGTTTTTAGCACACAAAGATGAAGCTTTTTCAATATTTTTAAAGTTTTACAAAAAAGTAATAATGAAAAGAACTCAACTATAGTTTATATTCGTTGTGATCATGATACAGAATTTGAAAATAAATTTTTTGAAGAATTTTGTAATGATCATGGTATAGAATATAATTTTTCTATACCCAAGACTCCTCAACAAAATAGAATAGTTAAAAGAAAAAATAGAATCTTAGTTGACATGGTCCATACCATATTGTGTGAAGAAAATCTACCTAAATACTTTTGGGCTAAAGCTATTAACACAGCATGTTACATTCTTAATAGAGTTTCTATTCAGGCGATTTTAAAAAAAAAACCCTATGAGCTTTGAAAAGGAAAAAGATATAATATTAATTATTTTTATATTTTTTATTGTAAATGCTTCATTCATAATAATGGTAAGGACAACCTCGGTAAATTTGATGCTAAGGCTGATGAGGATATTTTTTTTGGATACTCTACATCTAGTAAAGCATATAGGGTCTCCAACAAATATTCATTGGTTGTTGAAGAATCAATCCATGTCATATTTGATGAAGCTAACAATCAATCTTCGAGAGAGGAAGACATTTTTGATGATGAAACAGAAATTCTCGAAGATGGAATGAAGGAGCTAACCTTGAAGGAGAACAATGTTCATGACAAAGATAAATCTACAACAACTATTGAACAAGATAAGAATGGTGAAAATAAAACTTCTAATGATCATGGAGATTTACCCAAGGAGTGGAGGTATGCACATAATCATCCAAGAGAATTAATTTTAGGTGATCCTTCACAAGGGATAAGAACAAGATCTTCTTTTAAAAATATATTTGATTATCTTGCTTTTGTCTCTCAAATAGAACCTAAGAATATAGAAGAAGCTGAAAAAGACTCTAATTGGATGCTAGCTATGCAAAATGAACTAAACCAATTTGAAAGAAAGAATGTATGGACTCTTATAAACTGATCAATTGATCATTCTATAATTGGCATAAAATGGATATTTAGGAACAAATTAGATGAACATAAAAATATAGTTAGAAATAAAGCAAGACTAGTTGCTAAGAAATATAATCAAGAAGAAGGAATTGACTTTGATGAAACATATGCTTCTACAGCAAGATTAGAGACTATTAGATTGTAACTTGCCTTTGCTTGCTACATGAATTTTAAATTATTTCAAATGGATGTAAAGAGTGTCTTCTTGAATAGTTATATCATTGAATAAGTCTTTATAGAACAACCATCTGATTTTGAAAATCACTCACTTTCTAACCATATGTACAAATTAAATAAAGCACTATATGGACTTAAACAAGCACCTAAAGCATGGTATGAGAGATTAAACAAATTTCTGTTACATAATAATTTTATTAGAGAAAGTGTGGATACTACACTATTTTTTAAAAGAAAAGATAATGACCTTCTTGTAGTTCAAATATATGTAAATGATATCATATTCGGAGCTACTAATGAAATTCTTTGTCAAGAATTTGTAAAGTTAATGCAGAATGAATTTGACATGAGCATGATGGAGGAGTTGAACTTCTTCTTTCGACTACAAATCAAACAATCAAAGAAAGATATTTTCATCAGCCAAACAAAGTACATCATGGAGATGCTGAGAAAGTTTGGCATGAAAAATAGAAAAAAGATCCGCACACCAATGAGCCCCTCATGTAAACTCGACAAAGATGAAAATGGTAAAATCATAAATAAAAAGCTTTACAGAGATATGATTGGATCTCTACTCCACTTAACTGCAAATAAGCCTAATATATTGTTTAGTGTATGCATGTGTGCTAGATTTCAAGCTAACCTTAAAGAATCTCACTTACTAGCTGTCAAAAGAATTTTTAGATATTTAATCTACACACATAACCTAGGACTTTGGTACTCAAAATAATCTTTCATTGAATTGATTGGATACACTGATGCAGACTATGAAGGATGTAGAATAGATAGAAAAAGTATAAGTAGCATCTGCCAATTTCTAGGGTTGAACTTGATCTCTTGGTATAGCAAGAAGCAAAACTCAGTAGCACTGTCAACGATCGAGACTGAATATGTTGTTGCGAGGAGTTGTTGTGTTCAAATATTATGGATCAAGCAACAACTCGAAGACTTTGGAATTAAGCAAAATAAGATATCCATTAGGTGTGACAACACTACTGCCATAAACTTAATAAAAAATTCTATTCAACATTCAAGAACCAAGCTCATTGAAATTAGACATCACTTCAAAGAGATCATGTTCAAAATAATAACATAATGCTTAAATTTATGTTAACTAAAAATTAACTGACTGACATTTTTACAAAACCTCTAAATGAAGATAGATTCTCAAAAATTTGGAATGAACTTGGTATTTGTGATCCCCTATAAAAATATTTATCTTGAATTTATTGGATTATTTTTGGTCTCCTTTTAACATCCTAAACATCCCCAATTCAATCTTAAAAAATTTAGAAAAATTAGATTGAAATTTTCTTTCTTATTCTAATTTTTCCTCCTATGCTCGAGAAGTCTCGGTTTATACACGAGAGCTCTCGACAGTATTCTGAGACCTCTCGCTTTAAAAGTGAGAGTTCTCAATTTTTTGAGATGTCTCGTCTTTAGGATGAGAGCTCTCGAGTTTTGTGGGGCCCTTTTTAATCGATCTTCTTAGAGGTCTCCTCTCTCATTTGTTTCTTTCATTTTTTCGAGACGTCTCCCCCAAAACTTTTCCAAACTCCCATCCACTCCTCCAAAC
This sequence comes from Cocos nucifera, assembly GCA_006176705.1. Classification (NCBI taxonomy): domain Eukaryota; kingdom Viridiplantae; phylum Streptophyta; class Magnoliopsida; order Arecales; family Arecaceae; genus Cocos; species Cocos nucifera. The sequence continues at coordinate 253,699 of QRFJ01001034.1, read as the reverse complement.
TCCTTGAATCACTATTCCATTGCTCATTGCATCCAAATCTGACTCTAATGGCTCCAAATAAGAGAACCCTCACCGCCCAAAGACTGTCCGTCACTCCTTCGACTGAAGCAAAGGCAAAGCGACAGTGGGACATGGCCCAAGCATCTCCATCCGCCTCTTCTTCATAGGTTTATCTCTTTGTCACCACGAGGACTATTCCAATGGGTCGAAATATTGACATTGGATACCTAGATAGGAAACATTTCCATATTGAATCATGGATTAGGCAGCAAGGCTAGGAGAAGCTGTGTACTTTTGAAATAAATATCTATCCGGACCTAATTAGAGAGTTCTTTGAGAACATTAGCTTTGATCAAGCATCAAGGATAGAATCTGTTGTTAAAGGAGTACACATCTCTTTGAACAAAAGAAAGATTGTGCAACTCTTACAAGTAATTAGGTCTGGAGATTGTTATCTAAATTTAAGGAATAAAACTGAAGCTTTAAAGAGCATTTTGAAAAGAAAAAATGTAGATGAAAATCAACAATTAGTCTCACATCATCTCTCAGTGCAAATGAGATTATTACATTGCATTGTGAGTCATATAATTTTTTCAAAGGTAGGAAGACATGACTAAGTTGGGAAGAAAGAACTGACTGTTATGTTCTACTTGGTAACTGGGACACCCATGAATTTTCCATCTCTAATGCTTCAATAGTTAAAGGACACAACCAACAAAAGCAAAGCTTATCTACCCTATGGGATGATTTTCATTCTGATTTTCAAGAATTTTCATGTTAATCTAGAAGGCGAAGACTTCAGAAAGTTGGTGCACACTAACTATATAAATGAGAAAACTTTGAACAAAATAAAATTTATGAAAAATGATGACAAATGGATAAGGGCAGATGAAGAAGCTGCTATTAGAAATGAGCCTGAGGAGCACAGATCTCCACCTCCTCCACCATCACCCTCTACTGCTGGATCTTCATTCACCACACCAGGGTCTCCACATACTCCACAAGGACCTTCAAGTCATGTTTCAACACCTCCCTCTATTTTTTATCAAGAAAGTTTAATTGAAAGGATGGTAGAGAAAGTAGTTCAAAAAGTGTCTGAAAGGTTTATTGACATCCTCTCTAGTGTAAAACATCAATTATTGGTGAGCATTGAGGAACAAAAGATATCATCTAAGGGACAAACTGAAATGCTTAGCCAGCAACTTAGTAGATTATCTCAAAAGCTTAAAATTTTGGAGAAGAAACAACATGGGTCGTCAACTCAGATTGAACTTCTATTATTCGAGACCATCAAAATTGCAAATAGACTAGAGGAGAACATCACCATCCAGTGCACCACTGCAGAAGTGCTCATCTCTTCATTGCGGTAAATTATAGATCGGATTGATAGCCATATATCTCGGACTCCATCCACTTCTCGACCCTCACCATCTTCTCGACCTATACTTCACTTATCATCCTCTAGACCTAGATTCTCCTTTGAACCAATCATAAAGTTCCTCTCTGATGAGGAATAGGTCTAGCTATTTTTTTATGTTGCTTGGTGTACCCCACTTATGTTGCTTAGTGTACTCTTAGGTATATTGATATAGATCTACTTTTTATAAACCAATATACAACTTTATCATTGTAATTTCAGTCTTATGCAATGAAATCAAACCTTTTTAATTATGCTTTTGCCTCCTAAATTATGATTTTGATGCTAACAAAAAGAGAAAGAAAAATTAAGAGAAAAAGTATAATAAATATTAAAAAAATATATTTAATCCCAAACAAATCAAAAGAGCATACATTAAGGGAGAGCATTAATATATCAAAAGAGCATACATTAAGGAGCATTAATATATTCCATAGAAATCAAAAGAGCATTGTTAATACATTGTATATATCATTGGGAATTTGAGTACTCTTAAAATTGAGCATGTCATACTCTTTCATTCATTAATACATGATATACATATCACTTACATTCTTTTTATGAATTGCTTGATGTTTTGTCATCATCAAAAAGAGAAAGATTATTGATCTCCTAAGTGATTTTGATGATAATCAAACATTAAAGCAAATGATTACTAATATATTTTATTTCAAGTGTTCAAATGTCAGAAAAAAGAGAGCTTTTTGACCAAAATGAGGATAACACGAAGTCCAATTCAAATGAAAATCAAATTTCCTTGATTGATAGCAAAATTTTCTTAAAATAGTCTTGGAGCAATTGTCGAGAGGTCTCAAAATTTTTTCAAGAGCTCTCGTATGGCCTGGCATATCCAAATTAGCTCCTGGCATGATTTCAAAAAGTCTCGAGTTAATCTTGAAAGCTCTCAATTTTAGAAGATAGAAACACAATTTCTATGCGCTGAGAGTGAGAGATCTCATAGGATTCTCGAGAGGTCTCGTGGTTCCGACGAGACGTCTTGTTCAAAATCGAAAGCTCTCAGTCTTAGGCGATATAATTTTTTTATAAAGCTATTTTTCGAGCAACTAAAGGCGAAAGGTCTTCTGATCAAATCGAAAAATCTCGAAATCTAACAAGACGTCTTAAGACAAATCGAGAGGTCTCGAGACATGGTGATAACTTTTTGATGGAGCATTCCAGATTGAATTTTCTCGCTTCCAATGGCTACCTACTGCTCTCCAACGGTTGGATTTTATTTTTTTTGAACTCCAATCATAACCAGATGAAAAGGAATGCTCTAGATATAAAAGCTTAAAGATGTACTTTTAGATCATCCAAGAAAAAATGAGAGAAAAAGCAACAAACGCTCAGTTTTTCACGAGCAAATTCTTTTCAGTCAAGTTCTCTCAAGATCTGAAACGCATTAATTTCAAGTATTCAAGAAGCATTCAACGAACTGCAACAACAATGATTTAGCTCATTTAAAGGAGCTTTATATATTGTAAATCTTTATTATTTATTTTCATGTACTTGGTTTCAACAGGGGTTGAAACTTAAATTTTTGGAGCTTTTCTCTCCATTAATTATTTCAGATTATTTTGTCTGATTGTTATAAGGATTGTAGTTGGTGAACCTAAGAAAAAATCAACTAAATTTTGGGATAGTGAGCCCGAAAAAACTATCCAACTATAATCTTACAGGATTATAGTGAAATTTTTAAGAGTCTTGCTTGGGAAGTGAATGTAGGTGCTGAGACTATACCGAACCACTATAAAATTCTCTTGTTTGTGTGTATATTTTATTGCTTCTTCATTTTATTGCTCTCACATCTATTTCACTTACAATTCAAATGTTATCACTATACATATCTATTTTAAGTTTTTGAAAATCCAATTCACCCCCCCCCCCTCCTCTTAGGTTGTCTAGCTGGGCAACATATCTTAATTCCACTATTACTTGAATTATACACATCACAACCACTTGAATTGACTTAACTTGAAGCACATAGTTGTTTTAGACCTTAATTTGGTTAAAATTTTTAAAAAAAAAAAATCCAATTCATCCCTCCTTTCCTCTCTCAGGTTGCTACCTTATGGGCAATAGGATCTTTATATAATAAAGTTTATTACATAGACTTAACAATAATATAGAAATTTGTATGTAATAAACTTATTATAGGGACCAAAATGCAATTTTACTATGATCTTTATGTAATAAATACTTTATTAGAGATTAAATTGCAAAATACTCCTAAATCAGATTCAATCAACTGAATTTGCTTGGTTCAGTCAGTTTATTTAGGGGCAAATGGATTAATGGATTTGGGTTTATGGGTCAAAATCTGAAACCCAAAAATTTGAACCCATCCCTTTCTTCCTCCTTCCCATTTCCCAATCACACATGGTGGGGACGATGGAAGCTAGATGCCCCCTCCCTGGCCATGTGCTGATTGACAGCCATCGAAAAAGGCATAATTGGTGGACTGCCGCTGCCTCCCAAGGCCTTCAAGATTGGGTGGAGGCGGAGGGGCCCAAACCGGTGCTCCTCCCATCAAATCTAGCCGATGGCCACCGAAAGACCCTAATCGATGAACCGCCGCCCTCTCACCAAAAACCCACCACCATTTTTCTCGACGATTGGGAGGGAGAACCACCAGAGATATGATCTTGCCTGCGATGCGGCGGCTCACCGATCTTCCTATTGGCACTTCCACCATGGGAATTTATAGGCCATCTGCAAGAAAGCATGCCATCTATTGCTGCTAGAGATCTCGATGGTAGCTTTCTGGCATGATAGTATAACAACAGCTCACCGAGCTTGCCATCGGCTCATCTTGAATGGATGGTGGCAACCCTTCTAGCCACCTGATGTCAAGAGGAGAAGTACGAGGGGGATGATGGCAATGTCATCCCTCTTCTTCTTCCCTCTTTTTATCTTTTTCCTTTTATTTATTTATTTAAAAATAATTCAAGTCTTTTAAAAAAATAAATCATCTACCTAATAATAAATAAATAAATAAAACAACAAGAGCCTCTACCGAAGATCAGGAATGGATCCTGATCATGATGACTTCAATCACTAGCAACTGATCAGGATGGCTAATGTGTATCCATAAAATCTCTACATGGACATAAGGATTTAATCTTCATACTAAATAACCTATATGGCTCTGATACCATAATATAAAAATTTTATGGAGCAATAAAACTTACATGAAGATGAAGTCATTGATCGAAGCCATCCAGGATCTCTCAAATCAACCTACAACCATCAACAACCATAAGAGAACCAAGCTAGATGTGCGAACCATGTGTATATACTCCTCGCTATCGTTAAGCAGCATCTTAATTTTTCAATTCCAACTCCGATCGAGAGGACCTAATAAGCTCGCAGGTGAGTTGAGGATCAAACCCATAGGAGGCGTCTTTTTATAACATGTCTCATCCATCAGAAGCAAAATATAAAAGTCATAATGACTGAGATGAACGTTATCCAGAATGGTCATATAGAGGTTAACTTTATCACAATAACCATAAAGTATATCCTTATCAATTTATCGGAGGCTTATCTTTAGTCTAGATTAAATTAAATAAACTAAAACAAATCTCAATGTATGTTAGTATGGATCACATTCGGATGGGGCTTAATCAAATAAATTCCAACATTAGTTGGACCAAGCAGCTTATTGCAACCCCTCTTGCAGCCAGAAAAGTGGTCGACAGTGACCATTTCCAAAACCTAGTATCCCTTAATATGATAGAGAGTATTGTTTTCTAGATCAAGTGTCCCACTCTAAAGGGATTAGATCGAATCTTTTTTATCATAGGTCTAATGTTGCTAGCCTCAATTCATCCAATTGTCCTGATTTGGCTATCATAGCGTGAGCATAATCTTGACCTTACAATTTAAATTGATGAATTAGAAGGTTATTTCCGAAGGATAATATTGCATCATTTTTGTTGGTGGCCAATCTTTTAAATGTCCTATATCCCTACAGTACCTCGAAAAGTGCTTCATGCTGCATTAAACTTGCGTGTATTTGCTGTCAAGATTTTATTGGTTGATTTAGCCTATACACTTCCTTGAGCATGGTAAGGTTTGAGTGGATGATACAAAAATCAGCCTCCTCTACAATTGCTAAGTCGTCTTGGCTAATAAAAACCATTCATTGATCAGCCATTAGGCTAAATCCACAAATTATCTGCTGTCTAATGAACTAATAATTGCTTCTTTGTTGACCGATCTCATAGACACCATTGCAAACCCATTTGATAAAGTAGTCGGGCTACAATAACAAACTCATGGCCTATAAAAGATAGGGGATTGATTTGTCTAATCAGAACCATGGCCTGGACTCTGGATGGAAAAGGTTTTATGATATAATTAAGCTGTATCCTAGGACCATATCTGTTGGAGAGAATCCAAAAAAAAGAAATTTAAAATTTTCTTAAATTCTTCTCCGATCATTTAATATTTATTTTTTAATTTTATTATTTTAATATTTTAATATTTTTATTATCATGATATTAATTTTTGATCATCGGGAACATAAAATAGACATCAATAAAGTAAAGATTTCTAGGAACATAGAAAGTACTCCAATATAAAGGAATTCAGTCCACAATGACTAATCTATATTTTAATATTGTGATGTCTAAGATGTTGGATTACACAAACCTCCCCATCTCTATGAATCTGCAAAAGCGTTTACAAGCACATCTTGTAATTGTTTTTTTGTTCCTCTTTCCAAGGTGCACTTTGTTTGTTTCTTTCCTTTCACTGTGTTCAGCAAATTGCAAATGTTGATTGATACCAGATGGTTTCCAATCTTTTGGTGCTCTTTTCTGCTTCCAATTTGATCAAAGAAGAAGATGCTGACCTAGGTAAATCCATTATGTTCCACTTTCATAGAATGAGTAACTGCCCAGTGATGGCTTTCTTTTGTTATACTGGAAGAAACAGAACGGTTATGATTAACAATTTCTTGAAAGATATTAGGAAATAACCATTTAAAACAAGTATTTTCCGGTCAAGGTTCTTGTCAAAGCGGATATCTCTTCCATTCCCAAGACGAATCTAATGCTATCCTACAGAACCTGGCAAGGTTTTGATCTCTTCTCTCTAAACCTAGAGACTTTCTTTATGTCGCGGTGGCATAGCAATTAGTAAGTTAAATGCTGCGTCCATACGATAGCAGTATGAGTAGTTTGCCATATGGTGGCTTATTTTAAATTTCTTCTTGCTTCAAACTTACCAAAGTGGCAATTAATGAATACCTTTATCTATATTTCTTTTTTCCTAGTCAAAATACTCTCTCCAAAATATTTTCTCTCAACATGGTATTAACTGTCAGAAGAAAAGACATCTGGTATCATAAGAATGTGATGCATATAGCATTTTATCCCTTTCTTATGATATATTTAAACTTATATTTTAAAATTTACTTTATGCATTTGATGCATCATGAAAAAAATATTTTTTCTATTCCATTGATATTGATGATCTATATAATAGTATAATTTAGATTTGCTTAACAATGACTTTTTTTTGCATCAAAAGTTTCTCAAGGTTAAGCAAAGGTACATGATTTATATATTCATAGAGATACATTATGTATTGAATATTTATTAGAATATTTTTTATTTGGACTGAGTTACAGTATATTTATTATCACCTATTTATCTATTATCTTTGACATATATGCCTTATAAAATGTTTAAATAAGACTAAGATCCTAGAGTCATTAAGAGGATGAAGCTTTGCCCGTAATAGAATTTTCAATAGTGGAAACCCAACCTCCGTGGTAGAAGATCCCTTGAAAAAGATTCAATGTGGTAACAACAAGCTAATTGGTGAGTTGGGAAGCATATATAATTTATTTGATATATGAGTCAGACTCTATCCCATTCCTATTGTGATTAGTTCTTTTATATAGTGGTTAGGAAGAGTTGATCTCTGAATGAGATCTAGAAAATATTCCTCGAGATGTAAAACTACACATATTCCTGGAGAGATTCATCTATATAAGAGTATCCGTACATGACCATAGATATGAGATTTGGGTTATCTCTAGTAACTCTCATAAAAAATCAAGATACATATGTAGGGCCACTAATATCCATACTTGCAATGAAGAATTATGTACTATGTGTATGGTAGTTGAAGTCTGAATCAAAAAAACGTAGTTCAAGATCTAGTTCACTTCATTTTTTTTAGATAAAAACTATTCATACTAAGTAAGATTAAGTCACCTTACCCATTGCATAGTATAAGCATCAAAAAATTTATAATATTTTATTTTATAATTTTTTAAAAATTTTAAATTTTGTGGGGGATTGTTGGAAAGGATCCAAAAAGAAAAATTAAAAATTTTCTTAAATTCTCCTCCAATTATTTAGCATTATTTTTTAAATTTTATCATTTAAATATTTTAATCTCTTTATTATTTGAATATTAATTTCTGACAGTTGGACTCCTAATTACCAATGGTCATATACATTTAATCTTATTTTTATTTTTTGACTGTTGGGCATCTTATTAAAGATTTTGATAGTTGGATTTTTATTAAAGACCTTAATGGGTTAATAAAAACACAAAGGGTCATAATGATCATAAACGATCTTATTGGTTGGTTATAAAAAAAAGGTTCTTTTGGGTTCTAATCCAGCAAGCCATTCAAAAGCCTTCCTCTTTTTTCCAAGTTTTCTTTTTTCCACTAAAATATTATTTTTTTCTTTTTTTGAGTGCTGAAAGAGTCTTTATCAACCTCCTTCACGATCATGCTCGCAGGCAGAGAGATTCTAGTTGTATCTTTAGGTTGTTTTCTTAGATATTCCTACATGAGGAACGGGAATATGTCTTAGGACAATGTCCAACGCGCTTTCAATTTGATTATTTTTAATTCATGTTGTTTTATAAGTTATTTACATCTAAAATTTTAAGCATCGAAAATGTCTCTAGTATGCTTGTCATCCCTCTATGTATTTTCTATAATTTTCTAGCATTTTCAGCTAACAATATCCATGTCTAACAATCAACCAATGCATCTTAGCCCAAACTTGAGGAGCTCTAGATATGCCCTTATGGACTTCTCCCATGACTAGCACAGATTTTTATCACCTAGACATCTTAACAAAAGTCCATCAAGTTACTTCTTGCAAAGCTCATCGACAATAACACAAAATATATTATAGCCCATGGGTTGGTTTTCCTATTGCATTGGCTAACACTCCAAATATATATAATTTTCATGTCTCCCACTATTATCTTGTATTTGGTTGAGATCATAAAAGAGAGGATGGATGAAATTAGAAGGATGGATGGCCTTCATCCGTCATTTGATTCAAAATGTTATAGAGAGAATGAATGAAAATGTAAGATTCTTCATTCACCCTGGCCCACCAATTTGCATCCTCTCAATTGGAAGTATGAAGGAAGGATGGATGGAGCATTGATGGACGAATTTTTGCATAGATAAAATTATCCCTTATTAATTTTTTTGATAAAACTATAATATTTCTTCACTTTTTCATTCATATTATTTTTATATATTTTTATATATACTATTAATAATATACTATTAAATTTTATTACTAATTATTCTAATTTGAGTACATAATTTTGATAATTATAATTAAATAACTAAAATTATCTTTAATTTTTCTATTTTACTTACTATTTTTAATTATTTATTTATATAATATTAATTAATTATTAAATTAGATTATAAATTAACTAGTTATTTATATTATTAATGAAACTAATTATTAAATTAAATTATAAATTAACTAATTATTTATATAATTAATTTATTAATAATTTAATTATAAAATTATTTATTAAATTAAACTAAATTAAAATTAAATATTTATATAATTATAAATTATAATGATTATAAGTTTATATATTATTTACTTATTTAGTATAAATTAGTATTATAAATTAATAATAATAATAATTTTTTTAAAGAATAGTTTGATAAAAATATTATTTAAATATCATCCATCCTTCTTTTCATTCCTCCTCCTCTACCAAACAGAGAAAGAAATTACTTTCATCCATCCTTTCATGTTTCACCAAATTTATAAAAGGATGGATGGAATCCTCTCTCTCTCTCATCGATCCATCCTTGGTACCAAATAAAATATCAAGGCATTATGGCCACTCCTCCTGATCTAAGTTTGGAACTGTTTAATCAAAGCACCATTCCATTGACTATTGAATTCTTAACTGAAATATATTTCAATTTGGCTAGGTTAGGTCAATTCGGGACAAGTCGTTTGCTTTGAGCATTAATCAAGCTAATAGGATTGGAATATCCATCACAGAGCTGCTTATTTAGTTCATGTTATTTTCAAGTTGGGTGACCTCTTGAACAGATTCATGTTTGGTTTAATTTGAGTTAGGATAGATTGCCCAAGCCTTCAGCCAGATTGGGGGATGACCTTCATTCCGAGTCCAGTCCTGGTAAGATGCACATTAGCCCAACCTAACCCAATGAATGGATCAGATTCAGGTTAACCTGTCTTGAATTACATCTCCAAGCGCAAATAAAATTTCCAAAACGTCATTATTGATTACCATCAACAAAGAGCCATAAAATGACTCCTTAATTAGTCCTAGTACGCCTTATGATTTTTGGGGCACCTAGGTGTGATTGTGCGATCTTGTCAATATTCGTGCAATCTCTTGGGCACTCGGTCGAACGGGTGGTGGGGGTGGTTGCAAGGTGTGTTGTTTGGGTCGAGCAAACGCAAAGGAGTGAGCGACAGTGGCTAGTCCTCGCCGGAATCGGGCGGTGGGGAGGGCTCTTGGGCTCGAGTAGGTCGGGGCTGCTGCAGCAGCCTCGGTGGACGGTACACAAAATCATGCTGGAGGAGGTAGAGCAGCTTCAATGATTCTTCACCAAGGTGCTCAAGTTTCTGGAGGAGATGATGGAGTCCCTGAATCAATGGAAGAATGTCTCACTACTTGTCCGAAGTCTTAGCCGGAGGGTGTTGATGGAGTGGATCACAAAAAAAAGCAAGGATTAGGAGGAAGCTTCAATACGATGCGGAACATTTTGCATTGGCCGAAGATCATCACCTCAGGTTTCGATCGTAAGAAGATTGCGGTGGGATGCTCAACGGGGGCCCATTGTTTGTCACTAATCAACTCCCAGTGGTGGAGTCGTGGGTCTCTAACTTCATCCCCAGAGTCAACATGGTACAGAAGACGGTGATCTTGGTCTGGCCATCTGGATTGCCGATGGAGTATTGGCAGACGAAGACATTGCTTCGGAGGCTGGAAAACCTGTTTGCTTTGGACGACTTGATCGACCGGCATTAGAAAATTGGATTCGCAACAATCAAGATGGAGATTGACTCGACAGAGCCCTTGAAGCCAGGTTTTTGATAAAGGATCACAGGGGCTGTTCCGGCAACTATTTGTTTACGAGAGCATGCTTATAAGAATATAGAGCTGTCAATGCATCGAGTCCAAAAATTTATGACTTCAAATCTGATGTTTCTAGTATTGGATCCATTTATTTAAATCTGATAAATTATGATATAAATAAATAAAATTTAGATAAAATTATATATATAATATAATATAATAATATTATATATATATATATATATATATATATATATATATATATTAAAAATATTTTAAGTTATTAGACCATAAATCTAATGACTTAAAATCTCTAAAGAAAAAAAGTCCTAATGAAATCCCTCTCTCTCAATCTTCCTCTCCATCTCTCGGCTCGACCACCACCCCTCTCCCTGACTCCCTCCCCACCTCTTCCTTTCTGCCGCAAGATTCATCACCGATGGGCCGTGGTCGGACCCCAACTCATCTGCGCCCCCTCCCCTCTCTCCCTCTCTATCTCTCGACTCGACCGACGGCAGCGGCGGATCTCGCAGCATGAACCCCAACTTGCCCATGCCCCCTCCCTCTCTCCCTCTCTTCCTCTCTATCTCTCGACTCAACCGACGATGTGATGAATCTCACGGCTGGATCCCAACTCGCCCGCACCCCCTCTCCTCTCTCCCTCTCTGTCTCTTTGACTTGATCGATGATGCGATGGATCTCGCGGTCGGACCCCAACTCGCCTACACCCCCTCCCCTCTCTCCTTTTCTATCTCTCGACTCGACCGACGGTGATGATGGATCTCGCGATCGACCCCAACTCGCCTGTGCTCCCTCCGCTCTCTCCCTCTCTATCTCTCAACTAGACCGACGACGACAATGGATCTCACAGCTGGGTCTCAACTCGCTTGCACCCCCTCCCCTCTCTCCCTCTCTCCCTCTCTGTCTCTCGATCTCTCCCTCTGAGGAGAAGGAGAGTCGAGGCCATACTCTATAATCGGAGAATTTCTTTGAGAGCCCAATAGTGGTGGATGGAGTTGCGTTCGAGAGTGATTTGCCGATGAAGATTGTCCCTGTTAAGAAAAACGTCTCGAATTCGACCTACAAGAGAGTTCAAAGCGAAAACCACAGTAAGGAGAAACATAGAAAGACACCCAAGGCCTAGAGCAGGCCTCGGGCTAGCCCGCAAGTGCAAGGCCCGCAAGCTGGGCGCGGCCTAGCAGGAGCATGTGCACGGGCACTCGGCCCATGTGTGAGCATGCGGCCCATGATAGTGCATGTGTGGCCTAGGCGAGCACCGACCTAGCATGGGCGCAAGCCCAGCGCAGACATGTGCATGGCTCATGCACATGGGGGAGGCCCAAGCGGGGCGTGTGGCGTACCGTAGTCCACCATGCTAATCGGATGGCATGGTCCACGAGGGGGTGCATGGATAGGGCGTGATCCACATGCGGTCTATGAGGTTTTCCATGTGTTCCATGCATTCTGCAAGGATCGCTTAAGGTTCTATACCAAAACCATGTGGTGCACAGGAGCTAATTGCACGATCTGATGGTGTGGAGAGCTTATGATCGCAATCAAATGGGTGAGGAAATTATTTGAGTTTTAATCATAGTGCAAACTCCGAACTGGGTTCGGACTGAAGCCTTTAAAAGGCCCTATGAGCAGACGGTAGTCCGTGTGGTAGCTATAGATGGTAGAGAGTACTGAGGCATGATCAAAAAGCCAATCTATAGTAGCAGTTATTGTGATATCAACTCGCTTTGATATCGCTTATTAAAGATCTAGTATCAAATTATTACGGTAGAAAGAAAGAAGAAAATAAAATAAGAATAACAATCAAGTATTTCAATCAGCCTAAAGGCTCATCTTCATGGGGAATGCAAAATTTTACTATGAAAGAGAAAAATAAGTACAAGAAGAAAATACCCATTCTCAACTCGTTGTACATAAATCTCTCTCAATTAGAAACTATCCTGACAAAAGCTCTCTCAAAATCCCAAGAAGATCCTCAGAAGCTACAAGATGTTTTGCTCTTACGACCTCCGCGCCGGATGCTATGCACATGTTGCTTCTCTCTAGCAGGCTGCACGTACTCGGCGCTCTGCCAAACTTCTCTCGATGGCTATCTGAGCCTCTTTGCATACCTCTCATGCTACTCATGCCACACCATGCCACACCATGCTCCATAGCATCTCAGGCCTTTAAATAGGATGAGAATTCTCTTCTCAGCAGTTCATAGGAGTCCTAATAGGGCTCTATCTCCTAATATAAGTCGAATGGGATCTTGATGAAGTCTTTATTTATCTCCCAACTTTTAGATCATGACTGTAGCCCTCTATGGCCACTGGATCATATGGTTCATGCACAACTCCCGTAGACCCCTTGAATTAATCATAATCCGAGTCCAAATAAAAAATTTCATTCTATTTTGTTCGCCTCCATCGAGTTAGCTCTATCAAAGGTCAAGCTGGCTCGACTGCGTCTCGTCCAAATATCTGCTTTCTATTTGCCTGAGAGGACTGGCTCGACTGTGGTCCGAGTCGACTTGATCTTAGCCCAAGTCGGCTCGAACCCATATCCGAGCCGGCTCAATTACTGATACTTCTTCTAGGTTCTCCTCTAATATAGGTTGAATCAACGCATCAAATCCTAACAATCTCCACCTCGACTCGACATTCGAGCTCCACCTAACTTTGAAAGCTTTTGGATCCTCTCGCCTCCATGCCCTAAGATAATTGCCTGCTAATCATGGATGGGTAAATATGGGAGTCGAGCCAGGCCGCTCAATCCCACCTCCATCAATGGCTGTGATCCTCCTGACCTAAGACCTGCTCGAGGTAGCCTCCTATGGCAATAGAAACTTCACCTTTCAACGTCGCATGTCATCCTCCCAAATCTTGCATCTCGTGCTCGATCCATCTCCACTTGGAGCTCTACCTCACACTGGACTTCCTACCATGAGGTAATGTCTTCCATACTTTCTTCCTCTTAACACCATCTTATTGTTGTGCATGACCATCAAGATTTCTCAATCAGCTTTTCATTTAAAGTCGGTCGAATCCAGTCTACTCAATGAGATTAGATTCTTCTTAATGCTGGGTATGTATCGGACGTCATCCAACTTCTTCAATATTTCATTATGGAGCTTCATGCTGACCATCCTACTATCCTTGATCTCAAAGCTCAATCCATCTGGTAGGAATATAATGCCCTCATTGGTCTCTAGGGAGTCAAACATCTCCTCTTTGTAACACACATGATGAAAATAAGTAGAATCCATAATCCACTAAGAGAAAAAGTAGATATCTTATTAGTAATCAGAAGAATATCATCATTACCTTCTATATCGCTACTAGCCATCGCCATAGTAGCCCTCGTCCGATCCTTGAGTTATGGGCAATCCTTGACTTGATGTCCCAACTCATCGCACTGGTAGCATCTGAGCTTGCTATGGTCTCTCATCTTAGATCTGGATCATCCTCCTCGTGATCCTCTATCGCTCTATCTTCTACGGCCTACTCCAAAAATTGCTAAAGTTGAGCTACTGCCCTCTAAGCTCAAAACTAACTTCTCCCTCTAGAAAACTTATTTTGGAGAATCACCGAAGTCACCTCTTCCATCTTCATGGTGCTCTTGCCTATAAGAAGAGCAGTCACCAAAGACTCGAAAGAGGGTTGAAGCAAAGATAGCAAGACCAACGTCCTGATCTTCTCCTTAACTTTTTCACCAACACTGAGGAGATCGATGAGGATTTTCTGAAAGTTGAATAGATTCACCTACATGCTTTGACCTTCGTCCATCCACAGTTAGTAGAATTGCCTCTAAAGGAATAGCGTATTGGTGAGTGACTTTGCTATGTATAACTCTTCGAGCTTCGACCACAGTGCCATCGAGAAAGTCTCGTCAAGTACATGGATCATGACATCATCCATTAGATACAAGTGGATCATGCTTATCATCTGCATCTGAATCCACTTTCAATCCTTCACCTCCATGGTGGTTGGCATCTTCTCATATAAGATAGCATCGATCAACCCATGTTAAATGATGACATCCTTTACCCTTGCTTACCATAAGAAAAAATTATTCTTTCCATCAAACCTATTGATCTTCACCTTAATTGCACTTGTCTTCTCCATATTCTTCAATCTTTAACATTACTACTGCAATCTATGCTCCGATTCCTCCTGGCTTTGATACCAATAGTTGTGATATCAACTCACTCCGATACCACTTGTTAAAGATATAGTACTAGATTATTACAGCAGAAAGAGAGAAAAAAATAAAATAAGAATAATAATTAAGTACATGGATAAACCTAAAGGCTCACCTCCATGGGACATGCAAAGCTTCATTATGAAAGAAAAAGATAAGTACAAGAGAAGAACATCCACTCTCAACTGACTGTACATAAATCTCTCTTAACTAGAAACTACCTTTATAAAAGCTCTCTCATAATTTCAAGAAGACCCTCAGAAGCTACAAGATGCTCTGCCCTCACGACCTTCGCATTAGATGCTATGCACCTATTGCTTCTCTCTGGTGGGCTACACATACTCGGTACTCTATCAAACTTCTCTTGATGGCTGTCTGAGCCTCTTTGCATATATCTCATATTATTCATGCCACACATGACACACCACGCTTCACAGCATCTCAAGCCTTTAAATTGAAGGAAAATCTTGATTTTTCGGTCCAGGTTCGTTCAGATCTGATCAGATCAAGAGATATATTTTAAAATTTTTTTCTTTGATCTATATCAGATCTGGGATGTTTCAAATCTAATTTTTATTATTTTAATAAATAAAATAAAATAAGAATAAATTAAATCAAATTTAATTTACCTGATTTGGGTAATCCAATTACCCGTTGATGATCCTGTATGCAGTGGAAGGTTCTAGATCTAGCCACGCAAGTGCCTGACCTCTACCGGTATCCACTCGGACTGGATCTAGAGATCCTCTTCTTCTCTATCACATCTTCAAAAATCAGATCTGGATCTAATCTAGAGGATCTTCAAAACTTCTTTTGAAAATCAGCAGTCGTCCTTTGCAGCAGTGCAGCCTTCTTGCTTTTAATCATCTTTCTTTGATCTGGATTGCACCAACCAAGCTCCAAAACTATTTTGGACATGGATAGGAGAGGGAGAAGAAGCTTTGGCATGGAGGAGGAGAGGAGAAAAGGCCTTTGGGCATATGGAAACTCTTATTTCAATCAATCTTTGAGTTGGGCGTAGGGTCTTATTTATAGACTACCTGTGATGCAACTCCTCTTCTTCCCAACTAATCATATCCTTGTGAAATCAGATCTAAATCTGAATGGTGGAATAGAGTCCCCTGGATTCCTTCTTAGAGGGTGCCTAAGATCAGTCAAAGTTGGTTCTTAGAAGAACTCTAATTGGAATCCAAAAAGGAGATGGAGTCCTTGTCCAACAAAGACTCCTAGGCGCCTCCAGCTTGGGTACACGCCTAGGGTGGCATGCGCCCTCCTCCTTGCTAGGTTCTGGTAGGGGGACAGGCCCCCACCAGCTCTCCAATAGGGCATGTGTTGGTCAAAGTCAAAGTATCAAATGGTCAATGTTTTGACCAGTCAAAGGTAGACTTTTGACCAAAGTCAAAGAACAAGAAATAGCATGTGACCAAAAATGGCAGGTAATGTCTTACAAAATAAGACAACCTTTTCTGACTTGGACAACCTCCAGTTAGACCATATGAAGGCCTCTATTTGAGCACAAACTCTTTTGGCTCAGACAGGACAACTTATTTATGATAGTAAAAGAAGAACGTTAGGTTCAATCGAGTGCTAGCATGATTTTCTTGAACCTAATTGAATCTCATTCAGATCAATTGAACTGGATCAGTTCAATTGATGATCACCAGATTCAAAACCTTATTTGTGTGACCCAGTTAGGTTCAGTTCTATATGGTAATGGAATATGTCATGATCTCTATCATCAACATCATCAAAACTTCTTTCGATGGATCAAAACTCTTCTGATTCGAACAGCTAGAATGATCGATCATCTAAATTATTCAAATTGCTCCCAAAATCCACCAGTGACACCTAACAGTATATGGTGGCAACCCATCAGAGCTGAATGTGAACCTCTTGGTGCAACTACCTATGTGATTCAATTCTTCTATCTTGAGCCCCGATCAGATTAGGGTTAAGGTAAACTCGTCAAACCCTAGTCTCTGTCATATGATGTAATCATTCGATTCGAGTCCGATGTGAAAATCTAAATAGAAACTCTTTCTATTATTTCACTCTACCATGGCCATGGATTTCAGGACTTGATTCTCATGATCATCATAGGACTGCTCCTCTACCACCGAGATAGATAGATTCCATCTTAATGCCATCCAATTTCTATAATGAACATGCTATTGCCAACATACACCTCAGGATTCCATATGGCTAGGAGACCGAGTAATGGTGTAGTTAAACTATAACACCCTCAAGATAAACTGTCGATGCACCTCAGATCAAAGAACCAGACACACTACTGCAGCATCGAGTCAGTCATTGACGAGAAGGTAGACCCTTTATGACTACTCGAGGTGGTCACGCTCAGTGCCCGTTCTCTAACGAGTATCTGTACTCTCGCTCCGGTGTCTCCACATCGTAGACTCAAGACTCATCTACTAAAGAGAAGCGATTGTACACCAACCTTTCGGATCAATCACCATCCTCGTGATGATCCTATGGTCGAAAATAATTTATGAGTTAATAATGATTATTCATGTCTTAAATTTTTAACTCTTGAAAATATGAATTATCATTATCATTAACTCAAAGGATGTATCACAGATACTAAATACACATATGTGATAGAAAATAACCCATTTTATTCATATTAGTCAAAATTATAATTTTGCCCATAGAAGTGTATTACAAGTGTCAGCCAATTCTGGCTTCTAGGGCACATATATCAACAATCTCCACTTGTCCTAAAGCCATTGGCTACAAGTCTAAGTCCCATCTTCTCAAGGTGGGCTTCGATCCTCTATTGGCCCAATGATTTTGTAAGTGGGTCTGCCACATTATCTATGGAGTTGACTCTCTTGACCTCGACATAACCCTTCTCGAGATAATCGTGGATGAGGTGATATCACCACTTGCTTGGAACTCTTCCAACTGACAGTACCACCATTGCACATAAACAGACTTCCAGATGTCGACTTTCGATCATCAATATCGGATATGAAATCCGAGTCTGTATATCCCTGGACTTGGAGTTCTCCGTTACCAAAGACCAACATTATATCCTTAGTTCTTCTCGAGTACTTAAGGATATATTTTACAGAAGTTCAGTGTTCTTTACCTGGATTTGACTGATATCTGCTTGTGACACTCACAGCATGAGCTATATCAGGTCGTGTACATAGCATGGCATACATGAGGCTTCTTATTGCAGAAGCATAAGGGATCTTGCTCATGCGTTCTATTTCCTCAGGTGTGCTGGGGCACATCTTCTTGGAAAGATGAATACCATGTCTGAAGGGTATTAATCCCCTCTTAGAGTTTTCCATACTAAATCTCTTTAGTAGTTTCTCTATGTACATCTTTTGTGAAAGTCCTAGCATCCTATTCGGTCTATCCCTATAGACCTTAATTCCTAGAATAAAGGATGCTTCACCTAGGTCTTTCATGGAGAATTCCTTGGACAACCACATTTTGACTGTCGTCAATATGGAAATATCATTTCCAATAAGGAGGATGTCATCCACGTACAATACGAGGAAGACAACAGCGCTTCCACTGACCTTTTTGAAAACACACGGTTTCTCTTCATTTTTGATGAAACCAAACTTTTTGATCACATCATTGAAACGAGTGTTCCAGCTCCAAGATGCTTGCTTAAGTCCATATATGGACCTTTGCAGCTTGCAAATCTTATGATCAGTATCACTGGATGTGAAACCTAGCGGCTGTTCCATATAGATATCTTCCTCAAGATATCCGTTTAAGAATGCCGTTTTCACGTCCATTTGCCATATTTCATAATCGAAATAGGCTGCAACGGTAAGCAATGCGCGGATGAATTTTAGCATTGCCATTGGGGAAAAGGTATCCTGATAGTCAATGCCTTCGCGTTGACTATAACCTTTTGCCATTAGTCTAGCCTTGAATGTCTCCACATTCCCATCTGCACCAATCTTTCTCTTAAAGATCCATTTACACCCAATAGGTACTATACCTTCTGGTGGATCTACTAAGGTCCAGACTTGGTTTGAGTGCATCGAGTCAATTTCTGACTGCATTACCTCTAGCCATTTCTCGGAGTCGATATCTGATATCGCCTCGTTGTAGGTTTTGGGATCATCACCATGAGCACCATTACCTATGAAGAACATTTTCTCTACTTTCTCTGAAATAGTACCTAAGTATCTCTCAGGAGGATGGAAACTCTTTTCGATCTACGAGGTGGAGGAGGTAGTGTTCTTATTGGCTCAACCTGATTTGGTTCCAATTGGTCCTTAGCTCGTTCCACTTGTGAGACTTTCTCATCAAGCTTGATCTATTTTCCAATGCCGCTATCTTGAATAAACTATTTTTCAAGAAAAATAGCATATCGACTCACAATCACATTGTGGTCTTCTGGAATGTAGAAATAGTATCCTAATGACTTTTAGGATATCCTATGAATCGAGCTCTAAAAGACCTAAACTCTAACTTGTCCGCTTGTTGTCTTTTGACATGAGCTGGACAACCCCAAATTTTGAGATGACTCAGACTTGATTTCTTACTGTGCCATATCTCATACGGTGTGGTAGGAACGATTTTAGAGGAAACCCTATTCGTAGGTAGATTGAAGTTAACAATGAGTGTCCCCAAAGAAATCAGGGAGGTCTGTGAAGCTCATCATGGATCGAACCATATCCAATAGGGTCCGATTTCTTCATTCTGAAACTCCGTTGAGTTGAGGTGTTCCTGGTGGAGTCCATTGAGAGACTATGCATTTTCTTTAAGTAGTCTAGGAATTCTCGGCTAAGGTATTCACTCTCTTGATCTGATGAGAGAACCTTAATGGGTTTTTCAGTTTATTTTTTCTACTTCATGTCTGAATTCTTTGAACTTTTCAAAAGCTTCAGACTTGTGTCTCATAAGATACACATACCCATACTAGATAGATTCATCGATAAATCTAATGAAGTAGATAAAATTGTCTCTAGTCGGCACATCAAATGGGCCGCACACATCAGTATGTACTAGGGCAAGGAGATTATGCTCTTTCTTCCCAGTTTTCTTTATTTATTATATTGGTGTTAGTTGTCATTTTTTTTCTTAATTATTTTAAATCCTATAGTTTGATTACTCTGATAGTAACGTACTCAATAGCTCATTTTTCAATTGTGTATTTATCTTTCTATGATTAATCTTATAGTGCATATGAATCTGTCGTTTGACTCATCCTAGTTCGTTTGGCATTCACGTTTGCTCGATAGTTAGAAAGGTACATCAATATGTAGCTGATAAAGACCATTAATAAGAAAACCATTTTATATTTTATTTTTTCATAAAGAATATTACAATGGTTCTTAAGAAGGTGTAATAACATACCTTCTTGTGCTAAGCATGAAATAGAAATCAAATTTCTGCTAGCTGGCAGGCACAAAAAAAGTCTTTAAAAACTAAGTGTTAAACCAGATAGTAATCGGAAGAGGGTAGTGTTCCCACGGCTACTGTAGGCAATCTTGCTCCATTACCGTAGCGTAGGATCATTGTCTCCATCCTCAACCTCCTGCTATCCTGCAGACCCCCTGCATGGAAGTGCACAGATGAGCTAGAACAGAGTAAGCACCCAACTGGATGCAGAAGAAACCGTAAGGTTAGACTCAATGAGGACGATACTCCCAGAAGGACTTCCTTCTTATTCTTCAGGGTGGCCAGGTAAGTAGGGCAGTTCCGCTTCTAATGGCCGTCACTATTGCAATGAAAATACTTTCCTTTGACATCGGCCTTCTTCTTCGGCTCTGCCTTCTTCTTCTTTGATCCTTCCACCTTTTGCTTTTTTACAGACTTCTTTTTCTTTCCATAAGACTTTCTTTTGGAAGAAGTCCGTTCCATAGCAAGAACTGAGCCTTTAGAACCTTTCATAGAAAGCTCAGCGGTAACCAACATATTCATTAATTCGGCCAAGAAATTTTGAAGTTTATGCATGTGATAATTCATGATGAATTGCCCATATGCATCAGTCAAGGATTGCAGAATAATATCGTTCTACAGGTCCAAGTCTAACTTCACATCGAGCTTTTCAAGCTCTTCCATGTCCTTGTTCATTGTCAGACAGTGATTTGGACTGACTGTCCATCACGCATCTTAGCCTTAAAAAAATTATTTCGTGACTTGATATTTTGGGCTGCGCGACTCTGTTCACCAAACATCTCCTGCAGGTAAGCCAACATTTGGCGAGTAGTTCCAATATCCTCATGTTGGTGCTGGAGCTCATCAGACATCGAGCCCAACATGTAATATCTGGCCTTATTGTCTTCGTCTATCCATTTCTCCAGAGATGCTCTCTGTTCAATAGATGGATGGGCTGGTAAGGTGGGAGGGTCCTGGTCCAGTACATGGGTTAACTTCTCGAAACCCAAAACTATTTTAATAGTTCCTGAGCCAATCTTTATAATATGGGTCCAGTCAGTCTATGTGTGTCAGGATACGGTGCCAATGGGTTGGACGCAGACATTTTCCTGTAGAGAGTAAAAAATTCTAGTTAGATACTATAATTTTGACTTGACCAATTTATTTAGAAATTTTATTTTTAAACAAATTAGCTTCCACTATTTTTTCAGATCCC
The DNA here is from genome assembly GCA_006176705.1 of Cocos nucifera. NCBI lineage: Eukaryota > Viridiplantae > Streptophyta > Magnoliopsida > Arecales > Arecaceae > Cocos > Cocos nucifera. Next base: position 232,142 of record QRFJ01001034.1, on the reverse strand, counting down.
AACACTCCCTCTGTAGAGATGCGAAAATCTTCACGATTAATGATTTCTAGTGGGTGGTGGTGTCTCACAACTGACTCATACCTCACCTAACAGTTATTGGTGATGGGTTTAGCCAATGAGTGAACAACTCTTGTTCAATGATTCTCTAATCATGGTAACCAAACTTGGTCTCTAATTCATGAATCTCATCGTATCCAAATATTGATCCACTCTTAGTTAAGTCAGACCCACCATTTGCATAGACTGAGTTTCTAATTGAGTCTCTCACCGTCATCCAAAATTATTGAGCCCGAACTCATCTCTTGCAGCTTAGCATCCATTGCCTAATAGACATTGTTGATCTTCCGTGCTGAGCCACTTATATCCAACAAGAATAATCACCCCGGAAGGCCGACGGCTACAATGGTGGAGACTTCAGACTTATCTTTTCTTAGGAAGAATTGATTCAGATCTCATTAAAACTAGACTTGGCCTTAGTCATAACACATTATGACTAATCTAGTGGCATGGGTTAGCTTCGGATTATTGACCACCTCAGATCAGAACTATGTCAACAGATATGGCCAGGTAAGTGAGATCGTGGAAGGAATATGCCATTAACTCATACAAGAATGCATTCAGGTCGAGTAGCTTCCAATTAAAACCAGTCGGTCTATGTGCCAAACTTACCTTAGACACTAAATTGTTGAGCCAGAACCAATTGGGTTTGCCTACAATCCAGACCTCTAAACCTTCTGAGCTTAATTAGGTCCTTGCTTGATCGTGACTCGATCTTGACCCGACTTAATCCTATTAGGCTGGTCAATTTAAGCATTGTTGATCCCATCTAACCAACTCTTGATTTGGTTTGATCAACCGCTTAGACCTAATTGAGCTACCCAACGCCGAACCAGTATTATGAATATATCTTAGATTTGAAATTCCTCATTTTAGACCTAATTAATATTTCATAAACTTAATTCTTAATTAAGTAGGTTTCATAAATAAAAATATGTACAATAATCTAGGGTTTCATGATCTAGGATTTTGCAGAAAGTAAGTTTTGGATTTCTAATTAAGGACGAACACGCAGCACCACTACACATCATAAGAACACCCCATCGAATGGGAAGAAGGGCTTTAAAAACCTTTCTTCGTTCTTATGCCAGACACGGCCAAGAGGAACGCCTTAATCAAGATATATTCTAATACTACAAAATAGTTTTAGACTATATTATATATCTCATATATAAATCAATCCTATTATGGCATATTTTGCATACATCTCATGTATCGAATCATGCATATTTTCAGATCTAAATTATCTCATAATAATCTAAAAAATTAGATTTAAATTAATCTAATTAAATAAATTTTAATACTAGATAATTATGTAGACACTTTTCTACAACTAGTCTAGACATGCATCAATCATATTCATGATAATGTTTTAAAAATTAATTAATTTTTATCATACTATTTTTTAGATGTTATTATATACTATATATAAAAATAGTAAATCAAAAGAATCTAAAATATGAATTTAATCAAGATTAAATCAAAAATATGCAAGACTATTCTATAGAACCTATTCTATTCTGAACTGTCATGCTATATCTTCTAATCTTAGATCCAAATCATTTAATTTTAATTTTTTCTAATTTCAGATCTAATCATATCTCATGTGACATCTAAAATTAATTATTTTCTAATTAAAAAAAATTTAAAATCAGATCTAAACATTTTTAGAACCATGGCTCTGATACCAGTTAAGGAAAATCCTGATTTTCCGGTCCAAGTTCGTTCAGATCTGATCAGATCAAGAGATATATTTCAAAAAATTTTTTCTTTGAGATATATTAGATCTGGAATGTTTTAGATTTGATCTTATTATTTTAATAAAATAAAAATAAAATAAGGATAAATTAAAATCAAATTTAATTTATCTGATTTGGTGTAATCCAATTATCCGTTTCTGATCCTGTATGCAGCGGAAGGTTCTGGATCTAGCCACGCAAGCGCCTGACCTCTACCGGTATCTACTTGGGCTGGATCTAGAGATCCTCTTCTTCTCTATCACATCTCCAAAATCAAATCTGGATCTGATCTGGAGGACTCTTCAAAACCTTTTGGAAGATCAGAATCGTCCCTTTGCAGCAGTGCAGCCTTCCTTAGCTTTTGATCAACCTTTCTTTGATCTGGATCGCACCAACCAAGCTCAAACTTTTGGACTTGAAGAAGGAGAGGGAGAAGAAGCTTTGGCATAGAGGAGGAGAGGAGAAAAGGTCTTTGGGCATATGGAAACTCTTATTTCAATAATCTTTTGAGTCTGGGCGCAGGGTCTTATTTATAGAACTACCTGTGATCCACTCCTTTCTTCCTAACCAATTCACAATCCTTTGTGAAATCAGATCTAAATCTGATTGATGAAAAATAGAGTCCCCTGGATTTCTCCTTAGAGGGTGCTAAGACCAATAAAGTTGGTTCTTAGAAGAACTCTAATTGAATCCAAAAAGGAGATGGAGTCCTCTATCCAACAAGGACTCTAGGTGCCTCAGCTTGGGTTACACGCCTAGGGTGGTGTGCGCCTCCTCCTTGCCAGGTTCTGGTAGGGGGAAAGACCCTACCAACTCTCCAATAAGGTGCATGATATGTGGTCAAAAGTCAAAGTGTCAATGGTCAACGTTTGACCAGTCAAAGATAGACTTTTGACCAAAGTCAAAGACAAGAATGGCAGGTGACCCAAAAATGGCAGGTATGTTCTTACAAAAATAAACAACCTTTTCTAACTTGGACAACCTCCAGTCAGACCATATGAAGGCCTCTATTTGAGCCAAACTCTTTGGCTCAGACAGGAAACAACTTATTTTATGATAGTAAAAGAGAGAACATTAGGTTCAATCGAGTGCTAGCATGATTTCTTGAACTAATTGAATCTCATTCAGATCAATTGAACTGGATCAGTTCAATTGATGATCACCAGATTTAAACCCTTATTTGTGTGACCCAATTAGATTCAGTTCTGTATGGTAATGGGATATGTCATGATCTCTATCATCGACATCATCAAAACTCCTTTCGATGGATCAGAACTCTTCTAATTCGAACAGCTAGAATGATCGATCATCTAAATCATTCTAATTGCTCCCAAAATTTACCAGTGACACCTAGCAGTATATGGTGGCAACCCATCAGAGCTGAATGTGAACCTCTTGGTGCAGCTACCTGTGTGATTCAGTTCTTCTATCTTGAGCCCCGATCAGATTAGGGTTAAGGTAAACTCGTCAAACCCTAGTCTCTGTCATATGATGTAATCATTCGATTCGAATCCGATGTGAAAATCTAAATAGAAACTCTTTCTATTATTTCACTCTACCATGGCCATGGATTTTAGGATTGATTCTCATGATCATCATAGGGCTGCTCCTCTACCACGCGAGGTAAATAGATTCCATCTTGATGCCATCAGTTCCTACAATGAACATGCTATAGCCAACATACACCTCAGAATTCCATATGGCTAGGAGATCGAGTAATGGTGTAATCAAACTATAACATCCTTAAGGTAAACTATCGATGCACCTCAGGTCAAAAGAATCAGAACACTTACTGCAGCATCGAGTCAGTCATTGACGAGAAGGTAGACCTCCTAATAACTACTCGAGTAGTCACGCTCAGTGCCCTCGTTCTCTAACGAGTATCTGTACTCTCACTCTGGTGTCTCCACACCATAGACTCAAGACTCATCTACTAAAGGGAAGCGATTGTACACCAATCTTCCGGATCAATCACCATCCTCGTGATGATCCTATGGTCGGGAGCAATTTATGAGTTAATAATGATTATTCATGTCTTAAATTTTCAACTCTTGAAAATATGAATTATCATTACCATTAACTCAAAGGATGTATCACAGACACTAAATACACATATGTGATAGAAAATAACCCATTTTATTCATATTAGTCAAAATTATAATTTTGCCCCTAGAAGTGTATTACAAGTGTCAGCCATTTCTGACTTCTAGGGCACATATATCTAACATAAATAGCATGAGAATCCTCTTCTCAGTAGTTTACAAGAATTCTAATAGGACTCTATCTCATAATATGAGTCGAACAAGATCTTGATGGAGTCTTGGAATGTCTCCTAGCCTTCAAATCATGACTATAGTCCTCCATGGCCACTGGATCTTATGGTCTATGCACAACTACCATAGATCCCTTGGATTAATTACAATCCAAGTTCAAATAGAAAATCTCATCCTGTTCTGTTTGCCTTCGTCACGCCGGCTCTATCAAAGGTCAAGTTGGCTTGATTATGTCTTGTCCAAATACTTGCTTTCTGTCTATCTGAGAGGGTAGGCTCAACTATGGTCCAAGCCGGCTCGACTCCATATCCGAGTCAGCCCAACTACTGATACTTCTTCTGGATTCTCCTTTGCTATGAGTCAAATTCAAGACATCAAATCCTAGCAGCAGTAGATCCTGAAGGATACCAATAAAGAGCAGAAGCAAAAGGCTTCAAGCAGACTATCATGCAGTGGACAACGATCGCTTTACGGGGGTCTTCAAGAGAAAGAGCTTTTGTAAGGAATGAGAGATGAGAGTTTCTTATTAGAAGAGAGAGGTTTATGAGAGCTGAGTATGTAGTCTTCTCTTGTAATTATTTTATTTCATAGTAAAGCTATTTCATATCCTATGAAGATAGACCTTGGTCTAATCCACGTATTTGGTTATATCTTATTTTTATTTTTTTCTTTCTACTATAATAAGTGGTACCAGATTTTCAATAATTGGTATTAGAGCTAGGTGGTACTAGGGTGCAAGTTATAGCAGTGGTGATCAAGATTAAAAAAGATGGAGAAATCAAACTCAATCAAGATGGAGATCAATAAGTTTGATGGAAAGAGTAATTTTTTCTTGTAGCGAGTGAGGATGAAAAATATGCTTATCCAATAAGGATTGATCGATGCTCTCTTCTGCGAGAAGATGTCAACTATCATGAAGATGAAGGATTGGAGATGACTCTAGATGCAGGTAATGAGTACGATATGCTTGTACCTAGTGAATGATATGGTGATCCATGTACTTAGCGAGATTTTTTTGATAGCAATATGATCGAAGCTCGAAGAGATATATAAAGCAAAGTCACTCACCAATGTACTCTTCTCATGGAAATAGTGCTATCAACTATGGATGATCGAGAGGCAGAGCATGTAGAAGCATCTTAGCAATTTTGAGAAGATCCTCATCCACTTCTCAACATTGGCAAAAAAATTAAGAAAAAGATCTAGGTGTTGGTCTTGCTTTCATCATTTCTCTCTTCTTTTAAGTCCTTGGTGACTACTCTTCTAGTAGAAAAAAGCAACATCAAGATAGAAAAAGTAACTTCTGCTCTACTCCAGAATGAGATTCTCATATGAAAGAACCAAGCCTTGAGTTCAAATGATAACTCGACTTTGATGGTATCTGAAGATGATGGTGGTAGAAGATGGAGCAGTAGGAGATCGAGGTGGGCAATCCAAGTTCAAGATAAGGAACTTAAGTATGGTTAGATATTACCAGTGCGATGACTTGGGGAATCATGTCAAAGATTATCCATAATTCAAAGATCAGACGAAGGCTACTGTGGCGATAGCAAGTAGCGATACAAAGGATAGTGATAATGTTCTTCTAATGACTGATGAGATATCTATTTTTTTTCATCAATGGATTATGGATTTTGCATGTTTGTTGTAGAAATGAGCTATTTAACTTTCTAAATAGTAGTGAGGGTACTGCTCACTTGTTAAATGGATCGAGCTATGCGATCAAGGACACCGGGATCGTCAGCATAAAGGTATATAATAGAATAGTCAGAAAATTAGGTGAGGTCTGATATATATCCAATTTTAGAAAGAATCTAATCTCACTAAGCATACTGAATTTGATCAGTTACAAATAGAGAGCTGATAGAGAAATCCTAAAGATTTTGCATAGCAGTAGGATTATCATGAGGATAAGAAAGTATGGAGAACATTACCTCTTGGTGGAAAGTGCAATGCAAAATGGAGCTCTAGGTGTAGGTAGATCGAGTATGAGATGCAAGACTCGGGAGGATGATATGCGATGTTGTAAGGTAAATCCTTTATTACCATAGAAGGCTATGCCGAGCAAATCTCATATTAGGTAGAGCACCGCAAGTGACGGAGATGGGATCGAGCAGTCTAACTTAACTCTCATATTTGCCCATCCATGATCAGCAAGCATCTGCCCTAGGGCATGGAGGTGAGATCATCCAGAAAGCTATCAAGATTAGAAGAAGGCCAAATATCAAGTCGAGATAGAGAATGTTAAGAAAAATTTTTCGAATTCAATCCACAAGGAGCCCACAGTGAAAACCATAGCGAGGAGAAGCCTAGAAAGATATCCAAGATCTAGAGTAGGCCATAAGCCAGCCCACAGGTATGGGGCCTGCAAGTTAGGTGCGGTCCAGCAGGTGCACGTGTGTGAGAACTCAGCCAAAGCATGAGTGCACGGCCCAGGCAAGCACCGACCCAGCATGGGCGCAAGCCCAGCATGGATGCTCGCGCAGCCCACGTGCATACAAGAGGCCCAAGCAGGATGCATGGCATACCATAGTCCACTGCACCAATCGGATGGCACAATCCATGGGCCGTGTGGATCGGGCACAGTCCATGTGTGGTTTATGAGATTTTCCCTGCATTTCATGCGGTCCACATAGGATGCATGGAGCACTTAAAGGTCTATACCAAAACCATATGGTGCACAAGAGCTAATTGCATGATCTGATGGCGTGGAGAGCTCACGGTCATGATCGGATGGGCCAAAAAATTATTTAAGTTTTAATCGAAGTGCAGACTCCGATCTAGGCTTGGACTGAGACCTTTAAAAGGTCCTATGGGCAAATGGTAGTCCATGGTTAGATATGTGCCCTAGAAGCCAAATTGCCAGATACTTGTTAAATACTTTCTAGGGGGGTATTTTCATAATTTTAACTTAAAATTAATTAAAAAATTATTTATTCTATCACATTGTGTATTAAAGTGTCTGTGATATATCCATTGAGTTAATAGGCATGATAACATATATTCTCAAGAGTTGAGAACTTAAGGCATGTATTATCATAATTAAGTCATAAACTATTTTCGATCGTAGGATCATCACGAGGATGGTGATCAATCCAAAAGATCGGTGTACGAACGCTTTCTTAGGATAGATGAGTCTTGAATCTATAGTTTGGAGATACCAGAGCGAGAGTATAGGTACTCGTTAGAGAACGAGAATACTGAGCGTGACCACCTCGAGCAGTCATAAGGAATCCTACCTTCTCGTCGATGACTAGCTTGATGCTGTAGCATGTATCTAGTTTTTTAACCTGAGGTGCATCGATAGTTCACCTTGAAGGTGTTATAGTTTGACTACACCATAACTCGATCTCCTAGTCATTCAAAATTCTAAGGTGTATGTTGGTTATAGCATATTCATTGTAGGAATTGGATCGCACCAAGATGGAATCTATCAACCTCGGTAGAGGAGGAGTAGTCCCATGATGAACATAAGATCGAGTCCTAAAATCCATGGCCATGGTAGTGTGAAATAATAGAAAGAAGTTTTTATTAGTATTTCACATCGAACTCGAATTAAATGATTCATTCATATGACGGATGTTAGGTTTGACGAGTTTACCTTAACCCTAATCCCATCGAAACTCATGATAGAAGAACCCAATCACACAGATAGCTGCACGAAGAGGTTCACTATTCAATTTTGATGGATTGATGCCATATACTGCTAGGTGTCACTGATGAATTTTGGGACCACTTAGAATTATCTTGATGATCAACGATTCTAATTGGATGAATCAAAAGAGTTTTGGTCCATCGAAAGGTATTTCGATGATACCATTGATGGAGATCATGACATATCCCATTATCATATAGAACTGAACCTAACTGGATCACACAAATAAGAATTTGGATCTAGATGTCATCAATTGAGCTAACCCAGTTTGATTGATTTGGATTAGATCCAATTAGGTTTAGAAAAATCGTGCTACCACACGATTGAATCTAATATTTTTCTTCTGTCATCTTTCTAGTTCATCTCAACTGAGCTAAATTAGATTTGACTTATCCGAGAGCCTTGTATGGCTCTATCCTAGTCTGATTGAAACTTATCCAAGTCAGAAAAGTCTTGTCCTAACCTGATCTAGGTTTTTTCTAATCCATCGGAAGAAAACAAGATAAGACCTACTAATTTCTGAATCTATTTGGATAAGGCTTATCCGGAAACTCTATAGGAATTTGTCTTGATCTAACTGGACCATATCCTAGCCTAATCAAGGCTTGTCCTAAATTTCATAAGATGAGAACAAGACAAGGGTTGTCTTTGCTAGATTAGGGCTTGTCCTAAAATCATGAGATAAACTTTGAACAAACCTCTTCCAAAAATTCTAGATGGATTTTTCTTGATCTGACTGAATCGAGTCTTGGTTTGATCAAAGCTTGTTCTAACTTGATTAGGACTTGACATAAATCCATTGGATGGGACTTGAAAAGGTTTTGTCTTAATTCCATAAGATGAAAATAGGACAAAGGTCAAATGTTGACCCGAATGCAGGAATTAAAGGATAAGGGGCATGCGCCCCTTGGAGATTTTCTAGGGATGCACACCCTTAGATATTTACGTGAGGAATAAGGGGCACACTCCTCCTTTGGTCGTGCGCCCCATATGGATAGGGTGGAGGTGTCCCATTCAAATGGAATTTGAATGGGTCAAACATACTTAATGAGATAAAACTCTAAGGGAGATAAGTTGCTTGCACCATCCAAACATTATCTTCCCATCTCCATGGTATTTTCTATGATTTTTATGCGACAAAATTAGAAAAATAAGAGGGTGGGACATGGAGATTAGTTAAGGAGTCCTTCTGCATGTTAAACTTTGACCTGTTTAAAGTTATATACGAAGGAACTCTTGACTAGGTCTATAAATAGGGCCCTGCGTAAGTTGTTGTACATAGCAATTTTTCTACGACGAAGTCCTGCCAAAATATTCATCTCTATACCTTCCTCATCTGATCCTCTTCCTCTTCTCCATGCCCAAGAGTTGGGCAAAACCTATGAGCAAAAATCAAGTTCCATCGACGCGAAGATCAGCGAGAGACGACAATGTTCGTGAGGTGAATGCGCAGCCTTTGGAGTTCATTTTGAAGGCTCCATGGGAAGACATCAGATCCGATCTTTGAAGATCATATCTAGAAGGAGACTTCCAGATCTGACCCAAGTGGATATCGGTAGAGGTAGGATGAATGCGTGGCTCAATCAGAATCTTGGATCAGTCGTCAGATCAACATAATGGGTAAACGGTTTACCCGATCAGGTGATAACTATTATCACTATTTTTATTTTTATTTTACTTTTAATTTTAGATCAATCTAATCAAATCTGAAAACTCTCAGATTTGATCAGATTATAGAAAATTTTTTAAAATTATTCTACTATAAATTTGAATCGATCAGTTGCATCCTGTGGCAAAAAAATTTGATTTTTCCTTCAACTGGTATCAGAGCCAGGTTGCTGCTTTCAGATCTATCTTTAGATTGATCTAAAATTATTTTTTATAATCTAATTATTTAATTTTTAGATGTTAAATAGGATGTAATCAGATCTAAAATTAAAAATTATATATTTTAAATATATATGTTTAACATAAATAATGCATGTTCTAGTCTAGATCTGTTGTTCCATATCATGATAATTTTTAAATATATTTTACATTAGATCTAATTTAATTTTTTATGATTTAATCATTTAAATTTTAGATGTTACATTAGATGTAATCAGATCTAAAATATAAGATCTAATTTAAAATTTTGATATATGTGATATAGGCAGCATATGTCTAGACTAGATCCCTAGTTTAATCTCATTGTCTAGATCAAAAATTTTATGAAATGTTCATTTAATTTTTGAAGATTATGTGATTATATTAGTTAAATTTTAGATATTATATGTGATATAATTAGATCTGAAAGCATGAGATGCATTTAAAAATTTCATATGTATGACATATGCAATGCATGTCTAGACTAGTTCCATAGATCTATGCCATGAGTAGTCTAGATTAAAATTCTTTATGATGAGATCATTTAAAATCTTATTTTTAGATATTACATTAGATATAATCAGATCTGAAATATAAATTTAAATGTTAAATTTGATACGTGAGATGTATGCAAAACATGTATAGATTAGATCTTAAATCATGTAATAGTTATATGCTTTAGATCTAATAGTTTTATAGATAGTTCATATTTCTAATTAAGGCATTCTCCTTAACCGTCCGGTCATAAGAGTAAGAAAGGTTTAAAGATTCTTTCTTTTCATTCAATGGGATGCTCTTATGGCGTGTAGGGGTGCTGCGCATTTGCTCTTAATCAGAAAGCGAAAACTTACTTTTCTGTAAAATTCTAGATCCTAAAATCCTAATATTTTTTATACATATTTTGTTATTAAACTCTTGAACTTAATTAAAAATTAAGTTTATAAAATTAATTAGATCTAAAATTATAAATTTTCATATCTAAGATACCATCATAAATCATAGATTCGGATGTGGGTAGCTCAATTAGGTCTAGCGGTTGATCAAATTGAATCAAGAGTTGGTTAGGTAGGATCAAGAGTGCTTAGATTTGATCAGCCTAATAAGATTAAGTCTGGGTCAAGATTAACTCACAGTCATATATGATCGATCAAGTTAAGACCTAATTTGGCTCCGCGGTTTAAGCCTAGATTGTAAGCTAATCTGATCAGACAAATTGATGTCTAAGGTAAGTATAGCAAATATGATCGATAGTCTTTAATTGAAAGCTACTCGATCTGAATACGTTCACGGTGAGTAATGGCATATTCCTTCCATTGATCTCACTTATCTAGCCAATTGAGTCGATCCAGTTCTGGTTTGAGATAGCTAATGATTCGAGCTAATTCATGCCACTAGGTTAGTCATAAATATTATGACTAGTTGAGTCTAAGAGACCAAATTAAATCTTTCTAAGAAAATATTAAGTCCTAGGTCTTCCACCATTATAGATGTGCGGGCCCTTTCTGGGGTTGATTGTTCTTGACTAGATACAGTGGTTTAGTTGCACCGAAAAGATGCAATCATGTCTATTAGACATTGGATACTACGAGTTTGAGGATGGGTTGGGCTCAATATTTTGGATACGATAAGAGATCCAATCAGGAATCCAATTGATGCAAATGGTGGATTTGACTTAACTAAAGAGTGGAGCAATATTCTGGGCATGGTGAGCTTCATGAATTAGAGACCAAATTTGGGTACACGATATTTAGAAAAATATTAGACAAGAGTTGTCCACTCATCGATTGATCCATCATCAATAACTTTTAGGTGAGGTGGTGAGCCAGTCGGTGGGACCGCACCATCCACTAAAAATCAACAATCATGAAGATTTTTGCATCTCTGCCAAGAAAGTGTAAGGATCTAAAAAAATAGTGAAAGCCTAATTTATTTAAAAATAAAGCTCCTAAATAAATTAGTTAAGTCAAATTATAAGTCTAAGTAGAAACTTTGACTCCCTATAGGAAAATATCTACATCAAAATCCCTAACCCGAATCCTAGATACTCACAAGTTGACCAAACTAATTTATAAGGATTGGCTAAAGAACTTCAAAAATATTTTGGGTTCAAAAAAGTTGACCTATGTATTGGACCAGGATCCCCCTTTACCAGCCCGTTCGATTGCTAATCAGAGAACATCTCATGAGAAGTGGTCTAACGATCATAACAAAGTAAAGTGCCACATGTTGGACTCACTGTCAGATAAATTGTAGCACCAATATGAAGACATCTGGACTGCTCGCCAAATGTTGGTGCACCTACAAGAGTTGTTCGATGAATAGAGTCGCGCAGCACGTTATCAAGTCTTGAAGAAATCTTTTAAGGTGTAAATGCGTGATGGATAGTTGGTCCAAGATTATTGCTTGGCAAATGATCAAGGACCTAAAGAGCTTGAGAAGCTCAGAGTCTTGATGGACAAGGAACTATAGATTGATATGATCCTGCAGTCCTTGATTGATTCGTATGGTCAGTTCATTATGAACTTTTATATGAATAAGTTTCTGTGCACCTTGGTTGAGTTAATAAATATACTGGTTACTATTAAGCAAACTTTGAAGGGTTCAAAGGACTCAGTTCTAGCTATGGAGCAGACTTCTTCTAAAAGAAAGTCTTTTGGAAAGAAGAAAAAATCTATGAAGAAGCAGAAAATAGAAGAAAAAAAGAAGGACGAGCTGAAGAAGAAGGCCACGAAGAAGAAAAAGTATTTTCACTGTAACTCTAATTGCCATTGGAAGCAGGACTGCCCTGCATACCTGACCAGCCTGAAGAACAAGTAGGAAGAAAGACCTTCTAAAAGAATACTCGTCGTTGAGTCTGTCGAGCAAAATGTGAATGACATAGGATCAAAATGATCTAGAGATAGTGTTAATGAAAGGTACCTATGGCACCTTAGGCTAGGTCATATAGCTGAAGATAGGATTAACAAATTAGTAAAATTCAGACTAATGGATCCATTGACTTTTGAGTCATATCCGATTTGTCAATCATGCCTTCAAGGCAATATGACCAATCTTTCTTTTATGGGACATGAAAAAGGGCCATAGACCTACTTATCTTGGTACTTATAAATGTATGAGGCCCATTCGATGTGCCGATCAGAGATAATTATATCTATTTTATTATCTTTATCAATAATCTATCTTGGTACGGATATATGTACTTGATACGACACAAGTCTGAAGCCATTGAAATGTTTAAGAAATTCAGATATGAAGTAGAAAAGTAAATCAGAAAATTCATTAAGATTCTTCGATCAGATCGAGGAGATGAATACCTTAGTCGAGAATTTTTGGACTATCTCAAGCATAATGGTATAGTCTCATAATGGACTCCGTTTGGAATGCCTCAACTTAATGAATTTTTAGAATGAAGAAATTAGACCCTATTAGATGTGGTCCGATCCATGATGAGCTTCACGAATCTTCCATAGTTTCTTTAGGAACATAGTTTAATGACAACTATCAAATTACTAAATAGGGTTCCATCTAAAATTATTCCAGCCACTGCATATGAGATATGGCATGGTAAGAAGCCAAGTCTGACTCATCTTAGAATTGGGGTTGCCGACGGTGGACAAGTTAGAGTTTAGGTCCCTTAGAGCTTGATTTATTGGATATCCTAAAGAGTTATTAGGATATTACTTCTATCTTCCAAAAAATCATAATGTGATTATGGGTTGACATACCATTTTTGAAAATAGTTAATAGCATCGAAAGATAGATTAGGTTCAAAAAGAAAGTCTCCAAAAAGCAACGAGCCAAGAAACCTCAGGAACCTAGTTAGTCTGAGCTGATCCATAATTCACTACCTCATCCACCTCATAGGTCAAATAGAATTTTTCATCCTCCTAAAGGCACTTAGGTACTATTTTAGAGGATGTAAAGAAAATGTTCCTCATAGAAAATAGGGTTCATGGTGATGATCCTAGAACCTATGATGAGACGATATCAGATATCGACTCCAAGAATTGGTAAGAGGCAATGAAGTCAAAGATTGACTTGATGCACTCGAACTAAATCTGGATCTTGGTAGATCCACCTAAAGTTATAGTACCTATTGGGTATAAATGGATCTTCAAGAGAAAGATATGTGCAGATGAGAATGTAGAGACATTAAAGGCTAGGTTAGTGGTGAATGGGTATCAGGATATCTTCTCATCAGTGGCCATCCATCTATACATTGCTTGCCATTGTAGTATATTTCAATCATGAAATATGATAGATGGACGTGAAAATGGAGTTCATAAATGGATATCTTGAGAAAGATATCTATATAGAATAACTGCTTGGTTTCACATCCAGTGATAATGATCACAAAGATCTGCAAGCTATAAAGATCCATCTATGGACTTAAGCAAGCATCTCAGAGTTGGAATGCTTAATGTAATCAAATTATTTGGTTTAATCAAGAATGAGAAGAAATCAAATGTATTCAAGAAGATCAGTGGGACCGTTGTTGTCTTCCTCATATTATATGTGGATGACATCCTCCTGATTAAGAATGATATTCCCATGCTGACGTAGGTCAAAGTATGATTATCTAAGAAAATTTCTCTGAAAGATATAGGTAAGGCATCCTTCATTTTAGGTCTATAGAGATAGACTGAAGAGGATGCTGGATTTTTCACATAGAGGAGGTGCTAAAGAGGTTCAGCATGGTAAACTCTAGGTCCAGGGGTATGCAGACTCAGACTTTATATCTAATAAAGATGATTGAAAGTCGACGTTTAAAAATTTATTCCTATACACTAATGGTACTGTAAGATTGGAAGAGTTTCAAGAAGATGATTCCATCTAATCCATGATTACCTCGAGAAGGATATGTCAAGGTCAAGAGAGTCAATACCACAAACAATACAACTGACCCACTGACAAAGCCTTTAGGCCAGCAAAAGATCCAAGTCCACCTTGAGCAAATAGGACTTATATTTGTAGCCAATTGGCTTTAGGTCAAGTAGAAGTTTGTTAGATGTGTACTCTAGAAGTCAGATTAGCTGATACTTGTTAAATACTTTCTAGAGGCATTTTCATAATTTTGACTCAAAATTAATTAGAAGATTATTTGTTCTATCACATTGTGTATTAAAGTGTTTGTGATACATCCATTGAGTTAATAGGCATGATAACACATATTCTCAAGAGTTGAGAATTTAAGGCATGTATTATCATAATTAACTCATAAATGGCTTCCAATCGTAGGATCATCATGAGGATGGTGATCGATCCAAAATATTAGATACGATTGCTTTCTTAGAATAGATGAGTCTTGAGTCTATGATGTGGAGACACCAGAGCGAGAGTATAGATACTTATTAGAGAATAAGGATACTGAGCGTGACCACCTCGAGCAGTCAAAAGGGAGCCTACCTTCTTGTCGATGACTAGCTCGATACTGCAGCATGTATCTAGTTCTTTGACCTAAGGTGCATCGATAGTTCACCTTGAGGGTGTTATAGTTTGACTATACCATAACTCAGTCTCCTAGTCATTCAAAATTCTGAAGTGTATGTTGGCTATAGCATGTTCATTGTAGGAATTGGATCACACCAAGATGGAATCTATCAACCTCGGTAGAGGAGGAGTAGTCCTATGATGAACATAAGATCGAGTCCTAAAACCCATGATCATGGTAGTGTGAAATAATAGAAAGAAACTTCTATTAGTATTTCACATCGGACTCGAATCGAATGATTCATTCATATGATGGGTGTTGGGTTTGACGAGTTTACCTTAACTCTAATCCCATCAGGACTCATGATAGAAGAATCCAATCACACAGGTAGCTGCACCAAGAGGTTCGCTATTAAATTTTGATGGGTTGCCATCATATACTGCTAGGTATCACTGATGGATTTTGGGATCGGTTAGAATTCTCTTGATGATTGATGATTCTAATTGGGTGAATCGAAAGAGTTCTGATCCATTGAAAGGTATTTCGATGATGTCGTTGATGGAGATCATGACATATTCCATTACCATACAGAATCGAACCAAACTGAATCATATAAATAAGAGTTTGGGTCTGGATATCATCAATTGGGCTAATCCAATTCAATTGATTTGGATTAGATCCAATTAGGTTCAAGAAAATCATGCTAGCACATGATTGAACCTAATATTCTTCTTCTGTCATCTTTCTAGTTCATCTTGATTGAGCCAAATTAGATTTGGTTAATCCAAGAGCCTTGTATGGCTCTATCCTAGTCTAATTGAAACTTGTTCGAATCAGAAAAGTCTTATCCTAACCTGATCTAGGCTTGTCCTAATCCATTGGATGGAAACAGGACAAGACTTGCTAATTTCTGAAACTATTTGGATAAGACTTATCCGAGAACTCTATAGAAATTTATCTTGATCTGACTGGACCATGTCCTACCTAATCAAGGCTAGTCCTAAATCCCATAAGATGGGAACAAGACAAGGGTTGTCTTTGCTAGATTAGGGCTTGTCCTAAAATCATGAGATGAACTTTGGACAAGCCTCTCCTAAAAATTCTAGATGGATTTTTCTTGATCTGACTGGACCAAATCTTGATCTGATCAAGGCTTGTTCTAACTTGATTAGGATTTGACATAAATCCATTGGATGGGACTTAAAAAAGTTTTATCTTAATCCCATAAGATGGGAACAGGACAAAGATCAAATGTTAACCCAAATGCAGGAATTAAAGGATAAGGGGCATGCACCCCTAGAGATTTTCTAGGGATGCACGACCCTAGATATTTATGTGAGGAATAAGGGGTGCACTCCCCCTTTAGCCATGTGCCCCATATGGATAGGGTGGAAGTGTCTCATTCAAATGGGATTTCAATGGATTAAACATACTTGATGAGATCAAACTCTAAGGGAGATAAGTTGCTTGCACCATCCAAACATTATCTTCCCATCTCCATGCCATTTTCTATGATTTTTGTGAGACAAAATCAAAAAAATAAGGTGGGGCATGGAGATCAGTTAAGGAGTCCTTCCGCATGTTAAACTTTGATCTGTTCAAAGTTATATGCGTAGGGACTCTTGACTAGGTCTATAAATAAGGCCCTGCGCATGCTGTTGTGCATAGCAATTTCTCTATGATGAAGCCCTACCAAAATATTCATCTCCACACCTCCCTCATCTGATCCTCTTCCTCTTCTCCATACCCAAGAGTTGGGCAAAACTTGCAAGCGAAGATCAAGTTCCATCAGCGCGAAGATCAGCGAGAGACGACAACGTTCGTGAGACAAATGTGTAGCCTTCGAAGTTTTTTTTGAAGGCACTACAGGAAGACATCAGATCTAATCTTTGAAGATCAAATCTAGAAGGAGGAGACTTTCAGATCTAATTTGAGTGGATACCGATAGAGGTCAGATGCATGCATGGCTCAATCAGAACCTCAGGCCAATCATCAGATCATCACAACGGATAAACGATTTACCGATCGGATGATAACTATTATCACTATTTTTATTTTTATTTTACTTCTAATTTTAGATCAATCTAATTAGATCTGAGAACTCTCAGATCTGATCAGATCATAGAAAATTTTTTAAAATTATTCTGCTGTAAATCTGATCTGATCAAATGCATTCTGCGGTAGGAAAATCTAATTTTTCTTCAATATGGTAGCTGTAGATGGCAAAGAGTCCTGAGGTATAATCAAAAAGTTGGTCTACAGTAGCAACAAACTATAAAGGGAACCAACAGAGAGCAAAAGTTGGAGGCTTCAATTAAACTATCAGGCAGCGGACAACAATCACTTCAGGAGGGTCTCTAATAGAGAGAGTGCTTTTGTAAGGGGTGAGAGATGAGAGCTTCTTGTTAGAAGAGAGAGATTTATGAGAGTTGAGTTTGTAGTCTCCTTTTGTAATTATTTTCTTTCATAGTGAAGCCTTTGCATATCCCATGGAGGTAAACTTTAGTCTAGTCTACATATTTGATTGTATTTTATTTTTATTTCTTCTTTCTTTCTACTATAATAAGTGGTACCAGATCACCAACAGTCCGGCCACATCTTAGGCCATGGGTGGCCACTTCACGAATTCAATAGCCTCAACCTTCCAGGGTTCCAACGAAGTCAAGGAAGGTGGCTAATTCCAATCTAAAGTCCTCAGGTCTGAGTTCATTTCCATCTCACCCATGCTCACCAAGGAAACTGAAGGAAAATCCTGATTTTCCGGTCCAGGTTCGTCCAGATCTGATCAGATCAAGAGATATATTTCAAAAAATTTTCTCTTGATCCCAATCAGATCTTGATATATTTCAGATCTGATTCTTATTATTTTAATAAATAAAATAAAATAAGATAAATTAAATCAAATTTAATTTACCTGATTTGGGTAATCCTATTACCCTGTAGATGATCCTGATTGCAGCGGAAGGTTCTGGATCTAGCCACGCAAGCGCCTGGCCTCTACCGGTATCCACTCGGGTTGGATCTGGAGATCCTCTTCTTCTCTATCACGCCTCCAAAAATCAGATCTGGATCTGATCTGGAGGATCTTCAAAACTCCTTTTGAAGATCAGCAGTCATCCTTTGCAGCAGCGCAGCCTTCTTCTTTTGATCGCCTTTCTTTTGATCTGGAACGCACCAACCTAAGTCCAAAACTCTTTTGGACGTGGAGAGGAGAAGGAGGAGAAGTTTAGGCATGGAGGAAGAAGGGAGAGGCAGCCTTGGGGCGTGGGGTTTCTCAATTGAATTGCATTAGAATCTGAGTTGGGCGCAGGGTCTTATTTATAGACTAAGCGTGATCCAACTCCTCTTCCTCCCAACCAATCAATCCATTTTTTCAGAGACGCTCTCTATTCAACAGCTGGACGGGCTAGTAATGTGGGAGGGTCCTGGTCCAAAACATGGGTTAACTTCTCGGAACCCAAAATAATTTTGTAGTTTCTGAGCCAATCTTTATAATTGGGTCCGGTCAGTCTATGTGTGTCCAGGATACGTGCCAATGGGTTTGACGCAGACATATTCCTATAGAGAGTCAAAGATTCTAGTTAGATACTGTAATTTTGACTTGACCAATTTATTTAGGGATTTTATTTTTAAATAAATTAGCTCCCACTATTTTCTCGGATCCCTACACTCCCTCTGTAGAGATGCAAAAATCTCCTACGATTGATGATTTCTAGTGGATGGTACGGTCTCACCAACTGACTCATCACCTCACCTAACAGTTATTGGTGATGGGTTAGCCAATGAGTGAACAACTCTTGTTCAATGATTCTCTAATCATGGTGCACCCAAACTTGGTCTCTAATTCATGAATCTCACCGTATCCAAAATATTGATCCACTCCTTAGTTAAGTCAGACCCACCATTTGCATAGACTGGGTTTCTAATTGAGTCTCTCACCGTATCCGGAATATTGAGCTCAACTCATCCTCCAGCCCATAGCATCCAATGCCTAATAGACATGGTTGCATCTTCCCGGTGCAACTGAGCCACTATATCCAGCCGAGAACAATCAACCCCGGGAAGGGCCCGCACATCTACAATGGTGGAAGACCTCAGACTTAATCTTTTCTTAGGGAGAATTGATTCAGGTCTCATTAAACTAGACTTGGCTTAGTCATAACAATTATGACTAACCTAGTGGCATGGGTCAGCTCGGATTATTGACCACCTCAAATTAGAACTGTGTCAACAGATATAGCCAGGTAAGTGAGACCGGTGGAAGGAATATGCCGTTAACTCGTACAAGAATGCATTCAGGTCGAGTAGCTTCCAATTAAAAATCAGTCGGTCGTCTATGCCAAACTTACCTTAGACACCAAATTGTTGAGTCAGAACCAATTGGGTTAGCCTACAATCCAGACTCTAACCTCTGAGCCTAATTAGGTCTTGCTTGATCGTGACCTCGATCTTGACCCAGACTTAATCCTATTAGGCTGGTCAATTTAAGCATTGTTGATCCCATCTAACCAACTCTTGATTCGGTTTGATCAACCGCTTAGACCTAATTGAGCTACCCAAGCCCGAACCCAGTATTATGAATATGTCTTAGATCTGAAATTCTCAATTTTAGACCTAATTAATATTCCATAAACTTAATTCTTAATTAAGTTGGGTTCATAAACATAAATAAAATATGCACAATAAATCCTAGGGTTTCAGGATCTAGGGTTTTGCAGAAAGTAAGTTTTGGATTTCTGATTAAGGACGAACACGCAGCACCCCTACACGTCATAAGAACACCCCATCGAATGGAAAGAGAGGGCCTTTAAACCCTTCTTCGTTCTTATGACCGGACGGCCAAGAGGAACGCCTTAATCAGGAACATGTAAATCTACAAAACAGTATAGATCTATATCATATATCTCATATACAAATTTAGATCTAATCAAGGCATATTTTGCATACATCTCATGTATCAAATCATGCATATTTTCAGATCTAAATTATCTCATAATAATCTAAAAAATTAGATTTAAATTGATCTAATCAAAATAAATTCTAATCTAGACAATTATGTAGAACTATTCTACAACTAGTCTAGACATGCATCAATCATATCTCATATGATATTTAAAATTAAATAATTTTTATTTGCTGTTTATCAGATGTTATTATAACACTTATAATATCAGAAAATAGTAAATAAGAAGATCTAAAATATGATTTAATCAGATTAAATCAAAGACATGCAAAACTATTCTATAGAACTATTCTATTCTAGAACTAGTCATGCATATCTTCATGTTCTTAGATCCAAATCATTTAATTTTAATTTTTTCTGATTTTCAGATCTGATCACATCTCATGTGACATCTGAAATCACTTTATTTTCTAATTAAAATAAAATTAAAATTAGATCTAAACAATTTAGAACCATGGCTCTGATACCAGTTGAAGGGAAATCCTGATTTCCCGGTCCAGGTTCGTCCAGATCTGATCAGATCAAGAGATATATTTCAAAAATTTTTCTCTTGATCTCAATCAGATTCTTGATATATTTCAGATCTGATTCTTATTATTTTAATAAATAAAATAAAATAAGATAAATTAAATCAAATTTAATTTACCTGATTTGGGTAATCCTATTACCCTGTAGATGATCCTGATTGCAGCGGAAGGTTCTGGATCTAGCCACGCAAGCGCCTGGCCTCTACCGGTATCCACTCAGGTTGGATCTGGAGATCCTCTTCTTCTCTATCATGCCTCCAAAAATCAGATCTGGATCTGATCTGGAGGATCTTCAAAACTCCTTTTGAAGATCAGCAGTCATCCTTTGCAGCAGCGCAGCCTTCTTCTTTTGATCGCCTTTCTTTTGATCTGGAATGCACCAACCTAAGTCCAAAACTATTTTGGACGTGGAGAGGAGAAGGAGGAGAATTTTAGGCATGGAGGAAGAAGGGAGAGGCAGCCTTGGGGTGTGGGGTTTCTTAATTGAATTGCATTAGAATCTGAGTTGGGCGCAGGGTCTTATTTATAGACTAAGCGTGATCCAACTCCTCTTCCTCCCAACCAATCACAACCCTTTGTGAAATCAGATCTAAATCTGATTGGTGGGAATAGAGACCCCTGGATTCCTCCTTAGAGGGCGCCTAAGACCAGTCAAACTGGATTCTTAGTAGAACTCTGATTGGAATCCAAAAGGGAGGTGGAGTCCTTGTCCAACAAGGACTCCAAGGCGCCTCCAACTTGGGCACACGCCTAGGGTGGCGTGCGCCCTTCTCCTTGCCAGGTTCTGGTAGGGGGACAGGCCCCCACCAGTTCTCCAATAGGTGCGTGACACGTGGACAAAAGTCAAAGTGTCTATGGTCAACATTTGACCAGTCAAAGGTCAACTTTTGACCAAAGTCAAAGGACCAAAAATGGCAGGTCATGTCTTATAAAATAAGACAACCTTCTCTAACTTGGACAACCTCCAGTTAGACCATATGAAGGCCTCTGATTGAGCACAAACTCCTTTGGCTCAGTCAGGACAACTTATTTGTGATAGTAAAAGAAGAACGTTAGGTTCAATCGAGTGCTAGCACGATTTCCTTGAACCTAATTGAATCTCATTCAGATCAATTGAACTAGATCAGTTCAATTGATGATCACCAGATTCAAACCCTTATTTGTGTGACCCAGTTAGGTTCAGTTCTGTATGGTAATGGGATATGTCATGATCTCTATCATAGACATCATCGAAACTCCTTTCGATGGATCAGAACTCTTCTGATTCGAACAGCTAGAATGATCGATCATCTAAATCATTCTAATTGCTCCCAAAATCCACCAGTGACACCTAGCAGTATATGGTGGCAACCCATCAGAGCTGAATGCGAACCTCTTGGTGCAGCTACCTGTGTGATTAAGTTCTTCTATCTTGAGCCCCGATCAGATTAGGGTTAAGGTAAACTCGTCAAACCCTAGTCTCTGTCATATGATATAATCATTCGATTCGAGTCCAATGTGAAAATCTAAATAGAAACTCTTTCTATTATTTCACTCTGCCATGGCCATGGGCTTCAGGACTTGATTCTCATGATTATCATAGGGCTGCTCCTCTACCACCGAGGTAGATAGATCCCATCTTGATGCAATCCAGTTCCTACAATGAACATGCTATAGCCAACATACACCTCAGGGTTCCATATGGCTAGGAGACCGAGTAATGGTGTAGTCAAACTATAACACCCTCAAGGTGAACTACCGATGCATCTCAGGTCAAAGAACCAGACACACTACTGCAGCATCGAGTCAGTCATTGACGAGAAGGTAGACTTCCTAATGACTACTCGAGGTGGTCACGCTCAGTGCCCTCGTTCTCTAACGAGTACCTGTACTTTTCGCTCCGATGTCTCCACACCGTAGACTCAAGACTCATCTACTAAAGAGAAGCGATCGTACACCAACCTTCCGGATCAATCACCATCCTCGTGATGATCCTATGGTCGGGAGCTGTTTATGAGTTAATAATGATTATTCATGTCTTAAATTTTCAACTCTTGAAAATATGAATTATCATTACCATTAACTCAAAGGATGTATCACAGACACTAAATACACAAGTGTGATAGAAAATAACCCATTTTATTAATTATAGTCAAAATTATAATTTTGCCCCTAGAAGTGTATTACAAGTGTCAGCCAATTCTGGCTTCTAGGGCACATATATCTAACAAAAACTAGATACCTCTCCTGCGTCACCACTGGATTCCGATGGTTGGAAAAAGCCAACCAAGTTCACATGTCGACGCTTATCAGAGAAGTCTTAGGGTGGCTCGAACGTGGACTGAGTCAAAGGCGGTGAGCCAAGGCTTTGGTTTCGCTGGTTGACCATGTTGGGCCTAACTTAGGAGAACATGGTGGTGGGCCACTAGAAGAGCCAGAGCGCGAGCCCAAGAGACCATATGTCGGATGCGGGTGGGTTATCCTTGAAGTGGGCCAGTAGCCCGGCTCGGCCAGTGTTGCCCAAAAATGTAGCAACCCAAGAGGGGGGTGAATTGGATTATTTAAAAAAAAATTAAGTCAACTCAAACTTTAAGCAAATATATGCTTTTATTTAAGTTGTGTATTTGAGATGTATACAATACAAGCAATAGCAGAATCAAGATATAATTAGAGCTTTGCAAGAATTAAATCAAGCTAAGCAAACATTAAAAGCATGCAAGATAAGAGAAAAAAGGCACAACACAAATACAAAATAATTTATAGTGGTTCGATGCACCATCGCACCTATATCCACTTTCCAAGAGCCTCTTGAAAATTTTACTATAATCTCCTAACTATAGTATATTTGTTTTAACTTGGGATTATAAATAAATCTAGTTGATTTTTTAGGATCACCAATCATAATCTTATATTGATAGTTTTTTGGGCTCACCATCAACCTAGTTAGTTTTTCAGATCACCAACCATAACCTTACATTGATAGTTTTTTGAGGTCACTATCAACTTAGTTATTTTTTTGGATTACTAACCAAAATCCTACACAATGTCCAATTCTTGGCTTGGACAAGCCTTCAGCCCAAGTTTCTTTTCCCAAAGAAACTTGTAAAGAAAACAAGAATACAAGTATAAAATTTTAGAACAAAGTAAAACATAAAAAATGAACTCTTTGAATCCCGAAGTAGAAGATGTAGGATTGTTCTTTAAGGCTTAACTTCTCTTTAAATGATGCTTGAGTGGATGTGAAAAATATTGGAGTAGATTACACTTGAAAGCTTGCTAAAATCTGTATATTTTTTTTTTTTCCTTTCTTTCCAATGATGTTCAATGATCCTCACATAAACTAATATTTTTCTCTTTTTAATCCTCTTCTTGTGGCTTATTATCAAGTTTGGAAGCTTATATATCCTTTTTAGAAGCCAAACTAGCCATCAAAAATAATTTTGCAAACTTCTAAAATTCTGCAGAACTAGTCATTGGAGCTTGAGTCAACTTATCGGCCTCCTCGAGTCGACTCGACCGTTCTACGAGTCCACCCCTAGACTTTGTCCCAAAAATTATATTCTCTATATTTTTTTGAGACTTTGACTCAAAAAACTTGAGTTGACTCGACCCTCTGCTCAATTTGATATATTTTTCTGCTTTGAAAAATTATTTTTCTATCATTGTTCACTCGAGTTGACTCATGCTCAATCATGAGTCAACTCGAGAGCATGCTGGCTGAAACTTTATGTGCCAGAATTTTTGGTGCCAGAATTTTTTCTTTCTATTTTAGCTCAAGTCGACTCGAAATCTACCTCAAGTCGACTCGAGATGACAGCCCATTAAAAAAAATTGTATATCTTTTTGTTTGAGGGGCTTTTTGTCTTAAACTTTTGAGGGCTATTGCCCAGCTAGACAACCCAAGAGGGAGGATGAATTGGGTTGTTAAAATTTTTAGCAAATTTAATAAGTGATATGCAGAGTAAATAAAAAATTGTATAGATTAGAAAATTACTAAGCAGTAGAAGAAAAGATCAACACACAAGAGAAGAAGTGCATACATAAGCACAGTGAATTTATAGTAGTTCGGTGCACTTCCAGCACCTACATCTACTTTCCAAGCAATCTCTTGAAAATTTTTACTATAATCATCTGATTACAGTATATTTGTTTTCACCGAGCTCACAAATAAATCTAATTGATTTTATCCAGGTCGACTAATCAAAATCTTTACAAGCCTTCAACCTAAGGCTCCTCCAAACTAAACTAAGTTTGGTACAACAATAATCCTTCAAGTTTCAGCCCCAGTTGAAACTCTTACACCAAATTAGATAAAGAAAAAAATACAACACTATGAAATCCTATTTTGGTTTGGATAGTTATTGCTGTAACTTGTCTTCTTAAGGATGCTTTGAATGTTTCTAATAAATGCTCTCTTTCTTCTTTGAATACACTCAGAAGAATCAAGAAAGTATTGAATGAGAGTTAGTGAACTTTCTTTCAATCTTACTTTTTTCAAAGTACTGTCTTTTTTCTTTTTTTTGGTTATCTCCAGATCTTAAACTATATTTTTTTATATTTTTTTCTTTTATTCTTAATCATTTTTAAATGATTTTTTGATGATTTGATAAGGATTCTGGCCATTTATGATCGTTGGAGATCGAAGTTAGCCAATGAAAAGAGATTCTGGACGAAAGTAGAGTTCTACAGAACTAGCCGTTGCACCTGTCAGACTCCATCGAGCTGGCTCGATTCATGCTTTGAGTCAGCTCAAGTATAGTTTCTACGCAAAGCATCATTCTATCTTTCTGAGAGAGCCAACTCGATTTTATGTCAAGCTAGCTCGATCGACAATCAGCAAAAATAATATTTCTATTGATCAGAGACAGCCAGCTCAGTTGGAGCTTTGAGCTGGCTTGATCAACGAAACTTCCAAATAAGTCTTCTGCCACTCTAAGATAGTTGGCTCGGATCCAAATCGAGCTGGCTCGACTGTGTGCCAAGCCAAAGAGATAAATGCGTGCCATGCCAAGGCTGGCTCGAATCAAGGATGGGTCAGCTCAAGCTTTAAGAGAGGATTCTTCTTACTTCAAAATCATTTCAAAAATAGTTCCAAATAACTTAAAGGATCTTCATTTGTTAGCGATATTTTTCTTTCTACAAGAAAAATAGACTTTGGCATTCTTGAAAAGTGTTAGTATTAAGGTTATATTCTAATATTTTGTAATCATCAAAATCATTCCTATGGGCAACAATCTCTCCCTTTTTGATGATGACAAAATATTGAGCATATCAAGATAAAAGTATATTATGGATTTAAAGAGATATATAAAGAAATAATGTAAATTTCAATATGCATAAATAATTATGATAAATTGAAATGTACAAACATTAGAAGGGATGGATGTTTTAAAAAGTTAAGATATATAACAGCTTACATTAGCTTCCCCTTAATGAATGCATTTTATCCACAATAATCTTTAAATTAATTAAGAATAATTAATTGAATAGAGATCCAATTTATATGCTCAAGTTTATAATTAATTGAATAGATATCTAATTTATATGATCGAGTTTATAATTAATTGAATAGAGATCCAATTTATATACTTAAGTATTTCTTCTCTCCCTTTTTGTCAACATTGAAAAGGATAAGCAATAGAGCAATACAATCATGACAAACATTACAAACATTGAAACTAATAAACTTTCATTAAAAGATGAAGTTGATTACATGTTTGTATTGTTTACAAAAAGATATGACCAAACAATACAACATTAGAGTTCATTTTAAAAATATGGCAAAAAGATAAGATTTTGGTCCTAAGTCAACTATTCTTCATCTAAGAGAAATTCAATGATGGGACCAGAAGAGGAGGTGGAAGGTGCAGTTAGTTTGCTTCGAGCTCTTGCAAAAGGTTCAGGTCTAATGGTGGCACTGAAGGAGGGTCTGGCAGAAGAGGATTGAGATTGGCTAGATGAAGGTCTAGGCTATGATGAGGGAGGGAAAATCCGAGAGGCTAGATCATCCAATATTTTGTCAAATTTCTAAAGTGCTGATATCATAATGTCTGTGCCGCCATGCTAAATGATGATAAGTTCTTCAACCCTTCTACCAATCTTGGCCATTTCTCCAGTCAATACCTCAATCTATCGAAAAGATCCATTGCTTTTTTTTTTTCTAAAATTTTGAGTCTTTGAGATAGATTTGTTATTTGCTGGCTAATCATATCGATCTATCCCTCATATGAAATTTTCTATTCTTCCAGACGTAGTAAACTGAAGTTTGAGGTCAGAAAACATGTCATCCAATTTTCTTGAGATTTGTCCCACAACTTGCTGTATAATTCTATCAACTGAGAAACTTGGAAAAGCTGCAAGAGCATAAGAAGAAGTCGGATGACGTTCTCCAGTAACTGATCCCGGTGTCGGTGTGGGTACAGGAGATGATGGAGGAGCACCAGGTGCCAATGAGAAAGGCCTATCTGAATCTAAAGAAGAGGATGATTCTGAGATGTGAGGGTGCACTTCTTCATTTTCTCTAATCCATACACCATTTTCTTTCTTAAATTTCATCCGATATAGAGTTTAAATGGTGTAGTGGTCAGTGTGAGTTAGAGCTTTAGAAATTTCTCCTTCCAAGTCTATACCTACCTCAATGAATAAGAGGGTGAAGACCATTCCGTATGGTAAGCAAGCTTTTCCTTTTGATCTACCAGCAACTCTCTTGATCTGTTCTATCATTATGAAGGACAGATTTAATGGAGTTCCCTTTACCATATGTATAATTACTAATAAATCCTTTGAAGATAGCCAATCAAATCTCCCAATCCTTGGAAAGAAAATTCTGTACAATAAGCTGTGGAGAAGCTTCAACTCAACTGGCAAAATGTTAGCATTGTGGATATCCTAGTGGTCAATATTTTCTCTGCCAAGGAGTCTTTTAAGTTCTTCAAAGTCATTATCTAGACTAGAGGCTCGAATTCCATTATGAGGCATGTGTAACAAGTGCCCTAATCTTCTTGGATCCAAGATGATTTTTGTTCCTTTGAAATTTGACCAAATGGAGTCTGAACCAATCCTTAGATTTTCAAAGAACTCCCTTACAAGTCGAGGATAAGTGGGAGTATCCAACGAACAAATCATTTTCTACCCTTGTTGTTGAATCCATGAGCCAATCAGAAAGTTTTCTTTATCCAAAAATTCAAAACTGACCTTTCTCCCAAAGGTGACAACTCTGGAAGCCATTGACGGTCAGTTCAGATAAGTAGAAGGCACTGAGCTCATCGTTCCCCCCTATTTTGAGCAAACAATCAATTGTTCTTCCATGTGGTGCTTCTTCAAGATTGTCGCATGAGATTTGGGTGCCATCCTTCTTGGATTTGAGATGTGGATTATGAGGGAAAGTGATTCGGAAGGTTTTTTTGGAGAGTACCCAGGAAAAAGGTCGAGATGGGGCAGGCTCGAAATGATGAACACGGCTTTTGGAAAGAAGGATCGACTTAAATATAGGACTGGGTCCCGATAATCGAGCAAGCTCGATTTTCAATCGAGCCAGCTCAGCAGTCGAGCTAGCTCGAAGGTATATTCGAGCCGACTCGAACGAGGGAAAAGCTGAATTTTAAATTAATTTAAATCTTCAAACAATTAACTCAAATCAATTTATGAGAAAGAGTGATAAAGAGATAATAATTATTCAAAAGGGATTGCAAATTCCTAGTTCACCTCAAATTGTATTGTATTTATCTTCATTCAAGAATTTTGTAAAAATATCTGCTAATTGATTTTCAATTGAAATGAATTCGAGTATTATGTCACCTTTTTGAACATGATCTCTGATAAACTGATGCCTAATTTCAATATATTTTGTTCTAGAGTGTTGAATGGAATTTTTAGTTAAGTTTATGGCATTTATATTATCATATCTTAATGAAATTTTATTTTGTTCAATATCATAATCCTTAAATTATTGCTTAATCCAAAGAAGTTGAGCACAACAACTTCTGGCTGCAATTTACTCGGCCTCGACCATGGACAAAGTTATCGAATTTTGCTTTTTGCTAAACCATTAGATTAAGTTGAATCCAAGAAATTGACATGTACTAGAAGAACTTTTTCTATCAATTCTACAACCTCCATAATCAGCATCAGAAAAACTAATTAAATTAATTGAGGTTTGCTTAGAATATCATAGTCCTAAGTTTTGTGTACCTAATAAATATCTTAAGATTCTTTTAACAACCATCATGTGAGATTCCTTAGGATCAGATTGAAATCTAGTACATATGCAAACACTAAAAGGTACATCAGATCTACTAGTAGTTAAATAAAGTAGAGAGTCAATTATACCTCTATAAAGTTTTTGATTGATACTCTTACCATGTTCATCTTTATCCAATTTGCAAGATGGGCTCATGGGTGTGTCAATTTTCTTTACATTCTCCATTCCAAACTTCTTTAATACTTCTTGTATATACTTGGTTTAGGAAAGAAAAATGTCTTCTTTAGTTTGTTTGATTTGAAGCCCAAGGAAAAATGTTAGCTCCCCCATCATGCTCATTTTAAATTCACCCTGCATTAACTTGGTAAATTCTTGGCAAAGATTTTCATTAGTTGAACCAAAGATAATGTCATCTACGTATATTTGAACAACAAGCAGATTTGATTTCTTTCTTCTTAAGAAAATGTAGTATCTACACTACCTCTAGAAAAGTCATTATTCAGCAAAAATTTACTTAATCTATCATACCATGCTCTTGGTGCTTGTTTCAAACCATACAATGCTTTATTGACTTTGAAAACATGATTTGGAAGACTATGATTTTCAAAACCTGGTGGTTGCTCTACATAAACCTCTTCAGCAATAAAACCATTTAAGAATGCACTTTTTACATCTATTTGGTATAATTTGAAATCCATAAAATAAGCAAAAGCAAGTAGCAATCTAATAGCCTCTAATCTTACTACGAGTGCATAAGTTTCATCAAAATCTATTCCTTCTTCTTGATTATATCCTTTAGCTACTAATCTAGCTTTATTTCTTATTACATTCTCATTTTCGTCAAGCTTATTTCTGAATACCCATTTAGTGCCAATGATAGGATGATTAAAAGGTCTATCAACTAGTGTCCATACTTTGTTTCTTTCGAATTGATTTAATTTCTCTTGCATGGCAATTAACCAATTTGCATCATTTTCTGTTTCTTCGATTATTTTAGGTTCTATTTGAGAGAAAAATGCAAGATAATCATGATGTTCTTTAAAATTAGATCTGGTTCTTACACCTTGAGATAGATCACCAATTATAAGGTCTTTAGGATGATTATATACATACCTCCATTCTTTAGGCAGATTTTGATTTATACCTTCTTCTTGTACTTCTTCATGTTCATTGTTGTTTGTCTTACTTTCTTTATCATGATTGGGTTAGTCTTTCAAGGTAAGTTTTTTTACTTTTTTTCTAAATTTTCTGCATCATCATCAAAAGCATCTTCCTTTCTTGATGAAAGATTGTTAGATTCATCAAAGACAATATGAATAGATTCTTCAACAACTAAAGTATGCTTGTTGAAGATTTTATATGCTTTGTTTGATATTGAGTATCCAAGAAAGATACCCTCATCAGACATAGCATCAAATTTTTCAAGTTTGTCTTTTTCATTATTTAAGATAAAATATTTGCATCCAAATACATGAAAATAATTGATATTAGGCTTTCTATTTTTCCAAAGTTTATAGAAGATTTTCTTAAGAATAGGATAAACCAAAACATGATTCAAAATATAACAAGCAATGTTAATGGCTTCAATCCAAAAATATTTTGGAAGACTAACTTCACATAACATAGTTCTAGCCATTTCTTCTAAAATCCTATTCTTTCTCTCAACAATGCCATTTTGCTGTGGTGTTCTTGGAGTAGAAAAGTTATGTTCTATTCCATTTTCATTACAAAATATTTCAAAATTTTAATTTTCAAATTCAGTACCATGATCACTTCTAATTTTAATTATTATTGAGTTCTTTTCATTTGAAAACTTTCTATAGAATTTTGAAAAAGTAGTAAAAGCTTCATCTTTATGTGCTAAAAATAGAACCCAAGTAAAACATGAAAAATCATCGATGATCACAAGTCCATATTTCTTTCCTCCTAGGCTTGAGGTCCTAGTAGGTCCAAATAAGTCCATGTGAATTAATTCTAGAGGTCTAGATGTTGAAACAATATTTTTGGATTTGAAACTCATTCTAGTTTGTTTACCAAGTTGACATGCATCACAAACATGATCATTTTCAAAGTTTAATTTAGATAAGCCTTTGACTAAGTCTTTGATAATCAATTTTGATAATGTGTGCATGCTTGCATGACCTAATCTATGATGCCATAGCCAAGTAGTTTCTTTAATCTTAGTATCTTTAGCAATAAGACATTGGTCTTTCTTCATGATTTTTTCATCAAGATCAACCATGTTGATATTTTCACGTCTATGTCCAATGAACATGATACTATTATCAAAGAGACTAGTAACTATGCATAGAGATGATTCAAAAATGACTTTGAATCCTTTGTCACATAATTGACTTATGCTTAATAAATTATGCTTTAAGTTATCAATAAGTAAAACATTCTCAATAAAGATGGAGGGAGAAAGTTTGATTTTACCAATACCAATAATTTTTTTTTCAATTATCACCAAAAGTAACCAATCCCCCATTTTTTTTCTCAAGGGTGATGAATTGATCCTTGTCACCCATCATATGTCTTGAACAGCCGCTGTCTAAATACCATGCTCTTTCAACTTCATCGGCTGCAAGACATTCTTGCAAAACAATCAAGTGGCTGATTTAGGTACCCAAGTTTTCTTGGGTCGTTTAGGGTTAGCATTCATAGTTCCCTTAGGAACCCAAATTTTCTTAACTAAATTTTCATTAGTTTTACTATAAATACATGCATGTGCTTTATGTTCTATCTTACCACAGCAGAAATAAGCAATATTTGAAGAGAAATATGATGATGTTGATTTAGTGTAAAAATTCTTTAAGAGCTTTTGTTTCTTGTTAGGATTATAACCTATTCCAGCTTTATCATAGATAGCTTTTTGGTTATTTAAGATCATTTTTAATTTTTCAGAACTACAAGTGAACTTATCAACCAATGGTTTTAGCATTTGAACTTTCTTTCTCAATGAATCATTTTTTCTACTAAAATCTTATTTCTTTGTTGAATTTCATCTTTTTTCTTGGATAAGATATCACATGTTATTTTCAGATTTTTATTTTTACCAAAAATCTTTCTAAATTCTTTTATTAGATCGTAAAAGGCATCATGTAATTTATCAAAAGAATATTCTTGAGCAATTTTGGAGTTTACCTTATTTTTTTGTACCATGAAACACAAATTTATGACATCTTCGGATTCTTCATCGGAGCTAGATTTGTCGCAGTCGCTCCACATTGCAATCATTGCTTTCTTTTTAGCCTTCTTGACATTTTTCTTTAAGTTGGGGCAGTCAGCCTTGAAATATCCAGGTCTTTTGCACTCAAAGCATAAAGGCAGTTTCTTTTCTTTATCCTTGTCCTTGCTTATTTCATCGCTGTTAAAGAATTTCTTCTTGAAGCCTTGCTTTCTTCTTCTTACAAACTTCTTAAACTTTCTTGTAATCAATGCTATGTCCTCATCTTCTTCATCTTCATCTGTTGACTCATCTCCTTCTTCATCAATTATAGTAGATTTGAGGGCTATGGTTTGCTTCTTTTTCCCTTCATCTTTATTGTGCTGCTTCATAGTGATGTCATGGGTCATCAGTGATCCAATCAGCTCTTTCAAGGGCAACTTATTCAAGTCTTTAGCCTCCTGAATTATAGTGATCTTTGCCTCCCATGACTTCAGCAAAGATCTAAGAATTTTTCTTACCAAATCACTGTTAGAATAAATCTTTCCAAGACTTTTTAGACTGTTAGTTATATCAGTAAAATGAGTGAACATTTCTATGATTGATTCAGTGGATTCTATTTTGAAAAGCTCATAATGGTGCACTAGCATGTTAATCTTAAGTTCCTTAACTTGGTTTGTGCCCTCATGAGTGACTTTGAGTCTATCCCAAATTTTTTTTTGTAGAATTACAAGTAGAGATTCGGTTAAACTCGTTGGCATCTAAGGCACAATATAAAACGTTCATAGCCTTGGCATTTAGTTGAATTGATCTCTTATCTTTCTCACTCCAATCCTTTTTAGGTTTGGATGTGCTAATGCCATCGATTACAATAGTGGATGTGTGTGGCCCATTAATTATGACACTCCACATATCATAATCAAGAGCTTAAATGAAGATTCTCATGCATGCTTTTCAATATGTATAGTTTGTGCTATTAAAAAGTGGTGGTCTGTTGGTGGTGCCCTTCGGCAAGTGAACCTCCCAATTGTATTGTCATGATCTTTATCTCCTAATGGTTAGATCAATTCTAACTAAGAACCAAGCACTGATACCACTTGTTGTCTAGCTAGACAACCCAAGAGGGAGGGTGAATTGGGTTATTAAAATTTTTAGCAAATTTAGTGAGTGATATATAGAGTAAATAAAGGATTGTGTAGATCAAAAAGTTACTAAGCAGTAGAAGAAAAGACCAACACACAAGAGAAGAAGCACACGCACAAGCATAGCGGATTTATAGTGGATCGGTGCACTTCCAACACTTACATCCACTCCCCAAGAAACTCCTTAGAAATTTTTACTATAATCATTGGATTACAGCGTGTTTATTTTCACCAGACTCACAAACAAATCTAATTGATTTTACCCAAGTCAACCAATCAAAACCTTCAAAAGTCTTCAATCTAAGGCTCCCCCAAACTAAACTAAGTTTGGTACATTGATAACCCTTTAAGTTTTAGTCCCAGCTGAAACTCTTACACCAAATTAGATAAAGAAGAAAATACAACACTATGAAATCCTATTTCGGTTTGGATAGTTGTCGCTGTAGCTTGTCTTCTTGAGGATGCTTTGAATGTCTTTAATAAATGCTCTCTTTCCTTTTTGAATCCACCTAGAAGAATCAAAAAAGTATTGAATGAGAGTTGGTGAACTTTCTTTCAGTCTTACTTTTCTCAAGATGCTGTCTTTTTTTCTTTTTTTGGTTATCTCCATATCTTAAATTATGTTTTTCTTTTATATTTTTTTTCTTTTATTCTTAATCATTTTTAAATGATTTTTTGGTGATTTGACAAGGATTCTAACCATTTATGACCATTGGAGATCGAAGTTAGCCATTGAAAAAAGATTCTAGATGAAAGAAGACTTCTGCAGAACTAGCCGTTGTGCTTGTCAGACTCTGTCGAGCTAGCTTGATTCATGCTTCGAGTCGGCTCGAGTATAGTTTCTATGCAAAGCATCATTCTATCCTTCTGAGAGAGCCGGCTCGATTTTGTGTCGGACTGGCTCGATCGACAATCAGCAAAAATAGTATTTCTATTGATCTGAGACAATCGGCTCAAATTAAAATGAAGCTAGCTCAGCTACATGCCAAGCCAAAGAGATAAGTCCATGCTGTGCTAAGGCTGGCTCGAATCAAGGATGGGTCAGCTCAGGCTTTGAAAGAGAATTCTTCTTACTCCAAAATCATTTCAAAAATAGTTTCAAATAACTCAAAGATCTTCATTTGATTATGGATTCATTTAGCAACCTTTTTCTTTCTACAAGAAAAATAGGCTTTGGCATTCTTGAAAAGTGTTAGTATTAAGGTTATGCTCTAATATTTTATAATCATCAAAATCATTCCTGAGGACAACAAGAGCTTCTTCGTCCTTGATTTTTATAATCTTTTCCATAATTTAGGCTTTCAAAAACTTCTTCTTTGAGCTCTATTTGACCATTAATCATCATTCTTTTGAAAGAATTCTTCTATAAATATTTTTTTTATTTTAAATACCTAGAAAATCCTACATTCACTTATGAACATATGATTAGTGTCATAATCACTTAACGTTTTGTAATCAATAAAATCAATCATAGGATTAATAATCTCCTCCTTGTTGATGATGATAAAATTTTGAGTATATGCTTAACAAAGTATAATATGAATATGAATCATGAAGTGAATAAGTAAGCACTTTCAAGAACATACTTCATGAATGCTTTAATAAGATTTATCATAGAATTTTCATCATAAATTTTGATACCAAAATTCAATACCAATATTCGAGATGGCATATATCCTAGCATATTTTATATAAACATTTTAAGCAAACAAATGAGCATCCTACATCTTAAACACATTTTTCTCGCATATACTCAATTTAAATATTAAGCATATGAGCATGTAATTAATTCAAATATAAACTCAACAAGCATATACTTAACAGAACATCTCTTCCCCTTTTTGACAGCATCAAAAAGTCTGAGAAAAAGATTTAAGATGAATCATCAAAATCAATTCAAATTAAAATATACATACATTCAATATTTAAATTCAGATTTTTTAGCTTGTGATACCATCTTCTCTTTTGGATAACTACTCTCTTTTTGAAATTTGATAGTAAATTCAGATTGAATTTCTTCTTTCTTTTAATCAATATATGTTAACATAAAACATAGCTCTCCCTTTTCAAATAAAGTTGATACATTAATTTAAATTTTTAAATTCAAAGATAAAATTACTTTAAAATTTAAGAATCGAAGATTAATATGACTTTTCAAAATAAAAATATTTGAGTATTAAGACCAAGTATAAGATATATTTTAACATTCATTACTTTTTTTTC
Organism: Cocos nucifera; assembly: GCA_006176705.1. NCBI lineage: Eukaryota > Viridiplantae > Streptophyta > Magnoliopsida > Arecales > Arecaceae > Cocos > Cocos nucifera. The sequence continues at coordinate 196,921 of QRFJ01001034.1, read as the reverse complement.
ATAATTTTAGATTCATCACTTCTCACAATGCCCTCAAATTTAGAAATGATATTATGAATGTATTAAAGTAAATCTATGATCCTAACATGTAATATTCGAGCAAAATCATAGCAAAACATGTTATTAATGTAACATATGTTTGAGAAGAAGATTGTTTGATATCAATTATAAAAATAAATATCTTGAAACCAACTTTGATATCTTTTATTAAAAAGATAGCTTAAACAGTAAATTTCTTAGAATTTTTCTTGATACAAAGAACATGTATGAATTATCTTGAGAGGTATCAATCAATTTAAAGCAGAAATGTATCAATCTTATAATTTATCTCAAGAAATAATGTCAATCATATATTCATGCAAAATATATTTGAGACAATGCATTCTTTTTTTTTTGCCAAAGATAAAGTAGTATAGCATAAAGCAATAATGGTCTATTTGATACCAATTATTAAAGTTTTTGATCAAGAAAAATAAATTGATTAAATTTAGATCAAATTATTTTGATAGATTATTTTGAATTGATATCAATAGATCAAAATTATTTATTTAAATTCAAATCTTTTTTCTTTTAAGAAGTACTACTCAATTAAGTTCAAAAAAAAGATATATATTTTTTTTAATTTATCTTAAATAATATCATATCAGCCATACAAAACCAAATTTAAGATAAACACAATCTTCTTCTTTTGCCAAAAGATAAAATAATAGAATTTAAGACAAGAATAGACTACTTGATATCAATTATGAGAATTAAGATACCAATTATAATAGTATTCTTAAAAAATTTTGCTTGATACAAATTGAAAGAAGTTTGAACCTATATCTTTTAAAAATATTTCATTTAAAATAAAAAATAATTAATTTAATTCTTCTTGATACCAAATATTTTGAAATTCAATCCAACCAACAACTATGCAAAAAGAATTATCTTCTTTTGATCAGTGTAGATTTCTAAGCACATCTCTTCATTTTGAATAATAGTGGATATGTTAAACAGATTCTCAAATTCAATTATAGAAGAGCTTGAGTTTCAAAAATTTTAGAGTATTGAAGCTTTTCAATAATTAAGGATAAGTATAAGATAAACTTTATTGCTTTCTTTCTTTGAAAAGTATCAATCATTTACATTCTTAAGGGATGTCATTTTTTTTCAAATCATATCAAAAATATATCAAAGTAAGGTATGGTATTTAGTAAAGTATACCTGAGAAGATGATAATTTTATATCAATTATTTTAAAAATCAAATTAAATAGTATTTTCTTTGAAAGATTTTCTTGATATCAAATTAAAATACTACTTGAGGTTTTCAAATTCATTTTTTAAAAATAAACAAGTGAAGTAAAGTATTTTTTAGATACTAATTATTTATTAAATAGCACAATCAAACCAATTAGGATATAAATGGATAAATCAATAATCATATAAATGTTCAAATCAAAGATGGACAAATATAGGTGACTTATTTTTAAGTTGAACAATGATTTTTCCAAAATAAGTCAATTTGAATATTCAAATATGTAAAATAATTTTTCTTGAAAGATTGTACCTCATAACCAATGAAGGTGTCACTTGAAGATCTAAGAAGAGCAATTTTTTTTGTTATCTTTCAACATAACTCAACCCAAATTTTCCATTGGAATAAGATTAAGTTTAGAAAATATCTCTTCCTCATTTTGAATTCAAAATTAACTTAGTTGGTTTCATAAAATATAATTTCAATAGTGTATCTTTTTTTCTCAAGACCATAGATTTAAAAAAAAATACTTCTCAAATTTAGTTAAGGATCAAAAAGCTCAACGAACAGATTTTTAGAAATCATCAAGTAGAATATCAATTAAATTCATAAAGCTACAAAGACATATTTAAGAGCACTTTTAAACTTAAAAACAACTCTTGAATTTAGATCAGATAAGATCTTTTCATCCTTTTTGCATGGACTAATTTATAAAAAAATATCATTAAAATCAATCAAGTTGTATCAAATTTAGAAATTATAACGAAATATATCAAATATTTTGCTATCTTTATGTATTGAAAAGTATCAAGTTCAGATTTGTGACACACTTTTTATTATTCTCAAATGCAAATGTAAAGCATTTTCTCAAATACAATTAGACATAAGCATTTCAAAAACTCATCTCTTCTTTTTAAATTTAAGTGTCTACTTTTCAAAACTCATTTTGTTATTCTCAAATTTAAATCAAAGTATTATTATTTTTTTTTTAGCTTAGAGTATTTAGGAATTCAATATCAAGATAAGTCATTATGTAAAATTCAAATTCTTCTCTTCTCAAAAAATATCACTCATTTAAGTCCAAAGAGACATGAAATTTTTAATTTTATCTCAAATTACTTTAAGATATAGCAATGTTAGTCAAGTTTTAAGACTAAAGAACCAATTTTATTTACTCTAAAAGATTGAGATAGTAATTTGTAAGGCAAAAGCAAGAATACCAAGCAATAAAAATTATTTTACCAAATTATTTACCATAATAAACACTCAAGCAAAGTTCATCAATAAATTATCTTCTAAAGGTTACTAAAGATTTTCAAAAATGAGTCAATAGAGTAAGTTGATTTAGATAAGTAAAGCATAGACAATCATTGATAATTTCATGATACAAGTTGATTTTAGTATTCTAATAATTTTTTTTTTATTTTTCATATTAAGATATTTTCAGTCAAATAGCCTTTTAAGAGCAAAAAAAATTTTACTTTCTCCCCCTATGTTTTATTAACCGATGCCATAAATTGAGTTATTTTGAAATTTTTTTTAAGTTGTCAACAAAATATATTTCAACATGACCATGATATGTATATAAGTAAAACTAATAAATGACCAAGTTAATTGAAGGTAGAAACAAAATTGATGCTGAACATAAAAGTTTGATATTCATTGATTTCAAAAAAAAAAATATTTATGTAAGGATGTCTATAAGGATAACAAGCATCAAGATGATCAAAATATAAGATATCTATAACTAACAAAAATGAATTGCTAGAAAGTACTAAAGTTCTAAGAAATAAATCCTAGCATCCTAAGGGATAGGATAAGTAGAGCTCTAAGAACCAGGATCGAGCTAGGGAAGGTGGTCTAGTATCTCCAGATAACTGGCCTCAATCACGAACATACTTCCTCACTAAAGTGATAACTTAAATCAATCATATTAACTCCTTTCTGACCAATGATTGTGCCTCCATTAGATCTCATCTTATCTGTTGTGCCTATGAAGTATACCTCTAAATTTTTGCATAAATAGAAGGAATAATTTTAGTAAAAATTCTATCAATAAATGCATTCTCATCCAGTATACTAAATAATCAATCTGAGCTCTCCAGATGATCGATCTATGGAAATGGAGCTAGACTTGTCTATACTATTGGATCCTCAATCTTAACATCAATTATAGCATGAGTGCTAGTATGTAAAGTGAAATCTTCTAAAAAATATGATGCATGACTAATATGAAGAACATCTTACTAGCCGTAGTAGTCATATTTTTGTACTCAACTAACTAGCACTGATATCCTCAATACTCTCGACATTATCTCAAACCAATATAAATTTTAAATATATCACTGCTTGAGATAATCCGAGGTACACCTAGTATAAATACAATATTATCAACATCCTTCTCAATCTACATATCCTTTACTTTGAAAACTAGACTTTCAACTCTTACTTGTATGCTATCATAAAATTCTCTCACTGATCAAGGGTATGTGGGCAAATCCAAGAATCAGATGAATTTTTAGCCATCAATAGATATTTTTAGTATCGAAGCTAATCTTATATCATCCAACACAATATGGATTCTTGAAACTTTTAAGTCTAAATTTTCAACCCCGAGCTTTATGTTTCCAAAAATTCTTGATCCGAGTTTGAATAGATCAAAAAAACATGAAATTTCTTAGCCCAATCTCTTAATTTTTTATCCAATTAAAATTCTTTCTTTTTCTAGAAACTCATAGATTATTTTGATGCTTGGTTCTTCTTTCTTGCATAGAAGAGTGATATGGAAAAGTCCTAAATTTTTAAATTTCTGCAAAGGACTTTCTCTTCCTTTGTGCCAATTACTTCTGAGGTGCCATTAGAGAACAAAACCACAAGAATAGAATGTAAATGAAGAGAAAAGTTTTAATTTTGATGAAAAAGGGGTTTAAAAGGGATTATGGCTCAAGAAATATGAAAATAGAATGATAAAGCCTTAAAACATTTTTAGTTAAGAAACTCATCTTAGACATAGGGGATGACTTCTTACTAAACAGCTTTTCTTCAAGAAACTATAAGTTGACTCCTATAGTCTAAGAGTCAACTCCTTAATGTAGAAAATAGTTCAAAAAATTTTGATTCAAAGAGAATATAGTCAAATTGAATTGGAACCAGTAGTAAATCAAATCAATGATCAAGAATGATATTTGAACTAGAATTTATAAATCAATTTGGAAGATAAAAAATTAATCAAATTAGACAAGATAAAATTAAGTGGATACTAGATAATAGCTCTATAAATTTTCATTCAACTAAGAAATTTTGCAAATCCTTAAGGGTCAAGCTAAGATGCTATGCAAATCAATAACATCAAGCACACAATCTTTTATGACTAAATATCTTATCTTAATGTTCTTAGTTCATGCAATTTTTTTCATAAATTTTGAGAATTAGATATCTTATAAAAATATCAAAATTTAAGTTGTAAGATATATAATCAAACTCATTTTCAATTTAAGTTTCTCAAGATAGCATAATATGGAGAACTAATAAAACTTGCTAAATTAAAAAGAATTATGCTCACAAAGCATTATATAATGAATAGTATAAAAAGTATAGTAATCAATACATTCAAGCATTTAAAGAAAAATTATTGCAAATCAAGTCATTCAAATTATAGAGTGTGATCATTATAAGCATAGATAAATCATCAAAATCAAGCATTTAATCTAAGTAAATTATAATGATCAAGATGATATGATGTGAGAATAAGTTTAGCCTTTACCGAACATCATCACCCATCCATCCAAAACATCTATTTTCAAGAATTGACTCTTTTCATGCCCTTGGATGCTTGGCATACCTGCAAAAAATATTTTCTAATTTTTGTTATCCAAGTCATTTTTGGTCCATTGGAATTAGAGCATATAGTTTTCTTTTAGAACCCAAATTTGTTTAACTAAAGTATGACTATTTTTAATAATATTACATTCAAAAATTTTGTGGCCTACTTTGTTATGTTTGAAACAAACTATGGAATAATTTTTATATGAAGCTCTTAAAAATGCATTTTTTGACTATTTTCTATTTTTTCAAAGAGTTCAAACTAATTTCAATTTTGTAGAAAATAGAATTTTAATTTCTCATCATTGATTGAAGATTTTTAGCAATTGGCTTCAATATTTCAATCTCTTTTTTTAGTTTAGCATTTTCTTCTATAAGAGATTTTTCAAATTTTGATATTTTTAATTTTTTCAATCAACGATTTCTTTTCCTTCAATAATTTATCTTTTTCAGTTATAAACTTATTCTTTTCTTCATCCAATATTTTCTATTCTTTCAAAAGATTATCTTTTTCTATCAAAATTTTATTCTTTTCTTCAGATAAAGAAATATTTGAACGTTTAAGATTCTTATTGTTTAGCCTTGATTTTTATATTCATCCATTAGATCATTGAAGGCTTCATATAATTCATTAAATATAAACTAAAAAAAAAATTTAGACTTTACCTTATCTTCATTAGCCATAAGGTAAAGATTTATAGCACTTTTTTTCTCTTTCTCATTTCTTATTTTTTTGCTTTGCTCTTCCTTAATTAATACTTTCTTTTTTCTTTACTTCTTCTTCTTTTCTTTCCATCCTCATGAGCCATAAGGTATAGATTGGGGTGAGCTTTCTTTTATTTTTAGAAGCTTAATTTCTCTTTTTGATTTACTCTCCCATAAGTAATTTTTAGTTTTTTTTAAACTTATTTTGCTGAAATATAAGAAAAAATTAGATTGAACACGTTTATATCTAATGAACAATAAAGCATATTTAAAGCCTTAGCATTTAGTTAGATTATTGTTTCATCATCTATCAATGCATTAGGTGTGTGTAGACCATTGATTATAATCTTTCATAAATTATAATCATGTGATTGTATGAAGATTTTTATTCTAGCTTTTTAATATATATAATTTGATCCATTTAATAATGAAGTTCTATCTATAGAATATCCTTTATTAAATAAAAATTTTATTTTGAGTTGCCAATATCTTTAACTCAAGACCACTAGGTTAACAAATAATATTAGAGCACCTGCTCTAATACCACTTATTGCCCAGAAATATAACAACCTAAGAGGAAGGATGAATTGGATTGTTTAAAAAAAAAATTAAACCAGATTAAACTTTAAGCAAATATATGCTTCTATTTAACCTGTGTATTTGAGATGTATATAATGTAAGCAACAATAGAATAAAGATATAATTAGAGCTATGCAAGAATTAAATCAAGCTAAGCAAAAATTAAAAATATGCAAGATAAGAGAGAAAAGGCACAATACAAATATAAAATAATTTATAATGGTTTGGTGCACCCTCGTACCTATATCTACTCCCCAATTTGGGAATTTTACTATAATCTTCTGACTACAGTATGTTTGTTTTAAATTGAGATTAAATAAATTCAATTAGTTTTCTAGGATCACCAACCACAATCTTACATCGATAGTTTTTTAGGCTTACTATCAAATCAGTTGATTTTTTGGATCACCAACTACAACCTTGCACCGATAGTTTTTTGAGCTCACTATCAACTCAGTTGGTTTTTCGGATCACTAACCAAAATCCTATGCAATGTCCAATTCTTGGCTTGGATGAGTCTTCACCCAATGTTTCTTTTCCCAAAGAAACTTGTAAAGAAAACAAGAATATAAGTATAAAATTTTAGAATAAAGTAAAATATAAAAGATAAACTCTTTGAATCCTAAAGTAGAAGATATGGGGTTGCTCTTTCAGGCTTGACTTCTCTTCAAATGATGCTTGAGAGGATGTGAAAAATATTGCAGTAGATTACACTTGAAAGCTTACTGAAATCTATGCATAATTTTCTCTCTTTTCTTTCTTTTCAATGATATTCAATGATCCTCACATAAATTAATATTTTTCTCTTTTTAATCCTCTTCTCTTGGCTTATCATCAAGTTTGAAAGCTTATATATCCTTTTTAGAAGCTAAACTAGCAGTTAGAAATAATTCTACACACTTCTAAAATTCTGCAAAATTAGCCATCAGAGCTCGAGTCAACTCATCGGCCTTCTTGAGTCAATTTGATCGTCCTACGAGTCCGCCCCTAGATTTTATCCCAAAAATCACACTCTCTGTATTTTTCTGAGACCTCGACTCGACCCTCTACTCGATCCAATATATTTTTCTACTTTGAAAAATTATTTTTTTGCCATTGTTTACTTGAGTCGACTTGAGAATGTGCTAGCTAAAACTTTTGCATGCTAGATTTCTTTTTCTTCCTATTTCAGCTCGAGTCGACTCGGAATCCACCTTGAGTTGACTCAAGATGACAGCCCATTAAAAAATTTTGCATATATTTCTATTTGAGGGGCTTTTTATCTTGAACTTTTGAGAGCTTCTTCCTCCTTGATTTTTATGGTATTTTTCATAATTTAGGCTTCCAAAAACTTCTTGTTTGAGCTTTATTTGATCATTAATCATTATTCTTTTGAAAGAATTCTTCTATGAATATTTTTTTATTTTAAATACTTAGAAAATCCTACATTCACTTATGAACATATGATTAGTATCATAATCACTCAATATTTTGTAATCATCAAAATCAATCATAAGGTTAACAGCCAGCTCATCAGGCTATTGTCCAGCCCAATTGATCTTAGCCTATCCAAGCATATCGAGGTGGGCTTGTTGGCTAGGCAGAAGAAGATTGGTAGGAGGTCTCCAAAGGGGTTTTGGTTTGTATGATCATGCTGGCACTGGAGGAGGTGAAGCCAAAACTAGATGGGGATGGTGCCACTACTACAAAAATGACCTATGGCAGTACATACTATGGCAGTAGTTTTCAAAACCACTGCCATAGCTCCTACGACAGCGGTTTTTGTTAACCACTGCTATAGGTCAGACCTATGGCAGCGGTTTTTATAACTGCTGCCATAGATATGACATATAGCAGTGATTATAGAAAATCATTGTCGTAGGTCGGACCTATAGTAGTGACTATAAAAAATCACTATCATAGATTGATCTATATCCATGATTCATTATAACCGCTGCCATAAGTCGGACCTATAGCAGCGGTTAGTAGGAACTGCTGCTATAATCTGATTTATGGCAGCAGTTAATTATAACCACTATCATATTTTTTTTTTAAATATTATATAATTTTAAAATTTAATGCCCATCTTCATCATTCATTATCTAAATAATTATCATTAGAGTGTCATCGTAAAAGATTCCCTTGATTCGATGGCCCTAGTTTCATCGATCAAAAAAATTTGATTTCGACGACCACGAACGACAATGCGATGATCTGATAGATGAAGATCTCTGATAGATCTAAAAACCTACAACGATGATTTTGATGATGTTTATAGTGTACTATCAAAATTTTACTTCAATTAGATATCATTATCTTGGTCAATTTACTATAGGTTAGTTTCGACCATTAAATGATAAACGAGTGACCAAAGGACCAAATGATGTCCGATTATGAAATAATTTTTTTTTATAAATGATCTTGACTATTATTTTATTCATTTTTTATGATGGTGATTATAAAATTCAACTCGTGAGATGAAAAATGATCTAAAACTATACATTTTCTGATAACCATTCTGAAACTTCACTGATTGTTATGCTCGTGCTTTTGCAATATCTACTTAACATGAATAATTTATATAAAAATGATTTAAATTTTACTATCATCGTTGTATAAAACATTTAAAATTATAAAAAAGATCATTTAACTAAAAAATTATCTCATAATCAAATGTCATTTAATTCTTTGATCGCTTGTTTCTAATTTAATGGTCAAAATCATTCCATACTAAATTGACCATGATAATGATATCCGATTGAAGTGAAACTTTGATAGTATACTACAAACATCATCGAGATTATTATTGTAGATTTTTGAATCCATCGAAGATCTTCATCTATTAAATCATTGCATCATCATTCATGATCATCGAAATCAAATTTTTCTGATCGATGAAGCTAGGGCCATCGAATCAAGGTGACCTTTTGCGATGACACTCTAATGATAATTATTTAGATAATAAATGATGAAGATGGTCATTAAATTTTAAAATTATATAATATTTAGAAAAAAAATAAGAAAAAAATTATTTCCAACCTATGATAACGATTATCAAAAATTGCTGCTATAGATCTATGACAGCGATTATAGAACCGCTGCCATAGATCTATGGCAGCAATTTTGAGTAACCGCTACCATAGATCTATGGCAGTGATTCAATAACCATTATCGTAGATCTATGGCAGTGGTTTGATAATCGCTGCCGTAGGTTAGGTTAAAAATTTCTAAATTTTTTCTTTCCTTCCATACGCGCTCGATCTCTCTCTCTCCCCCCTCCTCTTCATCATTGATGAGGCTCCTTCCCCCCTGGCCGGCATCGCCCCTTCTCCCCCCTGATTGACGTCGCTCCTCCTTCCCCTCGACTGGCACCGCCCCTCCTTTTCCCTCCTCCGGCCCCACCATCCCCGACCGCCCTCCCCGCCACCCGTCACCCCACCCGACCCCCCCACCCTCCATCTGACCCTCCTTGGCCCTAGTGAAACCCTCCTTCGACAAACCCCATCTGATCCTCCCTCGGCCCCATGAAACCCCCTCCACCCTCGCTCGGCCCCTCGGGAAACCTACCCCCCTCCACCATCTGACCCTCCCTCAGTCCCCAGTGACCCCCTCCGGCGAACCCCCATCCGACCCTCCCTAGCCTCCTGCAAAACCCCCCACTCGATGAACCTCCATCCACCCTCGACCCTCTGTCGACCCTCCATGAAATCCCTCCTCCACACTCTATCCTCCTCCTGTCCCGGTGCGAAACCAAACCCACCCTTCCGGCGAGCCCCCTCCACCCTCCTTTGACCCTTGCGAAACCCCACCCCCACCACACCACCATTCTGATCCTTCTCCGATCAAGTGCGAAGCCTCCTTCGACCTCCTCGTCACTATGCCCCGTCCCCCTGCACCCCCATCCCCGATCGCCCCTGCTTTCTCTCTTTTTTCTATTTTTCTCTCTTCTCTATCTCACTATCTTACTTTTATTTCGTAGGTTAACTCTAGTATCATCATCCTCCTTTAGCATCATCGCCGGCATTTCTCAAAGCTTTCAGTGCGACCCACTCTTTATAGCCGCAGGTATAATTTTTTTTAAATTTTATAGTATTATTTATTAATCATGTATATTTATAATAATTTATAGAATATTTATATAAATATTATAAATATTTATTATAACTATTATAATTATCTACATACCGTAGTTTTTGGGTCGTGCCATGGCGGTAGCCTTGGGTCGTGCCATGTCGACAGCTATGGACTAGATCTATCAATGGATTAGATTCAGATCGAAATCTGGATATTCAAATCTAAATTTAATTTAATTATTGGTATCGAATCTGAATCCGAATACCCGATAGGTCTGTACTTGAGAGAGGAAGGAAGGGATTCGGCCTCACCACCATCATTGGAAGGGAGGGGGTCCGGTCTTGCCGCAATCATTGGGAGGGAGGGGTCTAACCTCGTCGATGAGAAGATCGAGAGAGGGAGAGTGGGAGATCGAGAGAGCGAGAGAGGAAGGGAGGGGGTCCGGCCTCATCGGCATCACTAGGAGGGATGGGGTCCAGCCTTGCCGACGAGGGAGATCAAGAGAGTGAGAGAGGGGGGGATGGGGTCCGGCCTCACCGATAAGGAAGATCGAGAGAGGGAGAGAGAAAGATCGAGAGATGAAAAAGCTGGGAGGGAGGGGTTCGGCCTCGCCGCCATTGCCGATAAGAGAGATCGAGAGAGGAAGAGAGGGAGTGATCGAGGGGATGGCACACAGCTAAGCCGGCTTGGATATGCAATCGAGCCAACTCGGGCCATGATCGAGTCGACTGAGGGAGGACTGTAGCTGGATGTCTCAGGCATGGAGCCGACTCGACTTTTGAGTAAATATAATTTAAATTGTCTCTCTAAGATTCCAACTTTAAGCCCTAAGGTGCCACCATCATCTACTTTGTTCTTCTTTCAAGTTTCTGGATTAACATCAAGGTTCGTGCAAGAGATCGGATCTACGACTGTTGCTCATCCTTAATTATTTATGAATGTAATTCATGTTATAGAATTTATTGCATAACATTTTCTGGATGTTTATATCATGTTGCTTTTGTTTATGGCATTGCATAATGATAGACCCGTCAATTGATTAGTGTGCATATTAGAGACTATTTATTGATGCTATACTAATATTATTGTTCAACATGTTATATTGATTAATGTTCATTAACGTTGCAAGTCATGATGGCACCGAAATGCCATCTAACTTTCACCCCTGCCCCACGACGGTTACGCACAGTTCAGCATCCGAGGAGTAGTCAGAGCATAATCCGCCCACCTTGGCATTGATTGCTCAGGGACCTCCACCATCGGCATCTACTCCACCGATAGCTGAGCCTCTATCGTCGTCCATATCTGAGGCACATGCTACTATGCAGGCATCTAAGTGTATGTTTTTATTATATTAGCACCACTTTATTTTTTATATAGTATTTATATACTTATATATTTGCATAACGTATTTGCATTGTAGGTGCATCATCCAGCCAGACATTTTATGGTCCCATATGTATGGCATACGTGTGGAGCCATCAGCATCAGGTGATGGTCATTATGATGCGGAGGGGAGGTCGGTAGGAAAGATCATACGGGAGATGCATTTTTTTTTGGAATGCTTGTAAGATGGTCAGACATCATTCTCGTAGAGCCCAAAGACTGACATTTGATGGATGCTGCTGTCAGAGACTGAGTATGAGAGGAGATATGGGTAAGTATGCATATCTTAATTATATTTATGTATTTTATATGTTTATACTATATATGTTTGATTAGAATAACTTTATAATTAATTTTTGATAAATTTGTGCAGAGGAGGTACGACTTTTTCGATCATGAGAGGACTCGAGATGCTTGATTGAAGAAGATCGAAGAGTTGTATCGGAGTTACAAGGTCAAGCTCCATAGAGGATGGCTTGAGCACCAATGAGACACTTCGAAGGAGCTTGTTTTTTGGATACAGGACTGTCCTCCGAGTTAGTAGGAGAGGATGGTTGGACATTGGAGGAGCCAGAAGTTTTAGGTAAAATTTTTAACTTTTAAATTTTTTAATACACTTAAAGTTTTATTTAAATATTATTTAAATATTTATTATTTATTTGAATACTTGTTAGGCTACCTCTCCTCAGAATTGGGAGAATCGTGCGGCACAGGAGTATACGCACAGTCTAGGCCGTGAGTCTATGGCCAGTCGTATACATAGAGAGATAATTAATTCTAAATCTTACTAGATAAATTAAATTTATATATTTTATCAACTTTATGATAAATTTATTCTTTGTTATAGCTGATGAGAGATGGAGTGATATCCAGCCATAGCGAGATCTTTTGATCCAGCTGCACGGACAAGATAAGCAGGCCAATGAACGTCGCGATCGAGCGTATTTTGTAAGTATTAAATATATTAGTATATATGATTAGTATTATAGCATTTCTTATAAAATTTTATTTTAATTTATAATTACAGGATCAGTTAGATGCGCTCGTGAGCAAGGGCCCGGATACCTCTGGGCCCCATAACCATCTATCTCAGGTCTTGGGGTCTGAGCACTCTAGGAGGATCCGATGTAGGCCCAGACACACGCCGACGAGCTACTGATCTGAGGCAAGCATCTCTTCACAGACTTTCATTATTGTCAGTCGGAAGGAGCTTGAGGAGGCATTGGCATGGATAGGTCATACTACGACATGGGCAAATTGGGCTGAGGAGTGCGCATCTCATCTAGAGGGCATCATGAGAGACATGATGTCGATGCCCAGTGCACATTTTAGAGTCACGAGCTTCGAGAATATGTTAGCCAGCATTCTAGCTCTAGCTCTTGCTCCAACTCCAGCTCCAGCTCTGGATCCAGCTCTAGCTCCAGCTCAAGCTTCCGGTGACGACAACGATGATGTAGATTTAGGAGACTTTTAATATATTTTTTTTAAAAAAAAATATTATAATAAATTTTATTTAATAATAAAATTTTAATATTTTAGAATATTTTTTATATTTATTATATTTTCTTATGTTATATGTCTATATTTATCAGATAAAATATATAAAAAATAAAAATTTTATTTTTTTTAATTATTTAAGATCTATGGTAGTGATTTTATAATCGCTGTCATATACGTGCCAACTGCTGTCATAGATTTTTGATGCAAACGATACCAACTGCTGCATTAGACCTATGGCAGCGGTTAAGAAATTGCTGCTATAGATTACCTATAGCAGCAGTTATGTAACCGCTGCTATAGATTAACTATGACAGTGGTAACATAACCACTGCTATAGGTCGATCTATTGTAATAGTTTATAAATCGCTATAATAGACTATCTATAGCAGCGGTTCAAACAACCACTGTAACAACCACTACCATACAGCTACAGTGACGATCGTAGTAATAGTGGTTAGAAAATTTCTGCCATAGCCTATGGTAGTGATTTTTTGGGCTACGATAATGGTTACGAACTCCTACCATAGTCCTTTTTTATAGTAGTGTGCCAACCAGATCAAACCCCTTCTTGGGCCAACTAGAGGCAACTTCATCTAGGGTGATGGGAAGTTGATTGGTGACTCGTATGGAGGCCATCCAAGGCCGAGCGTGGAAGGGGAGGGTTGTTTCGATTGCTGGGCAAAGGAGTTCTAGGGGATGCAACTAGGGAAGGAGCTTGGGAAGCTAGCCCTGACTTTGGAAGCTAGCCGGCCATCCTCATCTAGCATTACCATAGTGGATGGGGATGATCATGGGTGGAATAAGGATGTAATGTGGGGTGAAGGTGGGCTAGACCATGATGATGTTGTGGGCTAGATGAAGCGGGCCTTACAGACTGTTGGGGGCCAAGATATTATTGATGAAGGTGTTTCTTCAGATTGTGAAGGGGGCAACTCTTCCTAGGGCTCCTTTGCTCTTAGATCCAGTTCCCAATGAAGGTGCTTCTTTAGAACATGAGGGAGGTAGGGAAACCGGCTTCCCACTCTACCTTTAGGAGAATAATGCAATGGCATGATCCCTAATTGTGTGTCCTTATGGAGATGAGGTTGTCTGGGCCTAATTTGGCCTACATCCAGTGGTGATTTCTAGCTAGCTGGGGTTTTTATGTTGTGGAGTCCTAGGGTTTATCCAAGGGTAACATTGTGATTTGGAAAGCCAGTGTAGCTTCTATGGAAGTGTTCCACCAATGTACTCAGCAAGTTGTTATCATTATTACTAAAATTAATGGATCTACTTGGCTCTTGTCTGGTGTGTATGCTAGCACTGAATATTTAGAATGGTGTGTTTCATAGTGCAAGGTGTTGAGCTTGATTGATCAGGAGATCCTATTTATGGGGGGAGATGATTTCCACTATATTGTTGGGCCCCATGAGAAAAGAGGGGGTAGACCCTATGTAGATGATGTGGAATCCAGGGAGTTCAACAATTTTATCCAAACTAATGACCTTGTAGATCTTGATTTTATTGGCCCAAGATTTACTTGGTACAACAGTCACTAGAGAGGGACCAGAGTTTGGGAGAAGATTGATAGGATCTTCACGACAACCAGCTGGATTTAGCATCACTATGCCCATCTGGTCCACCACCTACCGAGGATAATTTTAGATCATTGCCCAATCTTGTTCATCACTGACACTCAATCTCATTATAGATCATTGTTGTTTGAGAAGTTTTAACTTTTCTACCGTCAATCCTGGGATATAACAAGGGAGATTTGGCGCCTACCGATGCACGGTCATGCCAGGTACAGGGTTACTCAGAGCTTGAGCTAATGAGGTTGAGGCTGCTGAGGTGGAACAGGGCTGAGGTGGGCAACATTTTTAGGAGGCTTGAGGTTATTAAGACTACTATCTCTAAGCTTCAAAAACATGAGGACCAGTAGGGTGGGCTTGTAGAGAGAGAGTTGGCCGATCTTTGGGGTTTGCTGCATGAGCAC
Source organism: Cocos nucifera (assembly GCA_006176705.1). Taxonomy (NCBI): domain Eukaryota; kingdom Viridiplantae; phylum Streptophyta; class Magnoliopsida; order Arecales; family Arecaceae; genus Cocos; species Cocos nucifera. Next base: position 181,663 of record QRFJ01001034.1, on the reverse strand, counting down.
AACTCCCTTCTGAGGAAATAGGAGGCCTTTTGGAGGTAAAAGTCTAGGGTGCGGTGGATTACGGAGGGGGACCAAAATACGAGGTTCTTCTATTAGACCACCATTATCCAGAGGTATCAGAACCAGACATGGATGATTAGGGGGCTGGAGGGTAGTGGCTATTTAGCAAGGAGGCTCTTAGACAAAAGATTGCACACTTCTTCAAATCTAGATAGATGACTCTGCTAGGGGGAGTCGAACCTTCTGACCCCCACCTCCAGGTGGTGTGATCATGGAGCAAGAGAATAGGGAGCTTGTTAGAGCTGTGATGGAGGAGGTATAAAAAGCAGTCTAATCGATAGTGGAAGACAAAGCCTTGGGACCTGATGGTTTCTCTCTCCTCTTCTTCAAGAGGTACTAGCCCATCATTCAACCTAAGGTTATGGTAGCTATGCAAGAACATTTTTACCATCGATCAAATATCAGGGACTTGGCAACAGACCTTCATTGCCTTGCTTTCGAAGAGACAGGATGCTTTAGAGCCAGGGCACTTCAGATTGATTAGCTTGTGTATGACTCTATATAAGATCTATACTAAGATGATAGTATGCAAGATGAAGTCTATCCTTCCTCGACTAATCTACCCGAAGTAGGAGGCATTTGTTGGTGGTTGCAATATCTTTGATGATGTCCTTATAGCATAGGAGCTCATGCATGATCTCAACCGAGCTTCCTCTTGTTGCGATCTCATGGCGATCAAGCTGGACATGGAGAAAGCTTATGATTGCATAAGTTGGCAGTTTCTTGAGCATGCCTTTTTTGGAATTTAGATTTTATCCCTATTGCATTGGTTGGATCATGGCGTGCGTTCAAAGCCCCATGTTTGCCATTCTGGTCAATGGGACACTATCGGAGTTCTTCTATTTCATGATGGGGCTATGATAAGGCATCTTCTATCCCCCTATCCTTTTATTATCTTTACTGATGTCCTCTCAAGAGCTCTTCATGCTGCATCTCTAGGGTTAGTGCTATACCCTTATGTACTAGCTCTAGGGTCCAGCCGATTTTGCATTTTCTTTTTGTAGATGATTGTCTACTAGTGGGCTAGCTAGGCCACTATCCGGAATGCCATCGAATTTAGAAGGATTTTGGAGGGCTATTGTGCCATTTTGGATCAGAAGATGATCTCCTCAAGTTAGCAATGCATTTTAATCTGAGGATGCCGATGCAACTTTAGTATTTGTGTAAAGAAAATACCTTAAATTCAATCCACATAGAGTCCACAGTGAAGACTGCAGCGAGGAGAAGCCAAGGAAGATACCTAAGGCTCAGAGCAAGCCTTAGGCTGGTCCACAGGCATGGGGCCCATGAGCTGGGCATGGCCCAGTAGGCGTGCGCAACCCAAGCAGGTGTGCCCAGTGCACGGGAGTGCACAGGTAGGCCACAGGCATGGCCCAGCATGGGAGTGGCCCAACACAAGCACATGCAGACCCTCCCACATGACTCATGGTGAGCCAGCAGTCTACGATTGAGGGATGCTATCCATAGCCCTGGGTGATGCGGTCTATGCCTATTTTGGAGCGGTCCATGGAGGATTACGAAGTCCACGGGCCATCTATGGACCACTTAAGAGTCTATACCAAATCCATGTGGTGCATGGGAGCTGATTGTGCAATCTAACATACATGGGTGTTCACGATCATGATTAGATGATCTAGTGAGTTGTTTGGATATTGTCAGAGTCTTGAATCATGTTGGACTCAAATTTGAGCTGCATTTAAGGCCTTTAAGAGGCCTAGTGGGCAGATCGTGAGCGGTGTGGTAGATGGTAGAAACCTTGAAGTGGCGTGTTGAGTAGCCGAGAGGAGTTCAGCAAATGGTAGGTAGTAGTCCTCGAAGGGAACCAGCAGACAATAGAAGAAGGAGCTTCGAACAGACTATTAGACAACAGACAATGATCATTTCAGGAAGATTCCTAGAGAGAGCTTTGCGAGGGAGTGCTTCTTATTGAGAAGAGGGATTGGTGTATGAGGGTTGAGGGTGTGATCTTCTTTTATAATTTTTTTCTTTTCTCGTAGTAAAGTTTGTATGCCCCATGGAGGTAAGCTTTGACTTAATCCATGTATTTGATGGTGTTTTATTTTTTATTTCTTCTTTCTTTCTACTGCATCAAGTAGTACCACATCCTCAATAATTGGTATTAGAGTTAGGTAGTACCAGAGCATAGATTATGGTAGTGATGATTAAGATTGAAGAAGATGGTGAAAATAAGTTCAATCAAGGTGGAGATTAACAAATTTGATAGAAAGAATAATTTCTTCTTATGATAAGTGAGGGTGAAGGACATGCTCATCCAATAACTATTGATCGATACTCCTTTATACAAGAAGATGCCGGCTACCATGGAGGTGCAGGATTAGAGATGGCTCTAGATACTGGCAGTAAGTATGATCCGCTTGTACTTAGCGGATGACATAATGATCTATGTGCTTGGTGAGACTTTTTCAATGGTGATATGATCGAAGCTTGAGGAGATGTATGTGAAGAAGTTGCTCACCAATGCTCTCTTTTTCTAAAAGTAGTTCTATCAGCTGCAGATGATCGAGGGGTAGAGCATGTAGGAGTATCTTAGCAACTTTCAAAAGATCCTCACTGATCTCCTCAATGTTGGCGAGAAAGTTGAGAAGACTAGGGCATTGGTCTTGCTTTCATCATTTTTCTTTTCTTTTGAGTTCTTGGTTACTACTCTTTTAGTAGAAAAAAGCAACATGAATATAGAGAAGATGACTTCTACACTACTGCAAAATGAGATTCTCAAATAGAAGAACCAAGTCTCAAGTTCAAATGGTGAGTCGGCTTTGATGTGTCTAGAGATAATGGTGGCAGAAGATGGAGCAGCAAGAGATCATGAGGTGGACGATCCAAATTTAGGATGAGGAACTTGAGTAAGATCAAGTGCTTCTATTGCAACAAGTTGGGACATCATATCAAAGATTGCCCATAACTCAAAGATCGAATGAAGGCTACTACGGCAATGGCAAGTGGCAATACAAAAAATAGTGATAATGTTCTTCTAGTGACTGATGAGATATCTACTTTTTTCACTAGTAGATTATGGATTTTGCATATTCACATCATGTATGTTACAGAGAGGAGCTATTTAACTTTCTGAAAAGTAGGAAAGCATTGTTCACTTGTCAGATGGATCAAGCTGTGTGATCAAAGGCACCGAAACTATCAACATGAAGGTACATGATAGAAAAATCAAAAAATTAGATGAGATATGATATATACCTAATTTCAGAAAGAATCTAATCTCATTAAGCAAACTGGATTCGATCGACTCCAAGTGCAAAGCTGATAGAGGAATCCTAAAAGTCTTACAAGATAGTAGAATTATTATAAGAAAAGGAAAATATGGAGGACATTATCTCTTGGCAGGAAGCTTAATGCAAGGTAGAGCTTTAGGATCCAGTGTGAGCCCAGTATAAGGTGGAGCTCCAGATGCAAATAGATCAAATACGAGATGCGAAACTCAAGAGGATAACATGCAACATCGTAAAATAAAGTTCTTATTACTATAGAAGGCTATCTCGAGTAGATCTCAGGTAGGCGAAGCACAGCATATGATAAAGATGGGATCGAGTAGCCTGACTCGACTTTCATGTTTGCCTATCCATGATCAGCATATGCATATCCCAAGGCATGGAGGCAAGATCATCCAAAAAGTTCTCAAGGTTAGGTGGAGGCCGAATATCGAGTCAAGATGAAAATTGTTGTTAGATTCGACTAATATAGATTGTTAGAAAATGATACACAGCAGATTATAGTAGTCATAAAAAAAAATCTAAAAAAATAAAAAAATAAATAAGTATAAAATATAAAAATTCACGTTGTTCGAAGTCTCTTGCTCCTACGTCCATGATCATATGAAATAATATTTTTTATTAAAATTAGAAAATTTATAAGAGATGAGAACAAAGAAAAATCTCTCTTTTTTTCTCTCTTCTGGATGCAAGAATAGTTCCAATAGAAAGAAGAAACCCCTTTTAGAGATTTTTTATAAATCTGATAGTACCCTAGAATTAGCACACAAGAAGAATCCAAGCCCTCTTTCTTTCTCTCTTTCTCTCTCTTTTTCTCTCTTGAAAAAATAGGGCATCCTCTATTCTCTATGGAACACCCTACTTTTGGCTGTAGCCCATAAGGTCTTTTAAAGACCTAAAATCGAGTGAGGATCGAAGATCAAATGCCTATTAGAACTCAAATTAGCTTTCTGTCCATTTGATCAAAGCTTTGATGAACCCATCAAGCTGCTGCTCACTCCTGACCATTGGATCACGCTCTGTGCACCCATGCACCATCCATAAACTAGGCGTATGGTGATCCTAGCCAAATCCCCATGCACTACCTTGCCAAAAAAGATGAAAAAAACTCTGAGCTATATGTTTTTAACTATAGACCCTTTAAGGGTCTACGTCCACCACATGGACCGTATGGCGATGCCATGTGGCAGTGGACCACCAAGCACCACATGGTTTGGGCCACCCTTGTGCATGGATTGCCCGTGCGCTTGTGCACTGGGCCTCATGGGCACGTGGGCTACATGCATTCATGCCAGTCTGCTCAATTGTGCGTTGGGCTGGGCTGCAGGCCAGCCTCCTCCTAGGCTGGGCCATGGCCTACTATGGACCAAGCCCTCCTATGGGCCTTTTCTTCATGTGGGCTTCCTCCCCTGGGCTTTGATTTTATCATGTTATTGGGTGAATTAGGCTCCAACACCCAATAATTTGATCATGGAGAGGTTGGGGGTTGTTGAACATCATGGTACCCTATAGTACCTAGGCAGCAGACCAACACACCAGGTTAAGCCCCACCCAGCTACAAGCTAGCCTCCTCTTGGGCCAAGCTGTGGCCCACTATGGGCCAGGCCCTCCCGCGGGCCTTTTCTTCATGTAGGCTTTCTCCTTATGCTTTGATTTTGTCCATTTATTGGGTGAATTAGGCTCCAGCACCCAAGAATTTGATCATGGAGAGGTTGGGGGGTGTTGAACATCATCGAACCCTATAGTACCTAGGAATGTCCATCTCTAGTCGTAGACTGAGGAGGACCAAGTGTGAGAGAGTGTAGCAGGTAGTTCAAGAGCAGCTGGAGAGCTGACATGCTCAGGCCCTTTCGATGATGGTAGGGTTACCCTAGTCAAGTCAATGCTTAGTTCTATGCCCACTTATCTTCTATTATACTCGATCCTTCATAAGACCTCAGTGGTGAAGCTTGAGCAATAGTTTTGGGTCTTCTTTTGGGAGATCATAGCTTGGTGGAGGTGGCGGCATGCATCTTGTGGCTTGGGAAGTTGTGTGCTAGCCTTTAAGGAAATATAGCCTTGGTATTCAATCCTTGGTCATGAGGGGGGAGGCTTTGGTTGCTCAACATGATGCTAGGTTTGTTCTTGAACCTGAGTCCATATGGAGCATGATGATGAGGGCTAGGTATGGTCTTTAGTTGGCTGGTAGTGAAATTCAAGTCAGTCGGAGGGCCTCCTTATAGAGGGAGATCTGCATAGGGCCCCTAATATGATTCCCTAAATGAGGTGGTTGGTAGGAGATGGTTGGTCTATAAGCATCTTGTTTGACTTATGGATTACGGACATGCCCTTGACTCAATGGCCGACCTTTGTTAGCTCTAAGGTAATTGATTCGATGAGAATATGTGATCTTCTCTATATAAATGGTAGAAATTGGGATCCAGCAGTGGTTTCCCATTTCTTTGAAGAGTAGATGGGAGGGCATGTAATGTCCCTGGCATTTCTTTGAAGAGTAGATGGGAGGGCATGTAATGTCCCTGGCAATTCCTCTTCATCGAAGCCTAGACATTAGGATCTAAAGATCTTCTAGCATTGTGAGACCAATCATGACTGACCTTTATGGCTTGTACCAATGGGAAGCCACTAGGCATCTAGATGGTGGGTAAATTTGGAGGCTTAGGTTGCACCCAAGAGTGAGCCTCTTCCTTTGGAAGATGGCCTAGAGATGACTTCCGATCAGAGCTATCCTGAGAAAGAGAAGCATGGATATCTAGTCTATCGGCCCTTACTACGGCATGGAGGTGGAAACGACAAAGCATACTCTCTTTTTGTGCCCACTAGCTAGATAGGTATGGTTCTTAGCGGGTCTGCACCTGCAGATTGTTCAGGTCGAGGACCCGATTGAGGCCTTCCTTGATCTTTTGATGCGGAGAGCTAGGGATGATGCATCTAGGGATGTTGCTATCCATGCAGCCTACATTGCCCAGCATTTCTAGCTGGTTATGAACAGTTTAATCTTCAAGTCTAGGAGGTGTCCAGCCAGGTTTATCTTGGAGATAGCTTTGACCTTGGCACTGGAGCAAATTGATGTGACCTCTAGGCCTCTAGAGATCTAGTACTCCAACCCTTTTTATGTAATGATTCAATAGATGTTCATCATTTGGGAGCCCTCTTTGTCAAGGTATCTTAAGGTCAACTTTGATGGAAGCATCAGAGACAAAAGTGGTAGCATTGGGTTCATAATTTGACCTAACTCTAGATTGGTGGTGATCGGGGGTTGTCACTTATTTGAGCCCACAGTTTTTGGATGGAGCTTCTTATAGCTTGGGCAGGTATTATCTATGCTTGGTGGCTCTTGAGAGCGGACCACATTGCTATCGAGGCCGAGTTAACTGCAATGGTGTCCTGGATACAAGGGTGTACATAGGGAGCTATCACCCACCCACTCCTGCAAGACATCTCAATTTTGCTATTTGGGTGCATAGGTTTCACTATTAGGCATGTCTTCAGGAGGCAAATACTGTAATCAACCAGGTGGCAGCCTATATTATGGAGCACATTGAGGACCTCTTATGGATGGTTGTGGGGGTGATCCCTAAGCCTTTTAGGGGCATTTTGCTTTTTGATCTTTCTTGGATCAATTCACACAAGACTTGTTTGAATGATCCGATTTAACCAAAAAAAAATAGTCTTAGTACCTACTCTTTATTGAAGAGTAATCTGAAGTAATGTTCTCTTACAACATCAAAATGTAAATAAAGCAATTAACCAAATAATATTATGGTAGCTTATTTGGCCACACAAAAAATGACTTTTGGCATGAGAGAATTCTTGTGACTTGCAAGAAATGTAGCTAGAGAAAATGGGTGGTTAAATGATTAGTTACCATATCGGTGTCATATGCCCAAAAACTTGTTTGACCAATTAGGTATTTTTCTCGTAGATGTTGAAAGTGTCTAAATTTGGTTTCATCATAACTTGGGTCATGAACATTAATTAAAATTATCATCTAAGAGTTATTTATATAACTTGTTTATAAGAAATGAGTCAATAGAAAAGCATTCCAGTAGCATTTAGGTACTAATCCACTCAAACATCCTTACTTTTTAACTTCCTCAATCTTTTTCCATGAAACCTAAAATTCTAATAGCATTTTCATAGTGGCAACTAGGATTGAAGCCACATTGAATATGAATCGGATCTCAGTATGTCCATATCCATATTTATTTTTTCTCACCAATATAAATATGGATATGGATATTAGTTCGATGTAAAAAATTATATTTATTTTAAATAGATATGAATATAAATTAGATACTGGGAGTATGGATATTGTTGGTGCAGAACCTAGTTGATGTCGGATCGAGCTGGAGTTGGAGAAGAAGAGGTTGCCATCGGTGATCTGCAAAATAAAGTTTTGTTCAGAGTCGGTGGTGGTAACTCTGGTAGGATCCTTCGATGATCAAGTCGGCTCTTCTAGCCAATAGAAATGAAGTGCTCAGGTAAGAATTTAGCAGAGTTTTGGAAAGGAGAAGAGAGCTTAGAGAAAATATATCTGAAGGATTTTTTTTTATAGATGGAGCCTATCATAACTATCTGGTAGTGGAGTCGTCTGTAGCAGACTAATAAATGACAGTCGTAACCATCCTGATAAATGACTATCAAAATTATCCGATAGTGGGATCGCCTGTTCATTGAGATTTAATAGTTGAAGTCCAGAGGAAGCAAGCATTGGTTGGTGAAGAATTTTGACATATATCAATTCCAAAGAAGTTCGGACTCCTAAAGAGAATACGACTAGAGGAGATCATCTAAAAGGAATACTACTTGAAATCTGAAAGTAATCCACTGGAGGAATCTAGATAAAGTTTGAATGAAGGAGAAGTCTGAAAGGAGCTTGGCTCCTAGAGGAGTTAGATCACTGGTGGAAGAATTTTCAATCGAAGCTCTTCCATGATTATCAGTTACATTAGGCTAAGCATAAGACTGAACTTCAGTGGGAGCGGGGTTTATCTTCAACACTAGTTCCTCCACTTTCGAGTTCAAAATTCGAAGGAAGGGAGTACAAAAAAGATGACTGTCGAAGTTATTTTTCAGACTCTGCATCCATTGAGATTGAAGCTTGGAGAAGATCTTATCTTAGGTTGAAGTTGAAGTTGAAGCTTGGGGGAGATCAGCAAGTTAAACTGCTCTGGATCTACCATGATCGTCGGTGGAGGAGGAGGTTGAAGCACCGATGCTGGAGCAGGAATGGATGGATCTAGCTCGGATCTGATGGCAGAAGCGATAGATCTTCGGGTAGTCACCTTCTTTGGAGGCATTTCTTAGGATCGAGGGAGAGGATGGAGATGAATCTTGAAGAAAAAGATCCACAGGATCGACTGAGCACTCCTTTAAGAATAAGGGTACCTCAAGAACAGAGGCCCTCCTTCTAACGCCAATTCTTTTGGTGCAGAATCTAGTTGACATCGGATCGAGCTAGAGTTGGAGAAGAAGAAGTTGTCGTCGGTGACCTGTAAAATAAAATTTCATCTGGAGTCGGTAGTGGTGGCTCCGATAGGATCTTTCGACGATCAAGTCATCTCTTCTGACCAACAAAAATGGAGTGCTCAAGCAAAAATTCAGCAGAATTTTGAGAAGAAGAAGAGAGCTTAGAAAAAACTTATCTGAAGGATTTCTTTTTATAGATGGAGTCTGTCGTAACCGTTCGATAGTGGAGTCGTCTGTAGCTGACTGATAAATGACAGTCATAATCATTCTGATAAATGACAGTCGTAACCATTTGATAGTGGGATCATCTATTCATTGAGATTTAATAGTCAAAGTTCGGAGGAAGTAGGCATTGGTTGGTGAAGAATTTTAAATTTTGACATATATCAATTCTAGAATTGATATATGTCAAAATTCTTCATCAACCAACCCCTGCTTCCTTCGAACTTCGATTATTAAATCTCAATGAATAGGTGATCCCACTACCGAACGGTTATGACTGTCATTTATCAGGATGGTTACGACAATCATTTATCAGTCTGCTATAGGAGACTCCACTACTGAATGGTGATGACAGCCTTCATCTATAAAAAGAGATCCTTCAGATATGTTTTCTCTAAGCTCTCTTCTCCTTCCTAAAATTTTGCTAAATTCTTGCTTGAGCACTCCATTTTTATTGGTCAGAAGAGCTGACTTGATCGTCGGAGGATCCTACCGGAGCCACCACCATTGACTCTGGATGGAACTTTATTTTGTAGGTCACCGATGGTGACCTCTTCTTCTCCAACTCTAGCTCAATTCGGTGTCAACCAGATTCTACACCAATAGAATTGGTGCTAGAGGAAGGGTCTCTATTCTTGAGGTACCCTTGTTCTTAAAGGAGTGCTCAGTCGATCCTGTGGATCTTCTTCTTCAAGGTCCATCTTCATCCTCTCCCTTAATCCCAAGAAATGCCTCCAAAAAAGGTAACTACCCAAAGATCTATCACTTCTGCCATCAGATCCAAGCCAGACTCATCCGTTCCTACTCTAGCACCAATGCTTCAACCTCCTCCACCAACGGTCATGATAGATCAAGAGTAGTTTAACCTATTAAAGCAGTGGGTTCAAGGCCTCACCAAGATGGTGCAGATCATGCGGTAGCCCCCGATGGTGATTCCATCAGGAAACCCACCATCGATATGTTAAGAACTGGTTCTGAGAAAGAGCACTTAGGCTAGCATACCCATCGCCCTTGGGAAGGAAAAATAGAGAGCAGAGGATCCATATTCGGATCATGATTCCTCTCTAAAAGAGACCTTCTCCATCTATGGTCGAAAGCCCTCTAAGATCTATGATTGAGACGATGTCCTTGATCAGAAACTATGAAAGATGGACCGATAGATTGAGGAACTCCACCACGTCACCCCGACTTGCCATGACGACGTCTACACTGATCTTCCTTTCTCTCTCCGAATTATGCAAGAGCTTATTCCACCTTCAACCTCGATTGGAAATAAGATCTCCACTGAGCATCAACTTCAATCTTGATTGGAGATAAGATCTCCTCTGAGCTCTAACCCTTCAATAGGAGATAAGATCTCCTTCAACCTCAACTGAAGATAAGATCTCCCTCGAACTCCAATCCTTCAATAGAAGATAAGATCTCGTTCAACCTCAGCTAGAGATAAGATCTCCTCCGAGCTTCAACTTCAATCTCAACAGAAGATAAGATCTTCTTTAACCTCGGCTGGAGATAAGTTCTCCTTCGAGCTTCAACGCCAACGTCAATGAGAGATAAGATCTTCTTCAACCTCGATTGAAGATAAGATCTTTTTCGAGCTTCAACGCTAATGTCAACAGGAGATAAGATCTTTTTCAACCTTGATTGAAGATAGATCTCCTCTGAGCTTCAACTTCAATCTCAATAGGACATAAGATCTCCTTCAACCTCGATCGGAGATAAGATCTTCCTCGAGCTCCAACCCTTCAACAGAAGATAAGATATCCTTCAACCTTGACTGAAGATAAGATCTCCTCCGAGCTTCAACACCAACATCAATAGAAGATAATATCTCTTTCAATCTCGATTGGAGATAAGATCTTCTCCGAGCTTCAACTTTAACCTCAACGGGTATAGAGCCTGGAAAAGGAGTTCAACAATCATCTTTTATAAATTCAGATATAGATTTGATCGTTGTCTATCTATATCCATATCTATTTTTCTATAATAGATATTGTTGTTACAAAAATATATCTTGGGTTAGATTGGCTGGAGGTGATCGACGATGATAGGTCAGCGATGATAGGATGGTGGCAATAGAACCTACAAAATAAGTCCTTGGACGAGAGTTGGCTCCAGTGGAGATCCTTCAATGCTTAAGTCAGAAATGCAGAATAGATGAAAAAGAGTGAGCATTTTGAAGAGAAGTGTTTTCATACCTTGGAGGTCTCCTATAGGCTTACATTTATAGGCGGAGCTGAAGAGCCATAAGAAGGAAGGATAATCTGATCACGGTTAGCCTTAATGTATTTGGCAAGATACAATCATTATCTTTTGCTTTATTTGAAGAGATATATTTGTTATATCTTATCTCTTCAAAAATGCTATTGGAGAGGTGGTTAGCCTTGTCTCATTGGATGTGATATGTCCATTATCTCCATCTTATCTAGCGAGATATTTTTGTTATCTTCTTCCTCTTCTATTCATCATCAATGATTCTCGATGATCATGGGATTTGAAGATCCACGTGGGTACTAAGGGTCAATCTTACCTATTATACCAGATAAGATTGGCTCATGTAACTTGGGTAGGCCAGCATCGAGGTCGGATCAAGCCAAATCGGAGTCTCGGATCAGTTAGTGGCTTCAGTGAATCATCTAAAGTTGGTAGTTGAAATTGGACGCTACTGGAGAGGTTGGCAGTTGGTAGGATCAACAACTTAAGAGGCTTTGATGACTAACAAGACGTCGATGGCCGAGGTGAGATTGATTGCTAGAGTGAGGTTGGTGGAAAAAGTGAGATCGATGGATGAAGTGAGGTCGACCGCTAAAAGGAGATTGACCATTGTCAAGAATGGTAGCTGACAAAGAGTTGGCAGCTAACAGAGGATCGATGGCTAGTTTTAGGTCATCATATCTTTGTGTCTTCAGCTAGGATGATCTTACCCCCAACATATACCTCCTACTCCCGACTTTGAACCAGATCAAGTTCGAGCGAAGGGAGTAGTCTAGGTCAGGCTTGTCGACGATGTGTAGTAATATTTCTTTTTTCAATATGAAATGAATAAGAGGTTTTCTCTGATTTTCCTCATTTTAAGAATGAGGATTATCTTAAATGTCCCTCGCTTAAGAGCAAGCATTATCTTCCAAGCTCATCGAAAAGTGAGTTTTCTTTCAAACCTCTTCGCTGAAGAGCGAGAAGTCTTCTAACCTCACTAAAAAGTGAATTTTCTTCGAACCTCCACATTGAAGAGTGAGGAGTTTTTTTGACCCCACTGAAGAGTGAGGAGTCTTCCAACCTCGCTGAAAAGTGAATTTTCTCTAAACCTCCTCATTGAAGAGTGAGGAGTCTTCTGACCTCACTGAAAAGCGAGTTTTCTCTAAATCTTCTCACTAAAGAGTGAGGAGTCTTCCAAAGTTAACCATCGTAGTTGATAGACTAAGGGTCCTTGATGGTTATCCCTCCAGAGGTCTGTATAGATTAACCTCCGCTTCTCGGATGACTAAGGTCTTCAATGGTATTAACTCACTAAAAAGTAAGTTTGGCCTTCAGGGGTCATAAGAGATTATCCCCCACTACTTAGTGATCGAGGTCTTCTGCCAGGTTGGTACCTCTCATACAACTAAAGTCTTCATGGGTGCTGACTTGCTGAAAAGCAAGTTCGACCTTTGGAAGTTATGAAGTTCTGTAGATTACTCTTTTGGAGTTAGTTGTCAAAGCTGACATGCTAATGGTCATTGATGGTTATCCCTCTAGAGGTCCATATAGGTTAACCTCTACCACTCGAATGACTAAGGTCTTTAAGGATGTTGAATCATTGAAAAGCAAGTTTGGCCTTCGGGGGTCCTAAGAGGTTATCCTCTGCTGCTTAGCCACCAAGATCTTCGATCTAGGTTGGTACCTCTCATGAACTAAGATCTTCATGGGTGCTAACTTGTTGAAAAGTAAGTTTGGCCCTCGAGGATCCTAAGAGGTTATCCCCTGCTGCTTAGTTACCGAAGTTAAGAAATTTTTGTTGATAAATACTATCCTCTCTCAAATCGGTGTGGCCACTGGTGATTAGCTAAGCAACAAGGAACAAATTCCTAGAATCAACGTGAAAGCAAAACCAATGGATTCAAGAGAAGAAAGTGAGAAAAAGAGCACAAGAGTTTTTTGGGAGAAAAAAGCTTTTATTTTTTTGTATTCAGCATCTTACAATTCTTGACCTATTTTCAATATAAATACTTTATAAAATGATCAAGCCCCAAGCTCATAGAAAAACTCTCCCAAATCTAAACAACCCACATATACAAAAGTAATCCCACGACACTGAGCCGACTAACCTGCGACTAGGTTGACTCAGTTTGAGACTGAGCCAATCCAATTATGTACCATGCCAGCATTTTCAAAAATACTGCTTGCTATCTGAATTTTTCTCTAAGACATAGCCGACCCAGTCCTCGACTAAGCCAACCCAGTCTTAGGATGAGCCAGCTAAGTTTCTATAGCTTATTTTTTAGGCTGATTTCTCTTCCTACTCGCTCCTATCTTTTCATGACCTATCTTCTTATGTTCCCAAGACTTAGGAGCACCACATCTGAGCTCATAATTTTTTGTCTAAATTTTTCTCAGAGACATAGCCAACCCAGTTCCCAACTTAACTGACCCAGTCTCAAGATGAGTAGAGTAAGTTTCTATAGCTTATTTTTTAGGTTGATTTCTCTTCCTACTCACTCTCGTCTTCCCATAACCTGTCTTCTCATATTCTCAAGACTTGGGAGCTCCACATCTGAGCTAACATTCTCCACGTTGGTCCTTTCAAGTTCTTGTGAACTCATCTTTTTCTTGCAAACCTAACCGTGCCACACATGTCTGAAAGCTATCTCTAGGGAGTATCTTCGTGAGTGCATCAGACTGATTCTCCTTTGTATGGATCTTCATCAATTCAACTTTACCTTCCTCTATCAGCTCTCTAATTTTATAGTACCTCATGTCTATATGCTTTGTGCGTACATGATAGACTAGGTCCTGTAAAAGTAGCAGAGCACTCTAACTATCACTATGCAGTATAACCTTGTCCTGATTCACCCCCATCTTAATAATTAGTCTTTTAAGCTAAAGAGCTTCCTTTGTAGCCTCTGTTATCCTAATATACTCAGCATTTATGGTAGATAAGGCCGTGATTAGTTGAAGGATTGATCTCCAAGATAACCAATCCACCAAACATGTAGAAGAGGTATCCAGTAGTAGACCTCCTTATATTCAGATCACCTGCATAATTCACATCTACAAATCCTTCCAGAGGATCCGAATCTCTATCTTCAAATCCTCTAGGCTGCCCACCAAATACCAAACTATAATCCCTTGTTCCAAGCAGATGTCTCAATATCCATTTCAATGCTTTCCAGTATTCCTTCTCAGGATTAGCTATGTATCTACTAACCATGCTCACTACATGTGTTATATCTAGTCTACAGTACACCATAGTATACATCACACTACCTACAGCATTCACATAAGAAACTTTATTCATATACTCTCTCTCTTCTTCTAACCGGAGGCTTTGATATTTGGAGAGAGATATGTGACTCAGCAATGGTGTCTCTGTAGGTTTGGCCTTCCCTATCCAAAACCTCGCTAAAACTTTCTGGACATAATCTTCTTATGACAAATGGAGCACTCCTTTATACCAATCTCTATAAATCTTCATTTCAAGAATTTTCTTTGCTAGACTCAGATCCTTCATCTCAAATTCAGCTGATAATGCCCTTTTCAACCCTTTCATAGCCTCTATGCTTCTACTAGCTATGAGCATATCATCTACATAAAATAGCAAGTATGGGGCATCCTTCTCATCTACATCCCTAACGTAGACACAGCAATCATCTTCATATCTGATAAATTTTAGACTCAAAATAAATACATCAAATCTATGATACCACTAATGAGAAAACTATTTCAAACCATAGAGTGACCTCCTAAGTAAATACACCTTCTTCTATCCAATCTCCATAAAATCATCTGGCTGCTTCATGTAGATCCTTTCCTCCAAAGTTTCATGAAGGAAGGCCATCTTCACGTCCTTCTGGTCCAACTCCATGTTACACCAAAATTCGAATAGATGTATGATGCACCATAGAAGAGAAAACTTTTGTGTAATTAATTTTTTTTCTTTGTGAATATCCCTTTGCTACCAATATTGCCTTAAATCTGACTCCATCTTGTTCTGAAGGTGCCGCCTTTGTGAACATCCACTTTGAGCTAATAGGTTGAGCACCTTCTAGAAGACCCACCAGCTATCATGTCTGATTTTTCTTCAGTGATTCCATCTCCTCCATCATGATTTGAATCCATGAATCATGATCCTCACTCTCCATGTCCTCTACATAGTTCTCTAGATCTTCATTAGCAGTGATGAGTGCATAGAAGATAACCTCATCAATGTCATATCTGATCGATCTTCTAATAGTATGCTGGGGCTTGTGCAAAGCCACTCCCACTAGCATATTGGTCCTGCCTGACATCTGTGGCTGCTCTGCACATCTAACAAATAGCTGATTTTTCATGCTGATTTTCAATCTGAGTCAGTACTCTCCTACCCAGCTCCACCTCAACAAGAACATTTCTGTAAGTGGATGTAACTTGCATGCCATCAATTCTTGACTAGCCACCATTGTTCACCTTCATTTCTCTAGTTCCTCATATACTCCAAGACCTCTCAAGATGCTCTTCTCATCAAAAATGACATCCCTACTAATCACTGCCTTTTGTGCTTGAGAATCCCATAGCAGGTATCCTTTGACTTCTTATGGATACCTTATGAATATCATCTTTTAAGATTTTGGATCTAACTTCCTCCTCTCGATTGCCTCCACATGTGCATAGGTCGGGCAATCGAAGACCTTTTGATGTCCAAGCTCTACCTTCTTTTCATTCCAGACTTTCTCTAAAATGTCTCCATTCAGCTTGCAGTGAGGGGAACCTGTTAATAAGAAAACAAGAAAAATTAAAGCATCATCCCAAAAAAATTTTGAAAGTGATGTCCGCAGCCTCAAACTCTGTGCCTTCTCGATCAGTGTCCAGTTCATCCTCTTCATAATACCATTCTACTAGAAAGTCATCTTTATCATATAATAAAATTTGATACCATTTTTCTCATAATACCTCTTGAACTCCAGGCTAGTATACTCTCCTCCATTATTCGATCTCAGACACTTCACCTATCTCCTTGACTCCTTTTCTACCTCAGCACTCTAGGCTTTGAACCGAGCAAACATCTCTATTTTTTCTCTAATCAGATAAACCCACACCTTCCTTAAGAAATCATCAATGAAAGTGATAAAATACCTTGCCCTATCTCTAACTGATATAGGAGCCAGTCCCCGCACATTCGACTGCACCAAATGCAGCACTCCTTCATTACGCTTGGTACTGTTGGCAAACTTTACTCTATGTTGTTTGCCAAAGATGCATGGCTCACATAAAACTATGCCCTCCTTTTTCAGGACTGGGATCATCCCTCTTCTGCTGAGATCAATGAGCCCTCGATCACTCATACGATCCATCCGATAGTGCCATAATTGATATAGAAGTTGCTCCTCCTGTGCCACTGCTAGCATTTCTATACTATCATTCACCACTGAGCCTTTCATTCTATAAAGATTATTACTCAGTCTTTTACTTCTCATCACCATCAAAGCTTTCTTGGAAATCTTCAAGCATCCACTCCCAGCCTGGCTATTAAAAGCATAATCTTGCTCTTCTAATTAGCCCAAAGAAATCAGATTTTTTTCAACTCTAGTACATGCCTGACATTTGATTATATACAAATTATCCATCACACATCCTCACCCTGATTGAGCCAACTCCAACTACTCTATATGGGTGATCATCTCTAAGGCTAACACTTCCACCATCGATCTTTTGGTAGGTAGCAAATAACTTTCATTGAAAAGTATAGTGCTGTGAGCATGCTGAATCCAATAACCATATAGTATCATACTCTGTGGACCCATCTGATGCAACTAGCAGGTCTTCTCCACTGCTCATCGAAGCTATATCATCACTCTTGCTGGCCTTTTTTTTTTTGATTTTCAAAGAATATAATCTCTCCTCAGGTGTCTAGGCTGATGACATTTGTAGCATTTCAATATCTTCTTTTGATCTTGAAACTTTGATCTACCCTTAGATTTTTTTCTTGCCTTCTTCTTTGATTTTTTCTATCTTTCATTCACAGCTAATATCTCAAACTTAGAATCTTCCTTGCAGATCTTTTCTCTCTACTCATTTGATCTGAGCACCCTAACAACTTCTTCATAGTTTAGGATCTCCTTCCTATAAACTAAGTAACAGCAACGCCCGATCTTTCTCATCGATCTTCACATCCAAACTCATTATCTTAGAACATACCTAATTGAACCTTTGAATATGTGCAACAAGATCTCCACCTTTGGGCATTCTCAGACTGTACAACTATTTCTTCAACCATAGCTTGTTGGTCATGTTCTTTCCCATATATGAGTTCTCCAATCACGTACAGAGCCCCTTTGCCATGGTCTCTATATAAACCTCAGGCAACACCTGATCGACCAAGCATATTCTGATTATACTAAAAGTAATTTTCTCTAACTCTTTTCAATCCTCAGCACTAATCTTTTCTGATCTTTCTCTTATCAAGACCTTGTAGATCCTCTGCTAAACCAACAAGTCCTTTATCCTTTGCTAGCATAAGGTAAAGTTTCCTTTGCCATCGAACTTCTCAAAATCCATCTTGAATCCATTTGATCCTATGACTACAATCAAGTCAAGTGCAATGCCCTAACACCCTTCTTCGATCACACACCAGCAAAACTATCCTTCTTTGAAGATCTATGGGCCCTAGATCCTTGTTGCAACCTTCTATATCATCTTTCCTTCATGCAACAACTCTCCACCTCAATCTAGAGATAACCATGAAGAAAACCAAAAGATTATAGGGTAAAATCTGGTGCAGCAAATTCTGAATGTAAAAACCCTAGGTATCTTCCTTCCTTCCATGCAACACTGCTCTGATACCAGATGTTGAAAAATACTATCCTCTCTCGGACCAGCATGGCCACTGGTAATTAGCCAAGCAATAAGAAATAAACTTCTAGAATCAATGCGGAAGCAAAATCAATAGATTCAAGAGAAGAAAGTGAGAAAAGGAGCATAAGAGTTTTTTGAAAGAAAAGAGCTTTTATTTTTTTATTTTTAGCATCTTACAATCCTTGACTTATTTTCAGTATAAATACTTTATAAAAGGGTCAAGCTCCAAGCTCATAGAAAAACTCTTCCAAACTTAAACAACCTATGTACACAAAAGTAATCCTACGACATTAAGCCAGCTAACCTATGACTGGATCGGCTCAGTTTGAGACTGAGCTGATCTAGTTATGTACCGTGCCAGTAGTTCCAAAGATACTGCTTTCTATCTATATTTTTTTCTAAGACATAGTCGACCTAATCCTGGACTGAGCTGATCCAATTCCCAACTTAGCCGACCCAGTCAGGGTGAGCCGGCTAAATTTCTGCAACTTATTTTTTAGGCTGATTTCTCTTCCAACTCGCTCCTATCTTTTCATGACCTATCTTTCCATATTTTCAAGACTTGGGAGCGTCACATCTGAGCTCATAATTTGTAAATTACTCTTCTGGAGTTAGTTATCAAAGCTAATAGGTTAAGGGTCCTTGATGGTTATCTCTCCAGAGGTCTGCATAGGTTAACCACCGCCTCTTGGGTGACTAAGGTCTTCAAGGGTATTGACTTGCTGAAAAATAAGTTTGGCCTTTAAGGGTCCTAAGAAGTTATTCCCTACTGCTTAACCATCAAGGTGTTCAACTTAGGTTAATACCTCTTGCACAACTAAGATCTTCATGGGCATTGACTTATTGAAAAGCAAGTTCAGCCTTCAGAGTTCCTAAGAGGTTATCCCCTCCTGCTTAGTTACTGAAGTTAAGAAGTTTTGTAGATTACTCTTTTGGAGTTAGTTATCAAAGTTGATAGATTGAGGGTCCTTGATGGTTATCCCTCCGAAGGTCTATATAGGTGAACCTCCATCTCTCGGGTGACTAAGATTTTTAAGAGCGTTGACTTGCTAAAAAGTAAGTTCGGCCTTTGGAGGTCCTAAAAAGTTATCCTCCACTACTTAGCCATCGTTGTCTTCAGCCCAGGTTGATACCTCTCGTGTAACTAGGATCTTTATGGGTGTTGACTCACTGAAAAGCAAGTTCGGCCTTCAGAAGGTCAGCTTTTAGGAGGTCAGCTTCTGAAGGTCGGCCTTCAAGAGGTCAACCTTTAGGAGTTTAGTTTTTAGAAGCACGCCTTGTGAGCTCAGAAGTGGCACTCCGAAGTCTTGGGAACGTGAGAAGAAAGATCATGAAAAGATGGGAGCAAGCTAGAGAAGAGATCAGCCTAGATAAGTATGGTACAAAAACTTAGCCACCTCATCTTGAGACTAGGTCAGCTAAGGTGGGAACTGGACTGGCTCAATCTCAAACTAGGTCGGCTATATCTCAAAGAAAATTTAGATAGAAAGCAATATTTCTAGGTTTGCTGGCATGGTATACAATTGGATCGGCTCAGTATCGTGGGATTAGTTTTATGTATGTGGATTATTTAGATTTAGAAAAGTTTTTCTATGAGCTTGGAGCTTGACCCTTTTGTAAAGTATTTATACTGAAAATAGGTCAAGGATTGTAACATGCTGAAATTACACTGAATAAAACTCTTTTCTCATAAAAAAACTCTTCTTCTTCTTCTTCTTCTTCTTCTCTATTCCTTGAATCCATTGATCATGCTTCCACGTAAATCTCTAAGAGAAGTTTATTTCTTATTACTAGCTGATCACCAGTGCCCACGCTGATTCATGTGAGGAGATCTTATTTTTTCAATAATTGGTATCAGAGTAGTATTGCATGGAAGGAAGGAAGACACCTAGAGTTTCTATATCTAGGATCTGTTGCACCAAGTTTTATCCTAAAATCTTCTTATTTTCCTCGTGGTTATCTCTAGACTGAGGTGGAGAGTTGGTTCATGAAGGAAAGGTGATATAGAAGGTTAGGAGGATCTAAGACCAATAGATCTTCGTTGAAGGGTAGTATTGCTTGTGTGTGATCGTAAAATTATGTTAGGGTTTTGTTCTTGACTTGATTGTAGTCATGGGATCAAGTAGACTCAAGGTGGATTTTGAGAAGTTCGATGATAAAGAAAACTTTACCTTATGGCAGCAAAGGATAAAGAATTTATTGATTTAGTAAAGGATCTATAAGATCTTGGTAAGAGAAAGATCAGAAAAGATCAGTGCTGAGGATTGGAAAGAGTTGGAAGAAATTAATTTTAGCATAATCAGAATATGCTTGGTCGATCAGATGTTGCCCAAGATTTGTATAGAGACCATAGTAAAGGAGCTCTAGATGAGACTAGAGAATACATACATGAAGAAGAATATGACCAGTAAGCTATGATTGAAGAAATAGCTTTAAGTCTGAGGATGCTCGAAGGTGGAGATCTTATTGCACATATCCAGAGGTCCAATCAGGTGTGTTCTAAGGTGATGAGTTTGGATGTGAAGATCGATGAGGAAGATCGAGCATTGCTACTACTATGTTCTCTCCCAGGTTCATACAATGGTCTCATAACAACTTTAGTTTATGGGAAGAAGATCCTAAACTATGAAGAGGTTGTTGGTGTGCTCAAATCAAATGAGCAAAGGAGGAAGATTTGCAAAGAAGATCCTAAGTCTGAGATCTTGGCTGTGAATGAAAGATAGGAAAGATCAATGGAAAAGGCAAAAGAGAAATACAAGGATAGATCAAAAGAAGATATGGGAGTGCTACAAATATCATCAACCTAGACATCTGAGGAGAAATTGTCCCCTTTTGAGATCAAAAAAAGGGAAGGATAGCAACAGTGATGATATTGCTTCGATGAGTAGTGGAGAAGACCTACTAGTGGTATTAGATGGATCCATAGAGTATGATGCTATGTGGACGTTAGATTCAGCATGCTCATGCCACTATACTTTTCATCGAAAGTGGTTTGCTACCTACTAAAAAATCAATGGTAGAAGTATCAGCCTTGGAGATGATCATCCATGTAAAGTAACTAGAGTTGGCTCTATCAGGATGAGGATGTATGATGTGATCATTCGTACATTATCGAATGTCAAGCATGTATCAAAGCTAAAAAAGAATTTGATTTCTTTGGGCTACTTGGAGGAGCAGGGTTATGCTTTTAGTAGCCAGACTGGAAGTGGATGCTCAAAGATTTTTAAGAGAGCTTTGGTAGTGATGAGAGGTAGAAGACTGAGCAATAATCTTTATAGAATAGAAGGCTCGGTGGTGAATGATAGTGCAGAGGTGCTAGCAGCGGCATAGGAGGAGCAGCTCTTTTATCGACTGTGGCACTATCGGATGGATCACATGAGTGATCGTGGGCTCACAAAACTTAGCAGAAGATGGATAATCCTCATCCTAAAGAAGGAGGGTACAAATTTATGTGAGCCATTCATCTTTGGCAAATAGCATAGGATGAAGTTTGCCAAAAGTATTAAGCGCAGTGAAAGGGTGCTGGATTTAGTGCACTCAGATGTGTAGGAATTGGCTCCTGTATCAGCTAAAGGTGGGGCAAGATACTTTGTCACCTTCATTGATGATTTTTCAAGAAAGGTATGGATTTATCTGATCAGAGAAAAGTCAGAGGTATTTGCCCGATTCAGAGCTTGGAGAGCTGAGGTAGAGGAGTCAAAAAGATAGGTGAAGTGTCTGAGGTCGAATAATGGAGAAGAGTATACAAGCCTAGAGTTCAGGAGGTACTATGAGAAAAATGGTATCAAATGCCATGATAAAGATGACTCTCCAGTAGAATGGTGTCGCAGAGAGGATGAATTGGATACTAATCGAGAAGGCACGAAGTTTGAAGCTATAGACATCACTTCTAACGTCCTTTTGGGGTGATGCCATAATTTTTTCTTATTTTCTTGTAAACAAGTCCTCTCATCATAAGCTGAACGGACACATTCTAGAGAAGATCTAGAGTGGAAAGAAGGTGAAGCTTGGCCACCTAAAGATATTCGATTGTCTAGTCCATGCACATGTGGAGGC
This sequence comes from Cocos nucifera, assembly GCA_006176705.1. Classification (NCBI taxonomy): domain Eukaryota; kingdom Viridiplantae; phylum Streptophyta; class Magnoliopsida; order Arecales; family Arecaceae; genus Cocos; species Cocos nucifera. The sequence goes on along the minus strand of QRFJ01001034.1, from coordinate 159,584 downwards.
AACTGAGAGGAACAAATTGGTCCAAAATCTTAAAGGATGTTTTTTATTGGGTATCCACAAGGAGTCAAAGGGTATCTGCTATGGAATTCTAAAGCACAAATATCAATAATCAGTAGGAATATTATCTTTGATGAGGAGAGCATCTTGAAGACATCTAAAAATATAGTTGGAACTAGAAAAATCAAGGTAAACAGTGGTGGCCAGTCAGAGACAGATGACATGCAGTCTGCATCTACTTATAAGAGTGTTCCTATTAAAGTGAAGCTAGGTTGGAGAATAGATACTTAGATGGGAGACCAACATGGAGAGCCAGCTGTTCATGTGGAGGTGCAGGAACAGCCACAGACTTCAAGCAGGAGTGATGTGCCAGTGGGAGTGGCTTTGCACAAGCCCCAGCATACTATCAGAAGATCGATCAGATATAGCATTGATGAGGTTATCTCCTATACACTCATCATTGCTAATGGAGATCCAAGAACTATGCAAAGGCTATGAAGAGTGAGGATCACGATTCATGGATGCAAGCCATGATAAAGGTGATGGAATCACTTAAAAAGAATCAGACATGACAGCTGGTGGTATTGAAAATGTATCTTAAAGTCAATCATCTAGGTTGTAGATCGTTGAGCTAAATATAATTTATACTTAAATTTTAATAAATAAAATTATTATTTTAGTATTTTATCACTCTTGTGCATTTTTCTATAATGAACTCTTCGGTGATGAAGTCCTTAGGACTATTTAGACTCATCAAAGGAGGATTTGTCATTTAGTCCTTAAACCTGTTCGTGACCAAATGATACATCATTACCAAGAATGATAATATTTATTGAGTATAGGTCATTGTGTACCATATGGATTAATTATCCTCTTAATCAAGAAGTATGGATCCACTGGTATGGCATGCAGATGAGATGTAGGGGTACATCTGTACTGAACGTGACCAACTTCGGAGCTTTTCTACTATCAAGATTTGCTTTGATGGAATATGGGTATAAATGTTCCTCCAATCTGAGATCACCATGATGACTTTTAAGTAACTCACTGTGCTTTGGTGTCGGACTATCTAAATTTCTAATTTAGTGATGGAAGGTTTTTGAATACAATCAAGTACTTAAGGAGTTGGTGAATGTATCAAAATGGGATTGATCACTCCTGATTTCAGGAGCTATGTTCAATTATGTTTCAATTTAGCAAATCCTTAGCTAGGATAGTCTTAGTGAGTGGTCATAGGATTAATTACTTTGAAACACGATTTGGATGTACTTATCAGGGTTGACAGTAAAACTGAGTCATCGGATATACAGAGGTCAAAGGGATGAATTATGTGGTAACCATATTCACATGGATTCTAAATATTGTGATTGCAACTATTCGACCTATCCGAACATCGAGTACCATTGCTAGATGGTCACTTTGATTAGTACAGGAAGTGGTTCCTGTACTACCGGCTTAGGTTCGAATCTGCGGGGTCACACACACTAGAGGTTACTACCTGATCTAATGGCTGGTGAAGAGTTCCACTGGACTGAGACTCTATGGTCAAGAGTTCCACTGGACTGAAACTCTTCGATCAAGAGTCTTACTGCATTAGAACTCTGAGTCCTAATTATCTGAAACTCTATGATCAAGAGTCAAAATAGATCGAAACTCTATGATCAAGAGTCCTAATGGATCGGGACTCTATGGTCAACAATCCCACTGGACTAGGACTCTTTGACCAAGAGTCTTGCTGCTCTGGGACTTTAAGTCCTACTTATTTGAAACTTTGTAATCAAGATTCTAGACTCTATGATCATAAGTTTCACTCATTTCGAACACCGAGATCAAGAGTTCCATTGGTTTGCAACTCTTCGATCAGGAGTTTCATTTTGATGAGACTCTATTGTCCAGATACCCACTAGACTTAAACTCTATATTTATGAGAGATTTAATTAGTGATTTGATTACTAATTAACTCAATTTGATTGAGTAATTATTTTTGGATCAAGTCCAATTGAATTGGATTTAGTTGGGTTTGATCCGATTAGGTTATGTGATGACCTAATCGCAGAAAAAGTTTGATCCCTAATTTGATCAAGAATTAGACTTAATTAATTTTTTATTTGATTAGAATTTAACTAAGCTTAATTGAGTCTAAATTAGTTGGGTTTAATCTAGTTTAATTGGGCCTAACCAATTTGAATTGGGTTGGTTCAATTGGATGAGAGATTTTAAGACTAGTTTGATCTAGTCTTCCGTGTGCCACCTCATCCTCTTTGTGCCATTTTTTCTCCACGAGAAAGATGTTCTCATGAATTATTTTTCATGCAAAAGAAGGCTTGTGCCCTCCCTTCTCACGCCTCAAATGGATGGGCTTGATCTAGCTGCAATTTGAATTCAAATGGGATTTGAATTCAAATAGCAAACCACTTCATCGCAACTCTTCCACATGTTACCTTGACTCGTGCAGCCTCTATAAAATTCCCAAAAAAAATTTTGGGTGAGAATTTTTTTTAAGACTCCTCTCCTCTAGTGCATGAACCCTTCCATAGCCTAAAAAAAATTTTAAAAAAAAATCTGAGAGGAACAATTGAGGGAGAAAAGATTGGCACTAGGGTTTGAGTGTTGTGCAGCCCTAGTTCATGATCTAGGGTTCCTATTTTGATTTCATAAGATTTGAGCATCAGATCTTTACAAGATTTTGTGGAGTGCTTCCTTATCCTCTTTTCTACCCTTGCTACTAATCTAGAGCATCCAAAGTTTTGATGGAGGGAGATCAAAATTGTTCGATCAGATCTAGCCGTCGGGAGCATTCTTCATTGAGCTAGCACTTGGGAGGAGCTGATCGGAATCAGGACCTCATGTGGACCATCCATGGAGGCCAAGTGCGTGTGTGGCTATGTCACAATGACTAGATCAACTTGGTGTTCACATCGATGGTGACTTGATTGCAGAGATCATCTACCCATGCAAGATAACATATTCTGAACATATAGTATAGTAAAAATATTTTACTATTCATTATTCTTATTTTCAGATTTAATTGCATGCAGATATATATCATATTAGATCTTAGTATTGTAGGGTTTGAGATCAGATCTATAGATTTTATAAATTAATTAGATTAATTTTTATTTCTATTATAATTAATTTTTAAAAAGTTTTAAAAGTAGAGCTAGAAATCCTATATGTTTTTCAGTAGGTGGATCTTCAAAAAGGTGCTCGACCTATTGGCTCAATGTGGATGTTTGTTAGGATTAGTGGTTTTCCCAAGTCTTGGAAGATCACTAGAGGAGTTAGGATGTTGGCTTCGGGAGACTAGAATAAGTGTGATCCTAAGGCTAGGATCAATTTTCGTTCTAGGGTGGAGGTTCAGCCCTCCTCGATCATGAGATCCTGATTTATGGGTCTCATGGGAGCTACTTAGAGTTTGGACTAGATTTGGGTCCATGAAATTAAGTGCATGATCAGACCATGGGTGTACATGGGTTTAGATGAGTGCATTCGGACTGGGTTAGCCTAGGAAGTTTTTTATGGATTAGGATTTTGGTCCATATATATATATATATATATATATATATATATATATATATTATAAACCCTAGGATTTGAGATGGTGAGATAAAGAGTAACAAAGATCACCATTTTCTCCCACATCTCTTCCTCTCTTTAGTTTCTTCACACACTAAAGTGCCCTAGGGGGCACGCCTCCAAACTTGGAGGAAGAAGGTGCGCCCCACTCTTCCTTCAGCCTCAACAACATCAAGGATCCTACACAATAATTAGTATCAGAGCCATCTTGATGAGGAGGCATGAAGACAGATCCAACGTAGGAATGGGAGATTCAGTGGAAGAACAAAGGAAAATTATTTTGGAGGGTCAACAGGGCCCCCCTTTCCTTCCTCCTAATTGGCGGCCGATGATTGGCCGCCGGTCTTAGGCTTGGAGGCCGACAATCAGCAAACTACCATCGATCCCGATAATTGGCCATCATTCTAGCAATCTGGTGGCTGATCGTGGCATATGGTGGGGTTTCCACAAGCGACGGTCCGGTGGTGCTCGCGTGTAGGATGCTAAGATCCAGAGGGAGGTGGCATGGCCATCTTCTTCTCTATGGAGGAACATCGCAGGCGGTAGCATCATCTCAGGTGGTGGCGCATGGTAGCGGGCGGGCATGCGAGCAGCAACGACCAATCGATGGTGATGGCTAGTGGAATGCAGTAGGAGGCACGCATGAAGTGGAAAGCCAGCTAGGGGAGTAGGGATCCGATGTTGGAGCAGGCTGCAAGGAAGAATTTGACATCAGGGAGCACGGATCTGATGGTGGCACGCCTAGATCTAGCTGTGGTGCATGGATCCAAGCCGATGAGATGGTGCAGGCTATCCTCTTCCTCTCGATGCATAGGATTCGGCATGGTGGAGCATGGATCTGACGATGGCACGTCGAACCGACAGTGGCGTGCTCGGATCCGATGATGGCGGGCCACAAACAGCAGCAGTGATGTGCCACGATGAAGAAGCCATGGTGGCGGCACTTGGATCCTATGGTGGCACGTAGGCACAAATTAATTAGCTGGCGATCATGGCAGCAGGTGATTGGATGTCCGATTCTGGTTATGGATGGGAGGAGAAAGGAGCCAAAGGAAGGAAAAGCCTAGAAGGTTCCAAGAGAAAGAAAAAAAAGAGCTTTTTTATTTTTGATTTTCTCCTATTGTTTGTGGCTATTCTCCTGATTGTGATGATTATGGCTTCGTTTGGAGTTAAAAATAAAAAAATTATAAAGGCTGAGGTGCTGATGATTTTGTTTGACGTGTTAGAGGAGAGATCACTCAGGGGCTCGAGATCGAGGTGGAGCTGCAGAAGCAACTATTCAGTCTGATGAAAGACTGTAAAAAGTAGTTAGAGTGTATTCAACAGCACGATCAGTTGGAGCTTTGAGGGTATAAAGATGGATTATCCATGGAGGTCCACCAGGTTAAGGATGGATGGCTGTAGAGTGGTGCAAAGACTAAGTAGGAAGCACTAGAGTGCTGCAGTAACGCTACCCTAGAGGCACAAGAGCTGAGAGAAGCTCGATGGTGTAGCAGTCGAGAGAGGTATTTTAGCAGAGAGTGTCAGGGGCATCTCAGGAAGATTAGGAGCAGGTCTCAGGAAGAGTTAAGGGATCTTAGGGAGCACCAGGGGCATCTAACAGCTGAAAGTATCATGAATTAGGTTTCTTTTGCAGGAGCACTAGGAAGAGTCACGGTTCAGGTGGAGAATGAGTTATGTGCAGCAAGAGAGAACCTGGATACCTATGAGGAGGCAGTGTTGAGATGAGGCAGGAAGCACTGGAGTGCTACAATAGTATTTTTCTGGAGGCATGGGATTGAGAGAGGCTCGATGGTACAGCAGTCGAGGAAGGTATCTCAGTAGAGAGTATCAAGAGGCATCTCAGGAAGATCGAAAGTAGGTCTCAGAGAGAGCCAAAGAGTCTTAGGAGCCTCGGGATAAGACAGGTGGGTCTAAGCCTAAGGCAAGGTTTGAGCTGTAGTTCCTCCAAGTAAAACTCAAGCGATGGTTAATGCAAAGGCAGAAAAGGAGAAATGTTAGGATGAAATTTTTTAGAATTCAGTCACTGAATTCAGAAGAGTTAGATGAGCTCTTGTATTTTAAAGGTGCTCGTAGGTTGCGGAGATATCCAAGATGGCTTCGGAGGGATCCGTGGAGTGTGGAGGATTCGAAGGAGTAGCAATGGTGTACGAGGTGCAGCGACAGGCCCAACAATGCAATGTTGGATAGTTAGCCTAGGGTGACTTGGTGATAGAGTCAGGATCTTCTGCACATCAGATAGACTTTGGATATAGGTAGAGCTCTGGAGTGGTGGCTTCACAGGTAGAGAGAAAATTTGGCATGAGTTCAGAGTAGAGGGATGCAGGAGGATCGATATCCTAGCACCAATGTCGATGATGCATAGTTTCAGGTGGAGCAGCACGTGCAGGTGGATAAGCATAGTTTTGAGGAGATCACGTTAGATGGTACAGCATGTGCTGGTACAGAAATGCTGTAGGTTCTTCAGGAAAGATGATTAGCTACTAAGAAGAAGAGATCCTACAATCCAAGATGGTGCTAAGAAGCAACCCAATACTTTAGCTGTAGAGACGGTCATCCCAAAGATCTCTAAGGGTGTACAATAGCTGAAGAGGATTGGCAGAGGCTTTAGAGTTTGCACAGTGATCTGTCTGGGTGCACTGCAAAGCACAAATTGATGTTGCAGCCATAGGATCAGAGCAGGAGGACATCAGTTCAAAGTCAATGAGTGCGATGGAGCATGAGCCTTAGGTGCTGTGGAGCACAGGTTGGTGTTGCAGCTTAGGAGGCTAGGTGGCTTCGAAGGCATGGTGTAAGCTTTGGAGGCAGCAGGATGGTGCAAATGATTCACACAGGGTTTGCCAAGGCTTAAGGGCACTAAGGTAGAGATTGTTAGGATTAGTAGTTCTCTCAATTATTGGGAGACCACTGGAGGAGTCAGGATGTTGGCTCCGAGAGACTAGGACAGGTGTGGTCCTAGGGCTAGGACCGATTTTGGTTCTAGGGTGGAGGTTTAGCCCTCCACGGTCATGAGGCCTTGATTTATATGTCTCATGAGGGCTACTCAAAGTTTGGACTAGATTTGGATCCATCGGATTGAGTGCATGATCAGATCATGGGTGTACATTGGTTTGAATGAGTGCATTCAGACTAAGTTAACCCAAGAAATTTTATATGGTTTAGGATTTTGGTCTATGTATAGATATATATATACATGTATGTTGTAAACCCTAGGATTTGAGATGGTGAGATGAAGAGTAACAAAGATCACCATTTTCTCCCACATCTCTCCCTCTCTTTGGTTTCTTCACATGCCAAGGTTCCTTAGGAGGCGCGCCTCCAAACCTGGAGGAAGGAGGCGCAACCCACCCTTCCTTCAACCTCAACAACATCAAGGATCCTGCACAACAATGTTCATAAAGAAGGAGATACATTCAGAACAAGATAGAGTCAGACTCAAAGCAAGGCTGGTAGCAAAGAGATGCTCATAAAGGAAAGAAATTGATTACACATAAGTTTTCTCTCCTGTGGTGCATCATACATCTATTCGGATTTTACTATCACTGATGGCACAACATAACATAGAATTGGGACAGATAAACGTGAAGATAGCCTTCCTTCATGGGACTTTAGAGAAAAGGATCTACATAAAGCAGCCAGATGGTTTCATGGAGATTGGATAGAAGGAGAAGTTGTGTTTACTCAGGAGGTCACTGTATGATCTGAAACAATCCCCTCATCGGTGATATCATAGATTTGATAGCTTTATTTTAAGCCTAGAATTTGTAAGATGTGAGCATGTCTGTTGTGTCTACGTCAAGGATGTAGATGAGAATGATGCCCTATACCTGCTTCTATATGTAAATAATATGCTCATAGCCAATAGAAGCATGAAAGCTGTGAAAAGACTAAAAAAGACATTATGATCTGAGTTTGAGATGAAGGATCTGGATCCAGCATAGAAAATTCTTGGAATGAAGATTTGTAGAGATAGGTACAAAGGAGTCTCCATTTTTCATAAGAAGGATATGTCTAGAAAGTTTTGAAGAGGTTTGGGATGGAGAAGGCCAAACCTACAGAGACACCATTGCCAAGCCATATATCGCTCTCCAAGTATCAAAGCCTCCAGTTAGAAGAGGAGAGAGAGTATATGGATAAAGTCTCTTATGTGAATATTGTTGATAGTGTTATGTACACTATGATGTGCTATTGACCAAATATAGCGCATGCAGCAAGCATGGTTAGTAGATAAATGGCTAACCCTAAAAAGGAATACTAGAAAGTATTGAAATGGATATTGAGATATCTAGGTGGAACAAGGGTTTATGTTTTGGTATTTGGTGGGCAGCTTGGAGGATTTGAAAATGAAGGTTCGGGTCCTCTTGAAGGCTTTATAGATGCAAATTATGCTAGTGATCTTGATATAAGAAGGTCTACTACTAGATACCTCTTCTGCGTATATGGTGGATCGGTATCTTAAAGATCAATCCTTCAGCCAATCATGATCTTGTATACCACAGAGGCCTAGTACATTAGAATGACTGAGGCTATAAAGAAAGTGATTTGGCTTAGAAGGCTGATTATTGAGTTGGGGGTGGAGCAGAGTAAGATTACACTGTACGATGATAGTCAAAGTGCTATGTTGCTGGCACAGAATCTAATTTATCATGCACACACAAAGCATATAGACGTGAGGTACCATAGGATTAGAGAGCTGGTGAAGGTGAAGTAGAACTGATGAAGATCTATACCAAGAGAATCAGTCTGATGCTCTCATAAAAGTACTCCCCAAAGACAGCTTTTTTAGATGTGTATGGCATGGATGGGTCTGCTAGGAAGAGATAAGTTCACAAGGACTTAGATTTACCAAGGTGGAGAATGTGAGCTTTGAAGTAGCACTCCCAAGTCTTGAGAACATGAGAAGAAAAGTCATGGAAAGATAGGAGTAAGCCAGAGAAGGGATCAACCTAAATAAGTGTGGTACAGGAACTTAGCTGACTCACCCTGAAACTGGGTCGGCTAAGTTGAAAACTGGGCCGACTCAGTCTCAGACTGGATCAGCTATGTCTTAGAAAAAATTCAGACAAAAAATAGTATTTTTGAAACTGCCGGTACGATACACAATTGGATCGACTCAGTTTAAGACTGAGCCAACCCAGATGCAGGTTAGCCGGCTCAGTGTTGCAGGATTAATTTTACGTACGTGGATTGTTTAGATTTGGAAAAATTTTTCTATGAGCTTGGGACTTGATCCTTTTGTAAAGTATTTATACTAAAAATAGGTTAACATGCTGAAATTACACTGAATAAAGCACTTTTCTCCCAAAAAATTCTTCTTCTTCTTCTTCTCTATTTCTTGAATCCATTGATCATGCTTCTGTATAAATCTCTAGGAGAAGTTCATTTCTTATTACTGGCTGATCACCAGTGACCATGCTGGTCCATGTGAGGAGATCTTATTTTCACAACACGCCTTTAAGAGGTCAATATTTGGAGGCCAACTTTTGTGAGGTTGGCTCGGTATGATATTGATAAAAGCACGATGTTGTCGTTAAGACATCATGTTTTTTCAATTTAACTCTAACTTTTTAAATTAATCAAAAATAGATAGAAAGTAGTGAGTCCAGTCAAATCCATAGAGAAGGCAGTATTTTAGTTTTAAAATCTTTGATTTTTATAAAAAAAAATTTAAAAATAAAATTAAAATTAAAAAATAAATTATAAATAAAAAATAAAAATTAAAAGATGTAGAAAATTAAACTTAGTACTAAGATCTACTAGTTAGATCTTATCATCTACTTGCAATAAAAATAAAGAACAATAATTAAATTTGTAATAAAAATAAAGTGCATGAAATTTAAATAGCTAAAAAGTAAATTTTGCATTAATTAAAATTTAATTTAGAATTTAAATTCATGAAATTTAAAAAAAATTAAAATTAAAATTAAAAATAGTTGATCTTGATCTTGGATCGACATTGGCATGAAAATGGCATAGGAGAAAGCTCTTCTTGGCAGCACCCATTGCTTTGAAGCAGTCTCTAACCCAAGCATGCCTCCCATCTTGTACTGTAACTATCTCTTGATCGAAGACAATAAATTCTGGAGGCCTGGGAGTCCTTAAATAGGTGTTGGAGGACTAGATCCTTTGTTTCTAGGCAATGTGGGACTAAGAAGGAGTTTTAATCAAAAAATATGAAGAAATTCTAGCAAAAATAAGATTAAAATAGCTCTTGGATCGAATTCTATGCAATTCCATGAATTCTGGCCATCAGATTTGAATCAAACTATCCAAAAATTGCCAAAAATGGGTGTATAATAGTCCAGATCAAGTCAAAATTAATTCTAGCCATTGGATCACTTTAATCAGATGAATCTCGATCGTTAGATCAATTCTTGGTATTTTAATCACTGTAAGAGCTTCCAGGGCCGTCGGATCATCGCCTAGGTCATGCGCAACCATTCGATCATGCACTGGTGCTGATGGAATTAGAATCAAAATGAAAAAATAAAGCAACCATTGGATCTTCACTAGCAGTGACCACAACCATCGGATCATGCCTTACTATGCATATGGATCATAGTGGACCAAGCGTTTCGCAGACCTAAGCCAATTAGCACATGACGTGGGTGTGAAATGATCAAAATACCCTCCCTTAAAGGTCTATCGTGAGCCACAATAAAATTGATGTCAGCCTGACGTCAGTGGCTCCGAATCGGCTTTAGACGTGCAGGCTGGGTCTGATTGCATCGGCTGAGCAGCTAGGTCGACTTGGCTGAGTGCATTTGGATGCGCCAGCTGAAGAATTATTTTTTTCTTTTTTCTTTAAAAATTCATATCAAGCCCGTTTTAACTCCAATTTGCTCTAAGCTTATTTCATTATGACTAGAAAAATAAGCTCTTTCTATTAATAAACATATTTTCTAAAAATAAATAAAAATATTTAATTCTTAAAAATAATTATAAATTAATTAATATATTATTATTTTTAATGATATTTTTATTGTAATTATCATACCCTCCAACTTAAGCTTTGCTCATCCTCGAGTAAAAAAAAAATAAGTTTTAGATATCTTTTTAACTTTAGAGTTTCAAATTTTATCTAAGCAATTTTCAAAATGGCCATTGATATTCTGTGGAGCTTAAGTAAGGTATGTCATTAGAGTATTAATACTTACCAATAGAAAAATTAAGTAAAAAATATTTAACATTTTTAAATTTTTTTTGAATTATCCCTATCTTTATCTCTGAATTATTTAAACTTTCATATGGGCAAGTGTATTATTATTTTTGCTCTTTATTTATTAATTTTTTTATTCACATTGCCCACTTTTTAACATGAATATCATTGCTTACTTAAGCAATGAGATCCGATTACTTAATAAAAAATTAATATATATTTTTTTAATATTGTACCTTAATTAAGTGCCTTAATCTCTTAAGCTTTCTATTTGATCCATATAGCTAGTCTTGGGCCAATGACTTTCAAACCAATTGGCTTTAGAGCACTAGGTATAGAATATCCCTCGGGCTTACTAGCTCGAATCAAATAGGCTATAAGTTAAGACTAGCTTTACAATGAGCTTCTTTGTTCTTTCCATCTTTTGACACGAAACTTAATGCTTGCTTAGGCAAAATGATTCGGTTACTTAGTGAGAAGTACTTAAAAACTATTTTATTTTAATTTATAATTTTATATATATATGTGTGTGAAGAAACGTATAGTTACCCTACACATGCCCATAAAAAGTAGAGTCTTCTTTGATACTAGTAGAAAAAATTAGAAATACTCCAAGAAAAAAAATTTATGTTCTAGACTTAACTCTTTATTAAATTTTTTTAATACTTGATCTCTCAATATCTCATAAATTCTCTGATCTATGCATCAATTTTTTTTAAAAAATGCTTAGTTCAACTTAATTTTTAAGTGTAATCGGATGTCTAAATGCTAAATACTAACTCCTTCAAGAGGATATTTAAACAAAATTTAAAAATTTTGTTATTCTTCTCTCCAAATTAATCGATATTATCCTCAATGAGAAAGAAAAATAAAGGGTGTAATAAAGAAAAGAAAAGAATACAACTGATTCAATGTATTTTCATGGTCCAGCATATGCCTTTGAAAATTTGACTCTTCCTCCAACTTATTCAAAGTATCCTAAAAATAAAATAAACTAAAAAGATAAATTAGATGAAAAAAATAAGTATTGGGTTATCTTCCAACAAGTGCTAAGTTTACCATCTTCAGCAAGATACAAGGTAGCTTAACTATCCTATATCAAATACTAGATTGATAAATTCCAATAGTTTTGGATTGCCAATCTTAGAAAGATAGTTTATTATCTCTTTATTGATATATTTATTTTTAATTATGGAAACATAAGATACGATCGTGTTGCCTAAGTAGACAACCCAAGAGGAAGGATGAATTAGATTATCAAAAATTAAAATAGATATGTGTAGTGCTAAATGATTAAAATCTAAGTGAATCAAATATAAGAGGAAATAGAAGACATAATTAAGAGCACACACACAAACAAGAAAATTTTATAGTGGTTCGGTGTTCTTCCAGCATCTACATCCACTCTCCAAGCACACTCTTGGGAATTTTACTATAATCCCATAAGATTATAGTCGGATAGTTTTTTCAGGCTCACTATCCAAAAATTCAGTTGGTTTTTCTCTAGGTTCGCCAACCACAATCCTTACAAGAATCAAACGAATTAATCTGAATAAATAGAGGGGAGAAAAAGCCTCAAAACCCAAGTTTCAGTCCCTGCTGAAACCAAGTACATGAAAAGAGGAAAAAAATTTTACAACTCGAAATGCCCCTTTGAATGAGCAGAAAAGTTGTTCTTGCAATTCATTGAAAGCCTCTTTGAATGTGTAGAGTTAATGCACTTGAGGATTCTTCAAAGCTTGAGAGAATAGATTGATTGAAGATTGGGTATTCGTTCAAGAATAGAGTATGTTTTTCTTTCCCTTATTTTTCTTTTTTTAAAAAAAATAATCTTTCTTTCTTTTATATCTCCAGCATTTCTTTTTTTCTGATGATGATTGGAGTTTAGAAAAAATAAAATCTAACCATTGGAGAGCAGCAACTAGTCGTTGGAACAAAAAAAAATCCGACCTGGAATGCCCCATCCAAAAGCTATCATCGTGTCTCGAGACCTCTCGATTTGTCTCGAGATGTCTCGTCAGGTTATGAGGCCTCTCGGGTTGATCAGAAGAGCTCTCATCTTTAGTCGTACGAAAAATTATCTTTTTAAAAAAATGGCTCATCTAAGATCGAGACATCTCAATTCTGAATGAGACATCTCGCTGGAACCGCAAGACCTCTTGAGAATCCTATGAGACCTCTCACTCTCAGAGCATAAAAATTGAGTTTCTATCATCTGAGACCAAGACGTCTTAATTTTGAATGAGACGTCTCGCTGGAACCACGAGATCTCTCGAGAATCCTATGAGACCTCTCTCTTTCAGAGCACAGAAACTGAGTTTCTATCACCTGAGATCGAGACATCTCGAGATTCACTCGAGACTTCTTGAAATCGAGCCAAAACTGTATTTGCTGCATGCCAGTCCACTCGAGAGCTCTCAAAAAAAATTCGAGATGTCTCGAAGACTGCTCCAAGGCAATTTTAGGAGATTTGAATTTTATTTGATTTTCACTTTATGTATTCCTTATTTTGGTCAAAGAGCTCTCTTTCTTCTGATATTGGAATACTTAAAATAAAAAATATATATTAGTAATTACTTGCTTTAATATTTGGTCATCATCAAAATCATTTAGGGGGTCAACAATCTCTCCCTTTTTGATGATGACAAAATATTAAGCAAGCCATAAAAGGAATGTAAGCAATGTATATCAAAAACTAATGAATGCAAAATTTTTGTGCTAAAGCTCTCCCTTAGTGTATGCTCTTATGACATGAATAGGATTTGAATAACATTCTTTTCATTTTATATTTATTCATTTCAATTATTTTATTTTCTAAAAATTCTTTTTTATGAATTTATATTTTTTATTTGAATGATTATACATTTATACTTTGTATATTAGATTTAATTATGCATTTGCATATTTCTTCTTAATATTTCTCTCCCTTTTTGTCAGCATCAAAATCACAACAATGAGAGAATCATAAAAATGCAAGAGCATGAAAAAGATTGAATTAGGAGTATTTAGGATGATAGAGGAAGACCAAAAAATAATCCAAAAAATTTAAGATTAAATATTTTTATAGAGGATCACATACACCAAGTTCACTCCGAATTTTAGAGAATCTATCTTCACTCAGAAGTTTTGTAAAAATATTAGCTAATTGATTTTCAGTTGAAATAAATTCAAGCACAATGTTATTATTTTGAATATGATTGTAATGAAATGATGTCTAATTTTAATGTATTTGGTTCTTGAATGTTGAACAAGATTTTTTGTCAGGTTTATGACACTAGTGTTATCATATTTAATAGGTATCTTGTTTTGCTTAATTTTAAAGTCTTCGAGTTGTTGTTTGAACCAAAGTATTTTAGCACAGCAACTTCCCGCAGCAACATATTTGGCCTCGACCATTGACAGTGCTATAGAGTTTTGCTTTTTGTTATACCAAGAGATCAAGTTCAACCCTAAAAATTGATAAGTGCCACTAGTACTCTTTCTATCAATTTTACATCCTCTATAGTCTGCATCAGTGTATCCAATCAATTCAATGGAAGATTATTTTGAGTACCAAAGACCTAAGTTGTGTGTGTAGATCAAATATCTAAAAATTCTTTTAAGAACTAATAAGTGTGATTCTTTATGGTTAGATTGAAATCTAGCACACATACACACACTAAATAATATATTAGGCCTACTTGCAGTTAAGTAAAGTAAGGATCCTATCATACCTCTGTAGAGATTTTCATTTACATTCTTACCATTCTCATGTTTGTCAAGTTTGCAAGAAGGGCTCATGGGTGTACCGATTTTCTTTCCATTTTTCATGCCAAACTTCTTGAGCATCTTCTTGATGTACTTTGTTTGGCTAATGAAAATGCCTTCCTTTGATTGTTTGACTTATAGTCCAAGGAAGAAATTTAGCTCCCCCATCTTGCTCATTTTAAATTCACTCTACATCAACTTAGCAAACTCTTGACAAAGAATTTCATCAGTAGCTTCGAATATGATGTCATCCACATATATTTGAACTACAAGAAGGTCATTATTTCTCTTTTTCAAAAATAGTGTGGTGTCTACACTTCCTCTGATAAAATCATTTTATAATAAGAATTTGCTCAATCTCTCATACCAAACTCTAGGTGCTTGTTTAAGTCCAAAGAGTACTTTATTTAACTTATATACATGATTAGGAAGTAAGTGATTTTCAACTCCGGATGGTTGTTCTACAAATACTTCTTCGACAATATAACCATTTAAAAAGATGCTTTTCACATCCCTTTGAAATAATTTAAATTCATATAACAGGCAAAAGCAAGTAACAATCTTATAGCCTCTAATCTTGCTACAGGTGCATATGTTTCATCAAAGTCAATTCCTTCTTCTTGATTATATCTTTTAGCAACTAATCTAGCTTTATTTTTTACAACATTACATATTCATCTAATTTGTTCCTAAATATCTATTTTGTACTAATTATAGGATGATTTATGGGTCTATTTACAAGAGTTCATATATTTTTTCTTTCAAATTGGTTTAGTTCATCTTGCATGGCTAGCATCCAATTAAAGTCTTGTTCAGCTTCTATGTTTTTAGGTTCTATTTGAGAAACAAATGCAAGGTAATCAAATGTATCCTTAAAAGAGGATCTAGTTCTTACTCCTTATGAAGGATCACCTAAAATCAATTTCTTTGGGTGATTATGTGCATACCTCCACTTCTTGGGTAGATCTGTATGATCATTAGATGCTTCAATCTCAACATCCTTATCTTGTTCAATGATTGTTGTAGAGTTATCTTTGTCATGAATGATGTTGTTCCTTAAGTTTAGCTCATTCATTCCATCTTCAAGAATTCTTGTATCATCATCAAAAACATCTTCTTTTCTCGAAGAATGATTGTTAGCTTCATCAAAAATGACATATATTGATTCTTCAATAACTAAAGATTATTTATTGAAGACTCTATATACTTTGCTAGATATAGAGTATCCAAAGAATATACCTTCATCTGTCTTAGCATCAAATTTGCCTAGATTATCTTTACCATTATTATGAATAAAATATTTACAATCAAAAATATGAAAATAATTAATATTAGATCTTTTTTCTTTTCAAAGCTCATAGGAGGTTTTCTTTAAATTCGGACGAATAGAAATTCTATTTAGGATGTAACATGTTGTGTTAATGGCTTCAGCCCAAAAGTATATGGGTAGATTTCCTTCATACAACATGGTACGGGCCATATTAACTAAGGTTCTATTCCTTCTTTCAACAACTCTATTTCATTGAGGGATTTTAGGTGCTGAAAAATTATGTTCTATTCCATATTCATTATAAAATTCTTCAAAGTGTTTGTTTTCAAATTCTGTGCCATGATCACTATGAATACATACCACAGTAGAGTTCTTTTCATTTGTTATTTTCTTGTAAAACTTTAAAAATAATGAAAATACTTCATCTTTATGAGCTAAAAATAGAATCCAAATGAAATGAGAATAATTATCAATAATTACTAGACCATACTTCTTTTCTCCTAGGCTTGTGGTCCTAGTAGGTCCAAACAAATTCATATGAATCAATTCAAGAGGCCTAGAAGTTGAAACTATATTTTTGGATTTGAAACTCCCCCTAGTTTGTTTTTTGAATTGACAAGCATCACAAACATGATCAATTTAAAAATTTAGTTTTGGTAGCCCCTTAACTAAGTCTTTATTATGCAATTTATAAAGAGTATGCATGCTAGCATGACCTAATCTTCGGTGCCAAAGCCAACTAGTTTCTTTTATGTTAGCATTCATTGCAACTAGGCATTGACAACTCTTCATGGTAATTTCATCAAGATTCACCATGTACCCACACCTAAATCCAATGACTTTTAAACTATTATCCAAGGAACTAGATATTTTGCATAAAGAAGATTTAAATGAAACTTTAAAACCTCTATCACATAGTTGACTAATACTAAGCAAGTTATATTTTAAATTATCAATTAATAATACATTATCTATAAAGATCGAAGGAGTAATCTAAATTTTACCATAGCCAATTATTTTACCTTTGCCATTATCACCAAAGGTGACTACTCCCTCTTTCTTTTTTTTTAGGATGACGAATTATTGCTTGTCATCCAACATATGCCTTGAGCAGCCACTATCTAAATATCAATTCCATTTTGATCCTTGGGCTGCAAGGTATTCCTGCACAAATAATCAAGTGATAGTTTTAGGTACCCAAGTCTTCTTGGGTCCTTTAGGGTTAGTATATGTTGACGTAGAATCTGGTCATCGTCGGAATCGACTGAAGTGGTGGTGGACGAGGTCGCCACCAGGGACCTACAAAATAAAGTCCCATCCGAAGCCGATGGGGGGTGGCTCTAGCAGGACCCTCCGACGATCAAGTCAGCTCTGGCCAACAGGAATGGAGTGCTCGAAAATGATTTCTATAGAGCTTAAAGATGAAGAGGAGATCTTAGAGATCAAAGAGATTAGAGTTAGCATATCTAAAGGATCCGTTATATAGGTGGAGCTTAATGGTGACAACTGCAGCCGCGTGCTAGTGGGTTGCTCGAGGTCCGACGGAGTCGATTCCAGGGGTAGGTACCGTCTGCAGCGGGTTGATGGTGACAGCCATCACCACCTGGTAGCGGATCACTATCGCTTACGGTGGACTGATGGTGATGGCTGCAGCTATCTTGATACTGAGCTGCTCAAGGCTGAATGAAGGGTTGAAGGGCCTTGATGTGTACCCATTTTGGAGGAGCTCGGACTCCTGAAGAGAAAGCTCAGAAGGAGTTCGACTCCCGTAGGCGTCTGATTGGAGGTGCTTGGCTAAGGCTCGATCATTGAGGAGTTCGGTAGGAGCTCAGTCGACCGAAAGGGGTGTCTGGGAGGAGGCCAGCTCCTGGAGAAGTTTGACCGAAGGGAAAGCTCGGAGGGAGTTCGGCTCTTGTAGGCATCTGGCTGAAAGGGCATGGAGAGAGTTCGGCCCTCGCGAAAGTCCAACTGAAGCTCGACCACTGAGGAGTTCTACTAAAGCCTGGCCATTGGGAGTCTAAGGAGTTCGGCCGTCGGGAGCCCAAGGAGCTCGGTCGTTGGGAGCCTAAGGAGCTCGGCTGTTGGGAGTTCAAGAAGTTCGGCCGCTGGGAGCCCAAGGAGCTCGACCATTGGAAATCCAAGGAGTTCGATCGCTGGGAGTTCGAGAAGCTCGACTGCTAAATAGTTCGATCGGCTGAAGGGGTAAGCTCTTCCGTGGCAAATGGTCACATTGTTTGAGCATCGAACTGGACTTTGACAAGAGCGGAGTTTATTTCCAATAATAGCCCCCTCACTCTCTAGTTTGAAAACTCGAAGGAAGGGAGTGCAGAAAAGGTGACTGCCGAAGTCTTCTTCTAGGTTCCGTGCTAGTTCAGGTCGAAGCTTGGGGAAGATCTCATTTCCAGCTAAAGTTGATGTTGAAGTTGAAGTCCGGAGGAGATCTCATCTCCAATCGAAGTTGAAGTAGATCTCATCTCATGTGATCGAGGTCAGAGGTTGAGCTCCTCCGGGGGTTGATATTGTCTTCAGCAGTCGAGGCTGACTCACAGAAGATCTCTTCTCCTACAGCCATGGTTAACATGGGCGCTCGGGAGAGATCTAATCTCGGATCGAGGTCGACGCGGTCGCTCGGGAGAGATCTTCTCTGGCCGAGGTTGGCTCGGGTGCTCAGGAGAGAACTTATCTCTAGCCAAGGTTGTCATGGGCCGAGGTTGTCACGAACCTCATCGCTGATCGAGGTTATCTCGATCGCTCGAAAGAGATCTTATCTCTGACCGAGGTTGTCTCGATCGCTCGAAAGAGATCTTATCTTTGGCCGAGGTTGGCTCGGGCATTCTGACCGAGGTTGATGGAAATTCTATCTCCCGTAGACTTTGGAGCTTAGATTTAGACTTTGCTCACGTTAGGATGAGATTCTCCTCCTATTCCTAATGGGCTGCGGGGGCACATTCGGACCGTCGTCCATCTCTCCCCATCTTGCCCTTTGTGAATGAGGCCTTCACTCGAGAGAGAACTTATCTCTAGTCGAGGTTGACTCGATCGCTTAGGAGAGATCTTATCTCTGGCTGAGGTTATCGCTCGGAAGAGATCTTATCTCTGGCCGAAGTTGCTTCTCAAGAGAGATCTTATCTCTGGTCGAGGTTGTCGCTCAGGAGAGATCTTATCTCTGGCCGAGGTTGTCGCTCGAGACAGATCTTATCTCTAACCGAGGTTGCTTCTCAGGAGAGATCTTATCTCTTATCGAGGTCACTTCTCGTGAGAGATCTTATCTCTAACCGAGGTTGTCGCTCGGGGAGAGATCTTATCTCTAGCCGAGGTTGCTTCTCGGGAGAGATCTTATCTCTGGCCGAGGTTACCGCTCGGGAGAGATCTTATCTCTGGCCGAAGTTGCTTCTTGGATGAGATCTTATCTCTAGCCGAGGTTGCTTCTCGGGAGAGATCTTATCTCTAGCTGAGGTTATCGCTCGGAAGAGATCTTATCTCTAACCGAGGTTGCTTCTCGGAAGAGATCTTATCTCTAGTCGAGGTCGCTTCTCGGAAGAAATCTTATCTCTAGCCAAGGTCGTCGCTCGGGAGAGATCTTATCTTTAGCCGAGGTTGTCGCTCAAGAGAGATCTTATCTCTGGCCGAGGTTGCTTCTCGGGAGAGATCTTATCTCTAGCCGAAGTTGCTTCTCGGGAGAGATCTTATCTCTGGCCGAGGTTGTCGCTCGGAAGAGATCTTATCTCTGGCCGAGGTCGAAGGTCTTTAACCTGCCCGTGTTAGGATGAGGTTCTTCTTCTGTTCCTAACACGGCGACTATTAATTGCTTCTTTCTCTGTCATCACATAGTTTTCATGCCCAGAAATAGTATATTATTGAAAGAGAAGAACTTTATTGAAAGAAAGTTATTGGCAATATATTTTTGAATTCTTTATGATTCAAGGTCATGGTAGCGTTGTTCCTCCATGCTTCTTCATGCAGACGACCTTTTCTATCTCATGCTGGCCTCCTCACTTTGGAGCATGCTTCTCTTGGCTTCGACGCTAGGAGGTGATGAGTCGTCGATGTACCAAGCTCCCTGGGGTAACATTGATGATGCCGTGAGGTGGCCGACCTTATCATTTCTTGTTACGGCAGTGCCCTTTGCCGATCTTCAGGCTGGCGTCGAATGAATTTATCCAGCCGCTCCTTTCTAATGAGCTCCTCAATTTTATCTCGGAGCTGGATGCACTCCTCAGTGTGGTGGCCATGGTCATGATGGTAGAGGCAATACTTGCTTCGATCACGCTTGTTTAGGGGAGACCGTAACCCTTCTGGTCTTAGTAATTGGTTCTTAACTTCAGTGAGAATCTGAGTTCGAGGAGCGTTGAGGGGGGCATAGTCGTGGAATCTTTTGGGAGGAGGGCTTCTTCATGCTTCTCTATGAGCTCGAGGAGTTCGAGCCCGCTTGCTACCGGAGGGAGTCCGTGAGCATGGCCGAACTTCATTTGGCTCTCCATTGCCTGCCAGCCGCTTCCTTAAGGCTTCTTCATCCTTGAACTTGAAGGCTTCTTCCACATGGGCATATCTCTCGGCCCGAGCTAGCAGATCGATGAAGTCCCTAGGATACCTCTTTTCCAGGGAGAACAGCAAGTCATTTTTTTGAAGGCAGCCCTAGAGTGCGGCCATCGCAATAGACTGGTCCAAGTTCCGGACCTCCAATGCCGCAGCATTAAACCAGATGACGTAAGCCCGAATGGATTCTCCTTGCTTCTGCTTGACGTTCATCAGGGAATCCAAATCTCGGCGTGGTCGTCGGCTGCTGATGAAGTGGGCCATGAATTGACTGCTCATCTGGTCAAAATAGAAGATCGTACTTGACTTCAATATCGAGTACCAATTTTTCGCTGCTCCCTTTAAGGTAGATGGAAAGGCTCGGCACAGCATGGCATCTGAAGCACCATGAAATAGCATCATGGTCCGGAAGACCTCCAGATGATCAACCGGATTAGAGGTCCCATCGTAGCTTTCAAGTTAAGGGAGCTTAAAGTTCGATGGGATGGGCTCTTGCATTATCTGGAGGGAGAAAGGGAGATCGGCGCAGACGTCGGCATGATGAGCCGGGGCGACGTGGCCGAGCTCTTCAATCCATCGGTCCATCTCCCACAGTCTGTGTTCAAGGGCATCATCCTGGTCGTAGATCTTAGGGGACTTCCAACTACAAACGAAAAAGGTCTCCTCCAAAAGAGAACCATGATCCAAATATGGATCTCCGACTCTCTGTTTCTCTTTCCAAGGGGCGGCGGGCACACCGGCCCGAGTATCCTTTCCTGGGGCCGATTTCCGACATTCAAATGACGGATTTTCTGGTGGAGTCGCCATCGAAGGCTGCTGCATGGCCCGCATTGCATCCACGAGGCCGCGGACCTGTCGGACAAGCATGTTGAACTGGTCCACATTTACCATAGGTATGGGTGGAACCTAAGTTGCCGGGGCTGAAGTAGGGGCAGACGGATCTGGATGGGATCGAAATGCAGAGGCCATCAATCATCGAGTCGAGGCTCTCCTAGGAGGCATTTTCTCTTTGGAAGAGGACTCTGGTGAGAAAGAAGAGAGATCTCCGGAGAGAGAGAAATCATCACCGAGCACTCCTTTAAGAATAAGGGAACCTCGGAGGTTCGGGGTGTCCTTCCTCTAGTGTCAATCTGTTGAAGCAGAATTTAGTCATCATCGAAATCGGCTAAAGCAGTGGTGGATGAGGTTGCTGTCAGAGACCTGCAAAATAAAGTTCCATCCAGAGTCGGTGGGGGGTGGCTCCGACAGGACCCTCCGACGATCAAGTTAGCTCTGGCTAATAGGAATGGAGTGCTCGAAAATAATTTTTGCAAAGCTTAGAGATGAAGAGGAGATCTTAGAGATCAGAGATATTAGAGTTAGCATATCTAGAGGATCCTTTATATAGGTGGAGCTTGATAGTGACAGCTGCAGCCGCGTGCTGGTGGACCGCTCGAGGTCCGATGGAGTCAGTTCCAGGGGTAGGTGCCGTCTGTAGCGGGTTGATGGTGACACCCATCGCCATCTGATAGCGGATCGCTGTCGCTTATGGTCGACTGATGGTGATGCTTGCAGCTGTCTTGATACTGAGCTGCTCGGGGTCGAATGAAGGGTTGGAGGGCCTTGATATGTACCCATTTTGGAGGAGCTCGGACTCCTGAAGAGGAAGCTCGGAAGGAGTTCGACTCCTATAGGCATCTGACTGGAGGTGCTCGGCTAAGGCTCGGTCGTTGGGAAGTTTGGTAGGAGCTTGGTCGAGCGAAAGGGATGTCTGGGAGAAGTCTGACTCTTGAAGAAGTCCGACCAAAGGGGAAGCTTGGAGGGAGTTCGGCTCGTGCAGGCATCTAGCTGGAAGGGCGCGGAGAGAGTTCGACCCTCATGGGAGTCTGACTGAAGCTTGGACACTGAAGAATTCTACTAAAGCCTAGCTATTGGGAGTCCAAGGAGTTCGGCTGCTGGGAGCCCAAGGAGCTCGGTCACTGGGAGCCTAAGGAGCTCGGCCGCTGGAAGCCCAAGGAGCTCAGCCGTTGGGAGCCCAAGGAGCTCGATCGCTTAGAGCCCAAGGAGCTCAACCGCTGGGAGCCCAAGGAGCTCGGTCGCTGGGAGTCCAAGGAGTTTGGCTACTGGGAGCCTAAGGAGCTTGACCGTTGGGAGCCCAAGGAGCTCGGTCGTTGGGAGTCCAAGGAGTTCGGCCGCTGGGAGTTCGAGAAGCTCGGCCGCTAAGCAGTTTGGCCAGTTGAAGGGGTAAGCTCTTCCACAGCTACTAGTCGCATTATCTGAGCATCGAACTGGACTTCGGCAGGAGCGAAATTTATCCCCAACAATATACATGATTCCTTTTGGAACCCAAATGCTTTTAACATACTTTTTATTAACTCTTCTAATATTGCATTCAAAAGCCTTGTGTCCTATCTTTTTGCATTTAAAGCAAATGGTATGAGAAGTGCTATTAGTGATTGGTGCAGAGAAGAAATTTTTTAGAAACTTGGTTTTGTCTTTGGGTTTATTTCCTAGTTCGGTCTTATTATAAACTCCTCTTTAACTATTTAAAATTATTTGCAATTTTTTAGAACTATAAGTAAATTTATCAACTAAAGACTTTAATTTATCCAATTCATCCTTTAAGATTTTATTTTTTTTTTTAAATTATTATGGCTACTAATTACCTCTTTCTTTTTTTTCAAGAGTGTTTAAGTCATTTTCTTAAGATTTCTATTTTTTGAGCTTATCTTTTTAAAATCTTTCATCAAATCATAAAAAGCATCTTGAAGCTCATCAAAGGTAAAATCTAAATCAAAAGTGGAGGATACCTCATCATCTTGTGCCATAAAACATAAGTTTGCTTCATTTTGATTTTCTTCCTCCATGCTTGACTCATCACTGTCGCTCCAAGTTGCTAACATGGCTTTCTTTTTTATTCTTTTTGGCTCCTTCTTCAACAGAGGACATTCAGCCCTAAAATATTCTGACTTCTTGCATTCATGGCAAGTGGGTTGATCTCTCTCTTTTTCTTTTTCTTTCTTCCTATTGGCTTCTCCTCTAATGAAGTTTCTCTTCTTGAATCCTTGCCTTCTTCTTTCCATAAATTTTTTGAATTTTCTGATCACCAGGGCCATATCTTCATCATTTTTCTCACTGGTGGATAGATCATTTCTTCTTCATCAGCCATGGATTTCAGCGCTATTATTTTCTTCTTGTTGTTGTCTTTCTCATTGTGTCGACTCATGGCTAGCTCATGTGTCATCAAGGATCCAATGAGTTTCTTTAGTGGCAGTGTGTTCAAATCCTTTACCTCTTGGATGGCTGCTACTTTGACTTCCCATGACCTAGGCAAAGATCTGAGGATCTTTCTTATCAATTCACTATTAGTGTAAACTTTACCTAAGCTTTTTAAACTATTTATAATATCAGTGAATCTTGTGTACATGCTAGTAATAGATTCAGTGGGGTCAATTTTAAATAACTCATATTGGTGAACTAGCATATTAATTTTAGTTTCTTTTACTTGATTTGTCCCTTCATGTGTGACCTCAAGTCTGTTCTAAATTTTTTTTATAGAATTATAAGTGGAGATTTGGTTAAACTCATTTGCATCAAGGGCACAATAGAGTACATTCATTGCCTTGGCATTTAATTAGATAAGTTTCTTGTCCATTTCATCCTAATTCTTCTCCGGCTTAGGAGAGGATGTGCCATTGACAATGATTGTAGGTGTGTGTGGGCCATTGACAATGATACTTCATATGTCATAGTCAAGGGCTTGAATGAAAATGCGCATGCGAGCTTTCTAATAGGTATAGTTGGACCCATTGAAAAGAGGTGGCCTATTTGTGGATTGCCCTTTGGCACATGAACCTCCTAGTTGGGTTCACATGATCTTTGTCTCTAGTTGATAAGATCAATAATTAGTAGAAAACCAAGGCTCTGATATCAATTGTTGCCCAGATAAACAACCCAAGAGGGGGGTGAATTGGGTTGTCAAAAATTAAAATAGATATGTGTAGTGCTAAATGATTAAAACCCAAGTGAATCAAATGTAAGAGTAAATAGAAGATACAATTAAGAGCACACACATAAATAAGAGAATTTTATAGTGGTTCGGTGCTCTCCTAGCACCTACGTCCACTCCCCAAGCACACTCTTGGGAATTTTACTATAATCCCATAAGATTACAGTCAGATAGTTTTTTCGAGCTCACTATCCAAAAACTCAGTTGGTTTTTTCCTAGGTTCACCAACCACAACCCTTACAAGAATCAAACGAATCAATCTGAATAAATAGAGGGGAGAAAAAGTCCCAAAATCCAAATTTCAGCCCCTACTAAAACTAAGTACATGGAAAGAGGAAAAAAAATTTACAACTCAAAATGCCCCTTTGAATGAGCAGAAAGTTGTCCTTGTAGTTCGTTGAAAGCCTCTTTGAATGTGTGGAGTTAATGCACTTGAGGATTCTTCAAAGCTTGAGAGAATAGATTGATTGGAGATTGGGTATTTGTTCAAGAATAGAGCGTGCTTTTCTTTCTTTTGTTTTTCTCTTCTTTTAAAAAGTAATCTTTCTTCCTTTTATATCTCCAATATTTTCTTTTTTTTGATGATGATTAGAGTTCAGAAAAAGCAAAATCTGACCATTGGAGAGCAGCAACTAGCCATTGGAACGAAAAAAAAATCTGATCTAAAATGCCCCATCAAAAAGCTGTCGCCATGTCTTGAGATCTCTCGATTTATCTCGAGACATCTCGTCAGGTTATGAGACCTCTTAAATTGATCAGAAGAGCTCTCATCTTCAGTCGTACGAAAAATCATCTTTCTAGAAAAAATGGCTCGTTTGAGATCGAGATGTCTCGATTTTGAATGAGACGTCTCGTTGGAACCGCAAGACATCTTAAGAATCCTGCGAGATCTCTCACTCTCAGAGTATAAAAACTGAGTTTCTATCATCTGAGATCGAGACATCTCGATTTTGAACAAGATGTCTCGCTGAAACCATGAGACCTTTCGAGAATTCTGCGAGATCTCTCGCTCTCAAAGTACAAAAACTAGGTTTCTATTGTCTGAGATCGAGACATCTCGAGATTCACTCAAGACTTCTTGAAATCGAGCTAGAACTATATTTGTTGCATACCAGTCTACTCGAGAGCTCTCGAAAAAAATCCGAGATGTCTCGAAGACTGCTTCAAGGTAATTTTAGGGGATTTGAATTTCATTTGATTTTCACTTTATGTCTTCCTTATTTTGGTCAAAGAGCTCTCTTTCTTCTAATATTGGAATACTTGAAATAAAAAATATATATTAGTAATCATTTTCTTTAATGTTTGGTCATCATCAAAATCACTTAAGGGGTCAACAGACTACATTCTCAAATCCATGTTTGTCAAAAATTTCTCCTATTTGTTTGTCTAGAATGCTCGTAAATTGATTTTTTATGTTAGGAGTTAAGTTTGATGTAATGGGTACAGGTAGGGTGACTAAAGATGTTTTTAGTTCTAGAGGTAAATTAATATGATCTTGTTTAAATAACTCTGTTGGCTTTTCATTATATGCCTCTTACTTTACATGAGAAGAATTGGCTTCTAGAGTTGAAGGGAATAGGACTTTAGATTTATAGGTTTTGTGTAAATCATCCACTCTCTTCTTTTCTTTGTCAGTTGACTGCTTGTCGTTACAGCATCAAAAAAAGATTAAAGTCGATTTTACTATTAAATAGGATAGTTGGTGAATCAAGTGTCGATTTTCTCGAGGATTGAAGGCTAAGTTGCATTTAATTTAATTAAAAATAAAATTTTAATTAATTTATAAAATAAAAATTTAAATAAATAAATTTAAGATAATTAATTTTGATTTTATAAATAAAAATAAAGAAAAGCAAATAATAATAAAGTGGGGTTTGAAGAATCAGTTAAAGGTATTCTGGAATTTTGAATCCATCTCTAGCATGGTTATGGTAATTTTTTTTAATGCAAGAATTTAATAATTTTTAAGAATTTAGTTATGACTATAACCTTTTTTTTTTGAACATGAACCGTATCTTCCAACCACGATCCATCTTAATAGAATCATAAGCTATTCAATACTTTAATTCTCAAAAATTTAGTAACATGGCTTTTACCGATTCTCTCTAATATAAACTACTAAATCGAGCATGGATTGTATCTTTCGATCATAATCTATCTTCATAAATATAGTCTATTTAAATATCAATCAATAATAAGCATGTTATTGAATCTCATGCATGAAGAATAAGATTTAAGATTGGGTAGAAAAATAATTTATTCCTTGCATAAAAAAATTACAAAAAATAAAGAAAAAAATATAATTCATGTTCGAAGACTTCATCTTCATCCTAGAATTCTGATCTTTAGCTATACATGATTTGAAATTCTTCGGCTTCTAGCATCTTCAAATCTCCCAAAGAAAGAGAAAAGAAAAAAAAGGAAAAACAAAGAAGAAAGAAGAAGAGAGAAAAGGAGAAGAGAAGGGAGAGAGAAAGAGAGCTTAAAACTAATTCCCCCAAAGGGGTTCTCTATTCAATTCCTAGCATATAGGAGATTAAATAAAGAAAAAAATCAAGAGTTTTTGGATTTTTGTCGAGCTCAAATCAGAGTCTAGATCAAATTTAATCCCTCAGTTTATTTCTGACCATCCATTTGAAATCAAATGACTCTAAATCCATCAAAAACAATCGCTAGAGCTCCTGATCACCATCGGATTGATTTCAGGCCATTGGATCTTGATTTGGAGTGATATCGACCATTGGATCATGCACTGGAAATTTGGAAAGTCCTATTCAAACTAGAAAATAATGTCAGCCATTGGATCTTCACTGGCTACCTTCTTAGCCGTCCGTCAGTGCCCATATCGTAGCCATCCATTAGCGCTTGATTCTCAACCACTAGATCTAAACCAAGATTGCTCTCAGCCACTAGATTGTGCTTTTACTATGCTCGTGGACTATTGTGGATCGAGCGCACCGTAGACCCAAACCAATCCCCATGCGCCTGGCCCGATGAAATGATGAATTTATCCCTGTACGCCATAATAAAAAATTTGTAGATCAGTCTAGGTTCGCCACATGTCACACGCCGATTGGCCATGCTTGCTGAGCTGGCCGATCTACACTTGTTCCATGGACCGATCGGTTGGTCCATCATGCACCAATCTTTATTTTTTTATTTTTTTTATTTTAACTTTTGGACTTCATAAATTTTTTATTTTAGCTTTGATTTAAGTAAAATTTATTGCATTGAAACCCATAAATTGAGCTCTTTGCATTGGTAGTTGTTTCTACAAAACATTCATAAAAATATCAATTCTTTTAAATAAATATTAAATTATTATATTTTTTAATATTTTTATTTATTAATTTATGATAATTATCATCAATCTCATTTAAATTAGAACCAGCATCAGTACTAGTTCTGGACTCAGGTTCTTCTATGTAGTTAGTTTCAGTACTAACCTCTTCTTCAATATTTTTATCTTGACTAGCATCAGTACTAGCCTATCTCAACTATCTTGATATGGGTCCATAAGAATTTTATTACTTTTAAATTTAAAAATTATTTTGACATTCTCTAATTAGAAATTCTTGAGTGAAATATTATATTGATAATTAGATTCAGATGGTTGATAGATAATAGATGGGTTGTTTATAAGAATCGATTGGTTCGATAATTGACCTAATTCTCTCCTCATGTTAGACTTAGCTAGTTGTCCTATTTGAGCTTCTAATCTGGCAATAGATTATTGTTGAGTTAGAATCAATTATTATTGAGTCAGAATTAATTATTGTAGTTGATTAAATCTATCATTGGCTAGATTGGTCTGTTGAAGAGGTGGGTATGATGGTTGATTATAATATGATGGCTGGGTAAACTGACTAAGCTGACCACTATTATAGGCATAGTTCTGATATTGGGATCTATTTTGATACACAAATAAAATTTGGATCTGAGCCAAGTCTATTGGAGTATCCAAGAAAAATTAGGATGGTTTCTCCAATCTGGGTTATATGTATTTGGAAAAGGGTCATTAATCGGCTTGGAGTAGTCTTGTGCAACTTGAACTTTTCTTGGATAAAAGGTGGAAACTGTGTGACCATGGAACATTCACTCACATGATGGGTTGGGCTAGCATAAATTAAACAAATCTCCTAATATTTAGAGGGTGATGTGTTTTGTATAGAAGATTGTTAACCTAGGGTTAGGAGTTGATCTAGTTTCTGGGCAAGAAAATTTATTTTATTTATCATGTTCAAATCAATCTTAGAACTAAATTCTGGATGTTTAAATTTATGAATTTTTGTCCATTTTTGGTAGAAGGATAGTGAAGCATGGTTAATTGAATTTTCACTCAAGATTTCAAATAAAATATAGACTTCATCCTCACTCTTGTTTATGAATGTACCTCCATAAGATGCATCTACCATTTGTCTATACTGGTTTCTTAAACCCTCATAGAAAGCTTGAACTATTTGCCACTTAGACAGACCATGATGTGGGCATTTTCTAAAAAGTTTCTTAAATCTCTCCCATGACTCGTGAATTTATTCTCTTGGAAGCTGAGCAAATCCAATGATAGCTTGCCTCATGATGTTGGTTCAAACTATGGGATAATTTTTTTTAAGAAATTTACTTTGCAATTTAGCCCAAATTTTAATTGGTCTTCCTATATGCCAAGCTAGTACTTGGCTTTATCTTTTAAGAAAATGGAGTAAGATCAGTCTAAGGGCATCATCAAAAAAATTCTGAATTTTTATCATAGAACAGATTTCTAAGAACTCATCTAGATACTCATAAAGATCTTCATTGGTGTTCCCATAAAAAGATGGGAGTATCTGGATTGTAGTCGGCTTGATCTCATAGTGGGTAGCATGAATATCAGGTAATTAGATACAAGTCGATAGATTATAGGTAAAAAAAATAAAATATATTTTTATCTACCTAAGTGGTTTTCTAAAATTTTTAGCCATTTGATTATCTGGTTCAATATGGTTTAGTCATTCAATTTTATGATTAGGTTCAACTAGATTAGAAAAAACGATCTCCTACCATGCAGGTACTAGTGAAACCCTAACATATGGTTTAGAATATTTTAAATTTTTATTATTTTATTATTTTTAATTTTTATATTTTTTTAATTTTTTATTTATTATTATATTTAATTTTATTTTATTTTATTTTTGAAAGAAAAAAGGAGAAGAAAGAAAGAAGAGGTCCTAAGGAGTTCTAGAGATAAGAAGAGAGAGAAGAATTAGGTTTAATTAGATTTGATATTTTAGTTAGCAATCAAGTTAGGCAATCAATCCTGACTAAGGATTATCCTAGATCTAGATAGCTCCTAACTACCAAGGTCATCTTCAAACTCTTTAAGTATAAGATCAGCCAATTAATTGGCTAGATAAGTGTAAAATCGGTGAGAGTCCCCCCATTGCTTGCCTTAAATACCAATTATACTTGGCAAGATAAGCTAATGAAACTAATTATAAACCACCTTCCTTCGGATCTGGTCATCCTTGAACTACTTTTCTTAGACACCAATCAAACTGACTAACCCTAATCTGATCCAACTTTTAGGATTTCTTGTCCTAATAAGCTCGAGTTCCTAGGGCTGATGTTGAATTGATTTTAATTTAAAAACTTAGGTCAATGCAAGATGCTGGTTTATTATTTGTGGGCCAAGAAAAGATGATCAAATTTTTATCTTATGTTGTTTAATAGGTTGTGCCCTTAAATTAATTTAATATGAATATGCACAATTACTTTCAATAAGGAATTCTATGCAACTAAATTAGATGCATGAAACTTAATTGAAGATGAGGTGCTCATCTTATCTCCAGCGATCATCAAAAAAAAATAAAAATAAAACTAAATCTAATATGATGGATGCTCTAAGCAATTAGTTTTTCTACTCTTGTCATGAAACTTTTAACTAGATTTAAGTAGATATTTTTTAAATTAATTTAAAAATAAAATAAATAATAAAAAATTTAAGATTGATCTTATCAAATAGGACTGAAAGCTTCCTCCTGGCCCTAATCTTTTTATTCTTTTTCTTTTTCTTTCTACAAAAAAAATAAAAAAAGTTAGTAAGAAATATTTACAAGAAATTAAAGAAATTAAAAATTTATTTATAATTAATTTATAAAAAAATTAAAAAAATTAAAAAAAATTTAATGCTCGTGCCTTCTCCAGTAACGATGCCAAAAACTTGATGCATTTGCCAAAATAATTCTTAATTTATAATAAAATTAAAAAAATCAAAAGAAATAGCATCTATTCATTTTCCAATAATGATGCCAAAAATTTGATAAGAGCACAATGTTATTGTTAAGATATCATATTTATTAGTTTAATTTTAACTTTTTAAATTGATTAAAAATAGATAGAAAGCAATGAGTCGGGTCGAATCCATAGAGAAGGTAGTATTTTAGTCTTAAAATTTTTGATTTTTATAAAAAAAAGAAAAGAAAAAGATTTTTAAAAATAAAATTGAAGTAAAAAAATAAAATTATAAATAAAAAATTAAAATTAAAATGAGCAAAAAAATAAACTTGGTACTAAGATCTACTAGTTAGACCTTAGTATCTACTTGCAATAAAAAATAAAGAACAATAATTAAATCTATAATAAAAATAAAGTGCATGAAATTTAAATAGTTAAAAAGTAAATTTTGCATTAATTAAAATTCAATTTAGAATTTAAATACATGAAATTTAAAAAAAAATAAAAATTAAAAATTAAAAGTAGCTGGCGTGAAGATAGTATATGAGATAGCTCTTCTTCGCAGCATCCGTTGCCTTGAAGCAGCCTCTAACCCAAGCATGGATCCTATCATATATTGTAGCTTTTCCTTGATTGAAGATAATGAATTTTGGAGGCCTGGGGTCCTAAAATAGGTGTTGGAGGACTGGATCCTTTATTTTTAGGTAATATGGGACTAAGGAAGAGTTTTAATCTTAAAATATGAAGAAATTCAAAAATTGGATTAAAATAGCCCTTGGATCGAATTCTGTATAGTTCCATGACTTCTGACCATAAGATATGAATTAAACTATCCAAAAATCACCAAAAATGAGTATTTAATAGCCCACATCAAGTCGGAATTAAATCTGACCATTGGATCACTTTAATGAGATGAATCTCGACCGTTAGATCAATGCATGGTATTTTAATCACCATCGAGAGCTTTCAAGGCCATCGGATCATCGTTAGAGTCACGCACAGCCATCCAATCATGCGTCGGTGCTGATGGAATTAGAATCAAAATGAAAAAACATAGCAACCATTGGATCTTCACCGGCAGCACCATAACCATCAGATCGCATCTTACTATGCATATGGACCATAGTGGACTGAGCATT
Source organism: Cocos nucifera (assembly GCA_006176705.1). Classification (NCBI taxonomy): domain Eukaryota; kingdom Viridiplantae; phylum Streptophyta; class Magnoliopsida; order Arecales; family Arecaceae; genus Cocos; species Cocos nucifera. The sequence continues at coordinate 127,962 of QRFJ01001034.1, read as the reverse complement.
TTGCAGACCTGAGCTAATCAACACATGGCATGGGCATGAAATGACCAAAATACCCTTCCTTAGAGGTCTACCATGAGCCACGATAAAATTGACATCAGCATGATGTCAACAGCTTCGATTCAGCTTCAGATGTGTGGGCTAGGTCTGCATGCACTGGCTGGGTGGCTGAATCGGCTTGGTTGAGCGCATTTGGACGTACCGACTGAAGAATTAATTTTTTTCTTTTTTCTTTAAAAATTCATATCGGGCCCATTTTAACTCCAATTTGCTCCAAACTTATTTTATTATGACTAAAAAAATAAGCTCTTTCTATTAATAAATATATTTTCTAAAAAATAAATAAAAATATTTAATTTTTAAAAATAATTATAAATTAATTAATAAATTATTATTTTAATGGTGTTTTTATTGTAATTATTAGATATTTACCTCAGTTTGACCTTAAGCTTTACTTCGACTTGGCTTTGATCTTTGCCTTGGCTCCAGCATTGAAGGACCTATGATCCTATGGGAAGAAAATAGAATAGTGGATGGGGGCTTGAAAGCCTCTTACCATAAGACTTATGAGTTTTGATCTTTGCCTTGGATCAATTTGATCTTCACCTGAGCTTGGTCTTGATCTTTACTTTGGCTTAGTTTGATCTTCACCTCAACTCAACTTTGAGCTTCACTTCTGCTTGGCCTTGATCTTCACCTTAGCTTGGGTGCTCAAGGACCCATGATCTTATGGAAAGAAAATAAAATAGTGGATGGGAGCTTGAGAGCCTCTTACCATAAGAGTTGTGAGTTTTGATTTTTGCCTCGACTCTATTTGATCTTCACTTTGGATCAGTCTTGATCTTTACATTGGCTTAGTTTGATCTTCACCTCGGCTCGGTCTTGAGCTTTACTTCAGCCAGGCCTTGATCTTTGCGTCAGCTTGGGTGCTTAAGGACCCATGATCCCGTGGGAAGCAAATAAAATAGTGGATGGGGACTTGATAGCCTATTACCATAAAAGTTGTGAGTTTGGATCTTCTCCTTAGCTCGATTTGATCTTCATCTTGGCTCAGTCTTGATCTTTAATTCAGCTTGGTTTGATCTTCACCTCGGCTCAGCCTTAAGCTTCACTTCAGTTCGGCCTTGATTTTAACTTTGGATCGTCCTTAAGCTCGACTTTGGTTTGATCTTATTGATTGCAACTTCATATCAGCCTTGATTTTAACTTCAGATCGGCCTGGAGCTTGAGTTCCGTTTGGCCTTGATTTTAACTTCAGATTGGCCTTGATTTTACCTTCGGATAGGCCTTGAGCTTGCTTTTGGTTCAGCCTTGATTTTAATTTCAGATCGACCTTAATTTTAATTTTGAATTAGCCTTGAGATTGACTTCAGTTTAGGCTTGATTTCAACTTTGGATCAGCCTTGATTTTAACTTCGGATCGGCCTTGAGCTTGACTTGGGTTCAACTTTAATTTTAACTTTCGATCGGCCTTGAGCTTGACTTCGGTTCGGCCTTGATTTCAACTTTGGATCGATCTTGATTTTAATCTTGGATTGGATACTCAAGGACCTAAATTCTTGCAAAACAAAAGAAAATAAAATGATAAATAAGGGCTTAAGAACCTCTTACCATTTTTCATGAGAGTTTGTCCTTCTTAGAGCCTGTTCTCTTAGAATCTCTTTGGTCCTGTTTAGATAGTAAAGAAGCATGGATCCATTATGATTTGAAAAATTGAGGAACTTCCATAATATTCTTCCTTATCTGTTGTTGACCTCGGATTGATTTGATGATAATAAAAGTATTTGAGTATAAATTATTAAGTTACTAACATTGTTTATGAGGATTTATAGTTGTAAATTTCAAAAGCTAAAAAACTCTGTGTTTCCCAAAATCTTAATAAAGAATCATTACTTAAGATTTTAAAGAAGAAACTCTAGATTGGACACATCTTTCAAGATATTTTAATGAAGATTAAATTAAGTTAAGAAGGCAAGTCTAACCTACAAATTAATTTGGAGAAGAACGGCTTACAAATAATCTTTGGCATGCTAGCATGCAGACTTAACCAACTCAGTCAGAGACTGAGCCAACCTAGTCTCAATAAATGTAGTAAATAAAAAGCACAGAAAAATAAGTTTGCAGATCTAAGGGACTGAGCCGACCTAGTTTTCAGCTGAGCCAACCTAGTGAACGACTTGGTCGATCTAGTCAGAAAGATAACTGACCTAGTTTTAGAAGATAGCAAAAAATAGAAACTAATTTTTTGGTATATTGATATTGAGCTGGCCTAACTAGAAACTAAGCTGACCTAGTGGGGACTGAGCCAATCCAGTCAAAAATTGAACCGACCTAATGATTCTAATGGCTAGTTTTTGATGCTATAGCTTTTTCATCCCATACACATTCCAACGGCTATTTTCGTGTCTCTAGTGGCTAAATTACTTCTGATGACCTCCCAGATGACTTGTAATGATAGAAAACCTCAAGAATATATAAGAAAACCTTTTGAAATATGAAAGACATCTTTCAAACCTACAAAGAAGAGTTTTCAAGAAATTTTCAGTGCATTCAATTGTATGAGCTAAATAGTGAAGGGAAGGAGAGTTTTTTAGACATACTTTTATCCTTCCATCATCCTCAATCTGAGAGAAGTCAAGCTATTGGTATTGAAGATCATCATTTATCTCTCTCAAGCATTCAAGAAGAAGAAATCAATCCTACAAGCAAAGCAATCCATATTTTCTTCTCTTGGGCTTCAAAGAGTTTATGTTATTTGTATTTTTATTTTTATTTCAAGTTTTTCGAGATAAAAAACTTGGGTTAGTCCAAGTCTAGAGTTGGACATTATTTTGGTTTGATTGGTGAGCCAAAATTAAAATCAATCGAGCTTGATTGCTAGTCTAAAAAAATAATCATTATATGGTTATAGTTGATGAGCCAAGGTTAAAACTAATTGGATTGAATTATGAATCCAAGTAAAATAGTTAGACTGTAATCAAGTTAAGTGATTATAGTTGAATTCCTAAGTGATTTACTTAGAGAGTGGACGTAGGTGCTAAGTTTGGCGCCGAACCACTATAAAATTATTGTATTTATAATTGTGTGCTATTTACTTTACAACCCTCATTCACTATATATCTTATAACTTATTTCATTAAGCACATAAGTAGTATAATTTGAACAAGTCTCAAGTTAAATTTTTAAATATCCAATTCATCCCCTTCTTGGATAGCCATCCTTAAGCAATAAGTGGTATCAGAGTAGGTGTCCTAATAGTAGTTATTGATCTAACGGTCAAAGTGCTAAAGATTAAATGCCAACCTCAATTGGGACTTCATTGGTTGAGGGGCAATCAACAATAGACCCCCGCTATTCAATGAGACTAACTATACCTATTGGAAAGTAAGAATAAGAATATTCATCCAAGCACAAGTTATGATATATGGAATATCATAATGTTAGATCCACACACCTACGATCATAATTGATGGAGTGTCCACTCCAAAATCTAAAAAAGATTGGGATGAACATGATGAGAAGAAAGTTCAACTTAATGCCAAAGTAATGAATGTTCTATATTGTGCCTTGGATACTAATAAATTCAATAGGATATCAACATATTTATTCACCAAAGAGATTTGGGATAGACTTGAAGTCACCCATGAGGGCACTAGTCAAGTCAAAGAAACAAAGATAAATATGTTGGTACTCAAATATGAGCTATTTAAAATGAAATCACATAAAACTATTACTGAAATATTCATAAGATTTACTGATATTTTGAATGATTTAAAAAGTTCTAGAAGAGATTATACTAACAGTGATGTTGTGTGCAAAATTCTTAGATATTTGCTAAAGATAACTGTCATTCAAGAGGCGAAGGACCTAAATAATCTTGTATTAGAAGAGTTTATTGGTTCACTCATGACCCATGAAATGAATATGAACCAAGAAAAAGAAGAGAAAGTAAAGAAAAAGAAAAGCATTGCACTCAAAGCTGTTGCCATATATGAAGAAGAAAGTAACTCCAAAAAAAATTTGGATGATAATGAAGAAATGGCACTAATCACTAGAAGGTCAAGAAATATATGAGAAGAAAGAAAAAATTTGAACCAAAAAAAAGAGGTTACAACAAAGAAGAAGGTAGCAAAAAAAGAAAAAAAGAAAAAGAGAAGGATCAAATTATTTGTTATGAGTATAAGAAGTCCAAATATTTTTGAATGAACTGTCCATTGTTAAAAAAAAGCTCAAGAAAATCAAAAAAAAAAAAGCACTAAAAGCAACATGAAGCAATGATGAAGATTTCTCTTCAAGTGAAGAAGACTGTCAAGGAGAAGAAAAGGCAAATCTTTATCTTATGGCATTAGAGGATGAGGTAAACAATGATGATTTAATTTTTAAATTTATATTTGAGGAATTATATGATGCTTTCAATGATCTACTTTATGATTTTAAGAAACTATCTTATAAGAATAAAGAACTAAAGAAAGAGAATCAATCTTTTAAAAAATATAAAGCTAAAATAGAAGAAGATATAAAATAATTATAAAATAATCTAAATGAATCAAATAAAAAGAATAAATCCTTACAAGATGAGGTGACTAGATTAAGATATATAGTAGATAGATATATGGTAAGCTCTAAAAATTTATAAATGATAATTAAAAATTAAAAGATGATTTTTGATAAAATCCATGTAGGATACGATCCATCAAGAAAGCAAAAAAATTTTAAAAAATGTATATGCAAAATTTTAAAATTATAGTAAAAGCATTATATGTGATAAATGGAATAAGATTGAACATAAATTTATAGAATGCAAAATCTTTAATTCAAATAAATCAAAGATAAAATAAATTTAAGTTTCAAAAGGAACCATTTGTGCTAACCCCGAAGGACCCAAGTTAGCTTGGGTACCTAAGTTTACTTGATCACTTGTGTAGGTGTGCTTGGCATCCATGAAAGCTAAAAGAAGATGGTACCTTAATAGTGAATGCTCGAGGTATATGATGGGAGATAAGTCATAATTTATCTCTCTTGAAGCTAAAGATAGAAGTGTGGTGACATTTAGAGATAATGATAAAAAAAATAATCATTGGTCTTGATAACATCTTGATAACACTCTCCACTAGTATGAAAATGTTTTATATGTTAAAGTTTTGATGCATAACTTACTTAGCATAAGTCAATTTTGTAATGAAGGTTTTAATATTTCATTCAAATCTTTTCATTACATGGTAACTAGTTTTTTAAATGATAGCATCAAATTCATAGGAAAAAGATATGAGAATATTTATATTGTTAATCTTGATGAATTTAAAAATGAAAATATTGAATGTCTTGTTGCTATGAATGCTAAAGTAAATAAATCTAGTTGAATTTAATATAATAGACTAGGTCATGCAAGTATGGACTCATTAGCAAGATTAATTAAACTTGATTTAGTAAAGAATTTACCTAAGATAAGTTTTGAAAAGAATAAAATATGAAAAGCATGTCAATTTGAAAAACAAACAAAATCTTCTTTCAAAACTAAGAATATTGTGTCAACAACTAGGCCACTAGAATTGCTTCATATGGATTTATTTGAACCTATTTCAACTACTAGAGGAAAAAGATTTGGTTTTGTCATAATTGATGATGTTTCAAGATTCACTTGAGTTTTATTCTTATCACATAAAAATGAAACTTTTGATGTATTTGTTGACTTATTTAACAAAATAACTAGTAAAAAAGAATGTAGTGTTTTGAAAATAAGAAATGATCATGGAATCAAATTTGAAAATTATAAGTTTGAAGACTTTTGCTCTAAAAATAGAATTAATCATAATTTTTCTACACCTAAAATGTCTTAACAAAATAGGGTGGCAGAAAGAATAGAACTTCAGTTGAAATGGCATGGACCATGTTTTGTAAAAGCAATCTTCCAAAATACTTTTGGATGGAAGCTATTAATACCGCATGCTATGTGCTAAATAGAGTACTGATTAGATCAATTTTAAAGAAAACTCTATATGAACTCTTTAATGAAAAAAAACTTAATATTTTATATTTTAAAATTTTTAGATGTAGATATTTTATTTTAATAAATGGTAAAGATAAACTAGAAAATTTTGATGCAAAATCTGATAAAAAAATTTTCTATGTTATTCATCTCAAAGTAGAGTATATAAAGAATTTGAAAAAAGAATATTGATTGTAGAAAAATTCATATATATTATTTTTGATGAAACTAACTCTCTTAAAATAAGAGAAGAAGAACTTGATATGGATGCAGAAATTTTTGAAAAAAATTAAAAGATATAACCTGTTGGTGCAAAAATTGATGATCATCGAAATCAGCTGGAGTGGAGGTGGACGAGGTCGCCGCCAGAGATCTGCAAAATAAAATTCCATCCAGAGTCGGTGGGGGGTGGCTCCGGCAGGACCCTCCGACGATCAAGTCAGCTCTGGCCAACAGAAATGGAGTGCTCAGGAATAAGTTCCACAGAGCTTAGAGAAGGAGAGGAGAGCTTAGAGATCAGAGATTAGATATCAGAGTTAGCATATCTGGAGGGTCCTTTTTATAGACGGAGCTTAATTGATGGTGACGGCCATACCACCTATTGGCGGACCGCTCGAGGGCCGCATGGGGTTCGGTACGAAGAGGAAGACGTCGTCCGATGGATAGCGACAACCATACTGGTAGGTCATGGGCCGCATGGGGCTGGTTATGAAAAGAGTGGTATCGTTAGTAGTGATGGCCATGTCGTCCGATCTCGTCGTCTGTGGCAGACTGATGGTGATATTTCATCCAGAGGAGTTTGGACTTATAGAGGAGTTTGACCGAAGGAAAGCTCGGAAGGAGTTTGGCTCCTGTAGGAGATCGATCGGAGGAGAAGCTCGAAAGGAGTTCGATCGGAGGAGTGTAGAGAGAGCTCGGCTCTCATAGGCATCTGGCCGAAAGAGAGCGGAGAGAGTTCAGCTCTTACGGGAGTCTGACTGAAGCTCGACCGCTGGAAAGTTTGGTCAATTGAAGGAGTTCGGCTAAGGCCGGCCGTTGGGAGTCTGAAGGAGCTCAGCTAATAAGTAGTTTGACCGGCTGTAAAAGTTCGGCCAAGACCCATCCGCTGAAGCTCTTTCATGGCTATCGATCGTCTCAGACTGAGCACCGAACTAGACTTCGGTAGGAGCGGAATTTATCCCCAACAATAGTTCCCCCACTTTCGAGTTTGAAACTCGAAGGAAGGGAGTGCAAAAAAAAGGCGACTGTCGAAGTTCTCTTCTGAGCTCCGTGCTGGTTCAGGTCGAAGCTCAAGGGAGAGATCTCATCTCCTATGGTCGAGGTCGGAGGTTGAGCTCCTCAGGGGTGATATTGTCACCAACAGTCAAGGCTGGCTCGGTCGCTCGAAAGAGATCTCATCTCTAGTCGAGGTTGTCACGATCGCTTGGGAGAGATCTTATCTCTAATCGAGGTTACCTCGGGGGAGATCTTATCTCTAGCCAAGATTATCCACGATCACTCAAAAGAGATCTTATCTCTAGTCGAGGTTGACTCAGTCACTCGAGAAAGATCTTATCTCTAGTCGAGGTTGTCCGCGATCGCTCGAGAGAGATCTTATCTCTGGTCGAGGTTGACTCGATCGCTCGAAAGAGATCTTATCTCTAGCCGAGGTTGATTCGATCGCTTGGAAGAGATCTTATCTCTAGTCGAGGTTAATGGAGATCCTATCTCCTATAAATTTTGGAGCTCAGACTTGGACTTTGCTCGCATTAGGATGAGGTTCTTCTCCTATTCCTAACGGGCTATGGGGGCACATAAGGGCTGCTGTCAGGGCCTCTCCCCCCATCACGTCTAAAATGAACGAGGTCTTCGACTTTGCTCGCATTAGAATGAGATTTTTTATCTATTTTTAATGGATTATGGGGGCACATAAGGACCATTGTCAGGGCCTCTCCCCTCATCCCATCCTTTGTGAATGGGACCTTCGACTTTGCTCATGTTAGGATGAGGTTTTCCTCTTGTTCCTAACAGACTGGTCGCGTTAGGATGAGATTTTCTATCTATTCCTAATGGTCTGTGGGGGCACATAAGGGCTATTGTCAGGGCCTCTCCTTCCATCCCATCCTTTGCGAATGGGGCCTTCAACTTTACTCGCATTAGGATGAGGTTCTCCTCCTGTTCCTAACAGACAGCGGACGAAGATCTTCGAAGCTCGGGAGAGATCTTATCTCTGGCCGATGTTGGCTCGATCACTAAGAAGAGATCTTATCTCTAGTCGAGATTATCCATGGTCGCTCGGAAGAGATCTTATCTCTAGCCGAGGTTGACTCAGTCACTCGAAAAAGATCTTTTCTCTAGCCGAGGTTGTCCATGATCGCTCGAGAAAGATCTTATCTCTGGTCGAGGTTGTCAGCGGTCGCTCGGGAGAGATCTTATCTCTGGCTGAGGTTGTCTCGATCGCTCGAAAGAGATCTTATCTCTAGTCGAGGTTATCCACGATCGCTCGGGAGAGATCTTATCTCTGGCTGATATTATCATCGGTCGCTCGGAGAGAATCTTATCTCTAGTCGAGGTTGTCAGTGATCGCTCGAGAGAGATTTTATCTCTAGCCGAGATTGACACGGTCGCTCGGAAGAGATCTTATCTCTAGCTGAGGTTGTCAGCGGTCACTCGAGAGAGATCTTATCTCTAGCCAAGGTTGACTCAGTCGCCTAAGAGAGATCTTATCTCTAGTCGAGGTTGACTCGATCGCTCGGGAGAGATCTTATCTCTAATCGAGGTTGAAGGTTTTGACCTGCTCATGTTAGGACGAGGTTCTCCTCCTGTTCCTAACATGGCAATCATTGACTGCTTCTTTCCTGTCATCACATAGTTTTTACATCTAGAAATAATATTATTGAAAAGAAAAAATTTTATTGAAAGAAAGTTACTGACAGCGCATCCCCAAATTCTTTATATTTTAGGATCATGGTAGCGTTGTTCCTCCGCATTTCTTCAGGTGATAAGCTCCGGACTGGACGACCTCCTCTATCTCATGCTGGCCTCCTTAATTTGGAGCATGCTTCTCTTGGCTTTGACGCTGGAAGATGATGAATTGCCGATGTACCAAGCTCCTCCTGGGGGTGATGTTGATGCGGCCGAGCTTCTTATTATTTCTGGTTACAGTAGCGCCATTGGCCGATCTTCTCCTGCTTCAGTCTGGCATCGAAGGAATTTATCCAACCGCCTATTTTTGATGAGCTCCTCAATTTCATCTCGGAGCTGAATGCATTCCTCAGTGTCATGGCCGTGGTCGCGATGGTAGAGGCAGTACCTGCTTCGATCGCACTTATTTGGGGGAGACCGTAATCCTTCCGATCTTGGTAGTTAGTTCTTAACTTCGGTGAGAATATGAGTTAGAGGAGCGTTGAGGGGGGCATAGTCGCGGAACCTTTCGGGAGGAGGACTTTTTCACGCCCTTCTATCGAGGCTTCCTTGGTGGTGAGCTCGAAGAGTTCGGACTCTCCTACGCCCAAAGGGAGTCCGTGAGCATGGCCGAACTTCGCTCAGCTCTCCATCGACGGTGGGTCTATTATACTTATCTTCCAGTCGCTCCCTTAAGGCTTCTTCATCCTTCAACTTGAAGACTTCTTCCGCATGGGCATATCCCTCAGCCCGAGCCAGCAGATCGACGAAGTTCTTGGGATACTTCTTTTCCAAGGAGAACGGCAAGTCATTCTTTTAAAGGCCGCCCTTGAGTGCGGCCATCGCAACAGACTGGTCCAGGTCCCAAACCTTCAATGCTGCGGCATTAAATCGGATGACATAGGTCTGGATGGATTTTTTCTACTTCTACTTGACGTTCATCAAGGAATCCAAACTTTGATGCGGACGTCGGCTGCTGATAAAGTGAGCCATGAATTACCAGCTCATCTGATCAAAAGAGAAGATCGTACCCAGCTTCAACTCTGAGTACTAATTTTTTGCTACTCCTTTTAAGATAGATGGGAAGGCTCGACACAGTATGGCGTCTGAAGCACCATAGAGTAGCATCATGATCCAGAAGGCCTCTAGATGATCAACTGAATCAGAAGTTCTATTATAGCTTTCGAACTGAGGAAGCTCGAAGTTCGACGGGACAAGCTCTTGCATAATTCGGAGGAAGAAAGGAGGATCAGTATGGATGTCGGCATGATGAGTCGGGATGATGTGGTCGAGCTCTTCAATCTGCCAGTCCATCTTCCGCAGTCTATGATCGAGGACGTCGTCCTGATTGTAGATCTTGGGGAACTTCCAACTACAAACGAAAAAGATCTCCTCCAGAGAAGAACCATGATCCGAATATGGATCCCCGACTCTCTATTTCTCTTTCCAAGGGGAGGTGGGTACGCCGGCCTAAGTACTCTTCCTTGGGATCAATTTTCAACATCCGAATGGTGGATTTTCTAGTGGAGTCTGTTAGATATATGTGCCCTAGAAGCCAGAATTGGCTGACACTTGTAATACACTTCTAGGGGCAAAATTGTAATTTTGACTATAATTAATAAATGGGTTATTTTCTATCACACATGTGTATTTAGTGTCTGTGATACATCCTTTGAGTTAATGGTAATGATAATTCATATTTTCAAGAGTTGAAAATTTAAGACATGAATAATCATTATTAACTCATAAATAGCTCCCGACCATAGGATCATCACGAGGATGGTGATTGATCCGGAAGGTTGGTGTACGATCGCTTCTCTTTAGTAGATGAGTCTTGAGTCTACGGTGTGGAGACACCGGAGCGAGAGTACAGGTACTCGTTAGAGAACGAGGGCACTGAGCGTGACCACCTCGAGTAGTCATTAGGGAGTCTACCTTCTCGTCAATGACTGACTCGATGCTGCAGTAGTGTGTCTGGTTCTTTGACCTGAGATGCATCGGCAGTTCACCTTGAGGGTGTTATAGTTTGACTACACCATTACTCGGTCTCCTAGCCATATGGAACCCTGAGGTGTATGTTGGCTATAGCATGTTCATTGTAGGAACTGGATTGCATCAAGATGGGAATCTATCTACCTCGGTGGTAGAGGAGCAGCCCTATGATGATCATGAGAATCAAGTCCTGAAGCCCATGGCCATGGCAGAGTGAAATAATAGAAAGAGTTTCTATTTAGATTTTCACATTGGACTCGAATCGAATGATTACATCATATGACAGAGACTAGGGTTTGACGAGTTCACCTTAACCCTAATCTGATCGGGGCTCAAGATAGAAGAACTTAATCACACAGGTAGCTGCACCAAGAGGTTCGCATTCAGCTCTGATGGGTTGCCACCATATACTGCTAGGTGTCACTGGTGGATTTTGGGAGCAATTAGAATGATTTAGATGATCGATCATTCTAGCTGTTCGAATCAGAAGAGTTCTGATCCATCGAAAGGAGTTTCGATGATGTCGATGATAGAGATCATGACATATCCCATTACCATACAGAACTGAACCTAACTGGGTCACACAAACAAGGGTTTGAATCTGGTGATCATCAATTGAACTGATCTAGTTCAATTGATCTGAATGAGATTCAATTAGGTTCAAGGAAATCGTGCTAGCACTCGATTGAACCTAACGTTCTTCTTTTACTATCATAAATAAGTTGTCCTGACTGAGCCAAAGGAGTTTGTGCTCAATCAGAGGCCTTCATATGGTCTGACTGGAGGTTGTCCAAGTCAGAAAGGTTGTCTTATTTTGTAAGACATTACCTGCCATTTTTGGTCACCTGCCATTTCTTGTTCTTTGACTTTGGTCAAAAGTCTACCTTTGACTGGTCAAACGTTGACCATTGACACTTTGACTTTTGACCACATGTCATGCACCTATTGGAGAGCTGGTGGGGGCCTGTCCCCCTGCCAGAACCTGGCAAGGAGAAGGGCGCACGCCAAGGGTGGCGTGAGCCCAAGTAGGAGGCGCCTAGGAGTCCTTGTTGGACAAGGACTCCATCTCCTTTTTGGATTCCAATTAGAGTTCTTCTAAGAACCAACTTTGACTGGTCTTAGGCACCCTCTAAGGAGGAATCCAGGGGTCTCTATTCCCACCAATCAGATTTAGATCTGATTTCACAAAGGGTTGTGATTGGTTGGGAGGAAGAGGAGTTGGATCACGCTTAGTCTATAAATAAGACCCTGCGCCCAACTCAGATTCTAATGCAATTCAATTGAGAAACCCCACGCCCCAAGGCTGCCTCTCCCCTCCTTCTCCATGCCATAGTCTCTTCTCCCCTTGCTCTCCACGTCCAAAAGAGTTTTGGACTTAGGTTGGTGCGATTCAGATCAAGGAAAGGCGATCAAAAGCAAGAAGGCTGCGCTGCTGCAAAAGGACGACTGCAGATCTTCAAAAGGAGTTTTGAAGATCCTCCAGATCAGATCCAGATCTGATTTTTGGAGGTGTGATAGAGAAGAAGAGGATCTCCAGATCCAACCCGAGTGGATACCGGTAGAGGCCAGGCGCTTGCGTGGCTAGATCCAGAACCTTCCGCTGCAAACAGGATCATCAACAGGGTAATAGGATTACCCAAATCAGGTAAATTAAATTTGATTTAATTTATCTTATTTTATTTTATTTATTAAAATAATAAGAATCAGATCTAAAACATATCAAGATCTGATTGGGATCAAGAGAAAAATTTTTGAAATATATCTCTTGATCTGATCAGATCTGGACGAACCTGGACCGGGAAATCAGGATTTCCCTTCAACTGGTATCAGAGCCATGGTTCTAAATTGTTTAGATCTGATTTTAATTTTATTTTAATTAGAAAATAAAGTGATTTTCAGATGTCACATGAGATGTGATCAGATCTGAAATCAGAAAAAATTAAAATTAAATGATTTGGATCTAAGAACATGAAGATATGCATGACTAGTTCTAGAATAGAATAGTTCTATAGAATAGTTTTGCATGTCTTTGATTTAATCTGATTAAATCATATTTTAGATCTTCTTATTTACTATTTTCTGATATTATAAGTGTTATAATAACATCTGATAAACAGCAAATAAAAATTATTTAATTTTAAATATCATATGAGATATGATTGATGCATGTCTAGACTAGTTGTAGAATAGTTCTACATAATTGTCTAGATTAGAATTTATTTTGATTAGATCAATTTAAATCTAATTTTTTAGATTATTATGAGATAATTTAGATCTGAAAACATGCATGATTATGATACATGAGATGTATGCAAAATATGCCATGATTAGATCTAAATTTATATATGAGATATATGATATAGATCTGATAACTGTTTTGTAGTATTGAATGTTCCTGATTAAGGCGTTCCTCTTGGCCGTCCGGTCATAAGAACGAAGAAGGGTTTAAAGGCCCTCTCTTCCCATTCGATGGGGTGTTCTTATGATGTGTAGGGGTGCTGCGTGTTCGTCCTTAATCAGAAACCCAAAACTTACTTTCTGCAAAACCCTAGATCCTGAAACCCTAGGATTTATTGTGCATATTTTATTTATGAACCCTAACTTAATTAAGAATTAAGTTTATGGAATATTAATTAGGTCTAAAATTGAGAATTTCAGATCTAAGACATATTCATAATACTGGGTTCGGGCTTGGGTAGCTCAATTAGGTCTAAGCGGTTGATCAAACCGAATCAAGAGTTGGTTAGATGGGATCAACAATGCTTAAATTGACCAGCCTAATAGGATTAAGTCTGGGTCAAGATCGAGTCACGATCAAGCAAGACCTAATTAGGCTCAGAGGTTAGAGTCTGGATTGTAGGCTAACCCAATTGGTTCTGACTCAACAATTTGGTGTCTAAGGTAAGTTTGGCACAGACGACCGACTGGTTTTTAATTGGAAGCTACTCGACCTGAATGCGTTCTTGTGCGAGTTAACGGCATATTCCTTCCACCGGTCTCACTTACCTGGCCATATCTGTTGACACAGTTCTGATCTGAGGTGGTCAATAATCCGAGCTAACCCATGCCACTAGGTTAGTCATAATTGTTATGACTAAGCCAAGTCTAGTTTAATGAGACCTGAATCAATTCTCCCTAAGAAAAGATTAAGTCTGAGGTCTTCCACCATTGTAGATGTGCGGGCCCTTCCCGGGGTTGATTGTTCTCGGCTGGATACAGTGGCTCAGTTGCACCGGGAAGACGCAACCATGTCTATTAGGCATTGGATGCTATGGGCTGGAGGATGAGTTGGGCTCAATATTTCCGGATACGGTGAGAGACTCAATTAGGAACCCAGTCTATGCAAATGGTGGGTCTGACTTAACTAAGGAGTGGATCAATATTCCGGATACGGTGAGATTCATGAATTAGAGACCAAGTTTGGGTGCACCATGATTAGAGAATCATTGAACAAGAGTTGTTCACTCATTGGCTAACCCATCACCAATAACTGTTAGGTGAGGTGATGAGTCAGTTGGTGAGACCGCACCACCCACTAGAAATCATCAATCGCGGAGATTTTTCGCATCTCTACAGAGGGAGTGTAGGGATCCGAGAAAATAGTGGGAGCTAATTTGTTTAAAAATAAAATTCCCTAAACAAATTGGTCAAGTCAAAATTACAGTATCTAACTAGAATCTTTGACTCTCTACAGGAAAATGTCTGCGTCCAACCCATTGGCACGTATCCTAGACACACATAGACTGACTGGACCCAATTATAAAGATTGGCTCAGGAACTACAAAATTGTTTTGGGTTTCGAGAAGTTAACCCATGTTTTGGACCAGGACCCTCCCACCATTACCAGCCCGTCCATCTCCATCCACTGAACAGAGAAGGTCTCTGGAAAAATGGATTGACGAAGACAATAAGGCCAGATACTACATGTTGGGCTCGATGTCTGATGAGCTCCAGCGCCAACATGAAGATATCGGGACTGCTCGCCAAATGTTGGCTCACCTGCAGGAGATGTTTGGTGAACAGAGTCGCGCAGCCAAATATCAAGTCACGAAATGACTTTTTAAGGCTAAGATGCGTGATGGGCAGTCAGTCCAAGATCACTGTCTGACAATGATCAAGGACATGGAAGAGCTTGAGAAGCTCGGTGTGAAGTTGGACTTGGATCTTGCAGAATGATATTATTCTGCAATCCTTGACTGATGCATATGGGCAATTCATCATGAATTACCACATGCATAAACTTCAAAATTCCTTGGCCGAGTTGATGAATATGCTGGTTACCGCTGAGCTTTCTATGAAAGGTTCTAAAGGCTCAGTTCTTGCTATGGAACGGACTTCTTCCAAAAGAAAGTCTTATGGAAAGAAAAAGAAGTCTGTGAAAAAGCAAAAGGTGGAAGGATCAAAGAAGAAGAAGGCAGAACCGAAGAAGAAGGTCGATGTCAAAGGAAAGTGTTTCCATTGCAACAGCGACGGCCATTGGAAGCGGAACTGCCCTACTTACCTGGCCACCCTAAAGAACAAGAAGGAAGGTCCTTCTGGAGGTATGCTCGTTATTGAGTCTAACCTTACGGTTTCTTCTGCATCCAGTTGGGTGCTTGACTCTGGTTCTAGTGCTCATCTGTGCACTTCTATGCAGGGTCTTGAGGATAGCAGGAGGCTGAGGGATGGAGACATGATCCTACGCGTCGGTAATGGAGCAAGAGTTGCTGCAGTAGCCGTGGGAACATACCCTCTTCGATTACCATCTGGTTTAGACTTAGTTTTAAAAGACTGTTATTATGTGCCTGCAGCTAGCAGGAATTTGATTTCTGTTTCATGCTTAGCACAAGAAGGTTATGTGATCACCTTCTTTAAGGACCATTGTAACATTCTTTATGAAAGAAATAAAATTGCAAATGGTTTTCCTTATTAATGGTCTTTATCAGCTACATATTGATGTACCTGTTTTAACTATCGAGCAAAACGTGAATGCCAAACGACCTAGGGATAGTCCAAACGACAGATATCTATGGCACCTGAGATTAGGTCATATAGCAGAAGATAGGATCAACAAATTGGAGAAAAATGGGCTATTGAGTCCATTGACTTTTGAGTCATATCCAACTTGTGAATCTTGTCTTCAAGGCAAAATGACTAAACTCCCTTTTGTTGGACATGGGGAGAGGGCCACAGATCTCCTTGCCCTAGTACATACTGATGTGTGCGGCCCATTTGATGTGCCGGCTAGAGGCAATTTTGTCTACTTCATTACCTTTACCGATGATCTGTCTAGGTATGGGTATGTGTATCTTATGAGACACAAGTCTGAAGCTTTTGAAAAGTTCAAAGAATTCAGACATGAAGTAGAAAAACAAACTGGAAAACCCATTAAGGTTCTTCGATCAGATCGAGGAGGTGAATACCTTAGCCGGGAATTCCTAGACTATCTTAAGGAAAATGGCATAGTCTCTCAATGGACTCCACCAGGAACACCTCAACTCAACGGGGTTTCAGAACGGAGAAATCGGACTCTATTGGATATGGTTCGATCCATGATGAGCTTCACAGACCTCCCTGATTTTCTTTGGGGACATTCATTATTAACTTCAATTTATTTACTGAATAGGGTTCCCTCTAAAACCGTTCCTACCACACCGTATGAGATATGGCACGGTAAGAAACCAAGTCTGAGTCATCTCAGAATTTGGGGTTGTCCGGCTTCATGTCAAAAGACAACAAGCGGACAAGTTAGAGTTTAGGTCCTTTAGAGCTCGATTCATAGGATATCCTAAAGAGTCATTAGGATACTATTTCTACATTCCAGAAGACCACAATGTGATTGTGAGTCGACATGCCATCTTTCTTGAAAAATAGTTTATTCAAGATAGTGGCATTGGAAAGCAGATTAAGCTTGATGAGAAAGTCTCACAAGCAGAACGAGCTAAGGACCAAGTGGAACCAAATCAGGTTGAGCCAATAAGAACACTACCTCCTCCACCTCGTAGATCGGAAAGAGTTTCCCGTCCCCCTGAAAGATACTTAGGTATTATTTCAGAGGATGTAGAGGAAATGTTCCTCATAGGTAATGGTGCTCATGGTGATGATCCCAAAACCTACAACGAGGCGATATCAGATATCGACTCCGAGAAATGGCTTGAGGCAATGAAGTCAGAGATCGACTCGATGCACTCAAACCAAGTCTGGACCTTGGTAGATCCACCAGAAGGTATAGTACCTATTGGGTGTAAATGGATCTTCAAGAGAAAGATTGGTGCAGATGGGAATGTGGAGACATTCAAGGCTAGACTAGTGGCAAAAGGTTATAGTCAACGTGAAGGCATTGACTATCAGGATACCTTTTCCCAGTAGCTATGCTAAAATCCATCCGCACATTGCTTGCGTTGCAGCCTATTTCGATTATGAAATATGGCAAATGGACGTGAAAACGGCATTCCTAAATGGATATCTTGAGGAAGATATCTATATGGAACAGCCGCTAGGTTTCACATCCAGTGATACTGATCACAAGGTTTGCAAGCTGCAAAGGTCCATATATGGACTTAAGCAAGCATCTCGGAGCTGGAACACTCGTTTCAATGATGTGATCAAAAAGTTTGGTTTCATCAAAAATGAAGAGGAACCATGTGTTTTCAAAAGGGTCAGTGGGAGCGCTGTTGTCTTCCTCGTATTGTACGTGGATGACATCCTCCTTATTGGGAATGATATTCCCATGTTGACATCAGTCAAGATGTGGTTGTCCAAGGAATTCTCCATGAAAGACCTAGGTGAAGCATCCTTTATTCTAGGAATTAATTCCTGTTGGCCAAAAACTGACTTGACCGTCAGAGGGTCTTGACGGAGCCACCCCCCACCGGCTCCGAACGGGACTTCTTTTGCAGGTCCCCAGTGGCGACCTCGGCGTTCCCCACTCTGGCAACCTCCGACGACGACTAGTTTCTGCACCAACAAGAATCATCTATTGACATGTAGATAAGACTCCATTAGATATTCTCAATTTGGATCAATTCA
>QRFJ01001034.1:0-110071 GCA_006176705.1 Cocos nucifera | reverse complement strand
TTGACAACAATGGCACCATAGCCCTTGCTAAGGAGCCGAGGTCTCACCAGGAATCCAAGCACATCGAGCGGTGATACCACCTCATCCACGATTACCTCGAGAAGGGTTACGTCGAGGTCAAGAGAGTTGACTCCGTAGACAATGCGGTGGACCCGCTTACAAAATCATTGCACCAGCAGAAGATCGAAGCCCACCTTGAGTAGATGGGATTTAGATTTGTAGCCAATTAGCTTTAGGTCAAGTGGAAGTTTGTTAGATATGTGTGCCCTAGAAGCCAGAATTGACCGATACTTGTGATACACTTCTAGGGGCAAAATTATAATTTTAACTATAAATAATAAAATAAATTATTTTCTATCACATTTATGTATTTAGTGTCTGTGATACATCCCTTAAGTTAATGGTAACGATAATTCTTATTATCAAAAGTTAAAAATTTAAGATAAGAATTTTCATTATTAACTCATAAAATGCTCCTGACCGTAGGATCATCATGAGGATGGTAATTGATTTGGAAGGTTAGTGTACAATCGCTTCTTTATAGTAGATGAGTCTTGAGTCTAGGTGTAAAGACATCGGAGCGAGAGTATAGGTACTCGTTAGAGAACGAGGGCACTGAGCGTGACCACCTCGAGTAGTCATAAGGAAGTCTACCTTCTCATCGATGACTGACTCGAAGCTACAGTGGTGTGTCTAGTTCTTTAACCTGAGGTGCATCAGTAGTTCACCTTGAGGGTGTTATAGTTTGACTACATCATGACTCGATCTCCTAGCCATTCAGAATCCTGAGGTGTATGTTAGCTATAGCATGTTCATTGTAGGAAATGGATTGCACCAAGATGGAATCTATCTACCTCGGTGAACGACGAGCAGTCCTATGATGATTATGAGAATCAAGTCCATAAGCCCATGGCCATGGCAAAGAGTGAAATAATAGAAAGAGTTTCTATTAAGGTTTTTACATTGGATTTGAATCGATTGATTAAATCATATGATAGAAATTAGGGTTTGACGAGTCTATCTTAACCCTAATCTGATCGGGGCTCAAGATAGAAGAACTTAATCACACATGTAGCTACACCGAGAGGTTCAATTTTTAGTTTTGATGAGTTACCACCATATACTGCTAGGTGGCACTGGTGGATTTTGGGAGCAATTAGAATGATTTAAATGATCGATCATTCTAGTTGTCTGAATCAGAAGAGTTCTGATCCATCGAAAGAAGTTTTGATGATGTCGATGATAGAGATCATGATATATCCTATTACCATATAAAACTAAACCTAACTGGATCACACAAATAAGGGTTTGGATCTAGATATCATCAATTAGACTAACCCAATTTAATTGATTTGAATTAGATTCAATTAGGTTCAAGAAAATCATGCTAGCACATGATTGAGACTAACATTCTCTTTTTTCTATCATTAAAAGTTGTCTCGACTGAGCCAAATGAGTTTGTGCTCACTCAGGTATCTTTACCTGATCTGACTGAAGCTTGTCCAAATCAAAAAAGGGTTATCTTAATTTATGAGATAAATTTAAGATAACACCTACCATTTTTCATCACCTGCTAATTCTTGTCCTTTGACTTTGGTCAAATGTTGACCTTTGATCCTTGGACATCTGTCCATGTGTCATGCACTTATTGGAGAGCAGATAGGAGCTTGTCCCCTCTCTAGAAATTGGAAAGAATGGGCTCATGCCTAGGATGGCATGTGCCCATGGATAGGGACGCCTGGAGTCCCATACAGATGGGACTCTAGGTTGCTTCTTAGATTCAAACTAGGTGACCCTCACCTATAGACTTTGACCAATCTTAGGCGCCACCTTAGGATGAATCTATGGATCTCTCATCTGATTGGATCAGGTGATGTCATCCCACCAATCAGATTTAGATCTGATTGAATGAAGCAACATGATTGGCCGGGGTGATGTGGCACTGCATGGCGCAGTAGGGTCTATATAAAGACTTATCTGCGCCCAACTTTAAGAGACTCCTCTCCTAGCCATATCTTAAGGCTGTTCCTCTCCTTTCTCCATGCCACCTTCAGGCCATCTCTCTCCTCTCCACGCCCAAGGATAGTTGGGCTTCAAATTAGTGCGATTCAGGCAAGAAAAGGCTGACGAGAAAGGAAGACAGCATCACTGCTGCAGAGACGACTGCTGATCTTCGAAAGGAGTTTCGAAGATCCTCCAAATCAGATCTAGATCTAATTTTTGGAAAAAAAAAAGAAAAATAGAAGATCTCTAGATCCAGTCCGAGTGGATATCAATAGAGGTCAGACACTTGCGTGGCTAGATCCAGAACCTCACGGCTTCAGTAGGATCATCAATAGGTAATCAGATTTCTCAGAATTAAGATAAAATTAATTTAGATTTAATCTAATTTAATTTTTTAATTTATTAAATCATAAAATTAAATCTAAAAAATGTCAGATCTGATTAGGATCTAAAAAAAAATTTTTGAAATATGCCTCTCGATCCAATCAGATCTGAACGAATCTAACCCTAGAAAGTCAAGATTTTTTCTTCACGCAGACCTATTCAAAACCATCTCAGATACACCGCACCCTATGGGCTCCTCCGAGATCATCAAAATTTTATCCGAATCTTCACTTTCAGCAACTATACTGATGGAATTCGAGCTTTCTCCTTCCTTGCACCTCTTCCAAAGCAGATACTCCCGCTTAAAGTGCCCTGCTTCTCCATACTTGAAGCATCTCTTGGATCCCTTGCTGCTCCTCTGTTCATCCCTCTTCTTTCCTTTCCTATGCTTCTCTGAAACCACAAGACTCTCCTTAAAGACCTTCCTCTTCTTCATCCATTTCCGCTGCTCGTTGGACCTGAGCACTGATACAATCTTCTCGTACACTAGTATCTCCTTACCATACAGCAAAATTATTACTAACGGATCGAAGCTTCTGAATAGTGAACACAGCAATAATAGGCTCTTATCCTTCTCTTCTAAATTCATTTCTATATTGAGCAAGTCCATGCTCATCCAATCGAATCATTGAATAACCCCGCAACATCCTCGCCCTCCTACATCCGAAGGCTATATAATTGCTTCTTCAGCATCAATTTGTTGCACATATTCTTTCTCATGTACAACTGCTGCAACCTCGACCATAATCCCTTGGGTATTCTCTCCTCTAATACACCATACAAAACCTCATCCATCAAACAAGTCCTAATCGTGGCACATGCCCTTTTCTCCAAGGATACTCACTCCTTATCTATGATCTCCTTTGGTCTATCTTCCAAGATCGAATCCAACCTCATCTGAACCAGCAGATCCTCCATCCTTATCATCCACATCATGAAACTTTTTTTTTTCATCAAACTTCTCTAATCTTATCTTTCAACCCATTATTTTTCATGATCAATCCGAATCAAATAACAGCAAACAGATAGATCTGAGAAATATCTTAACTAGGGATGGTAGACAGCAGCCCTATGATCTCTTTCTTCCTCACGAAGTCTGAAGAAAGCCTTTAGATCTGAATCTCACTACTGATCTCTACTGAAAATTGATCTTCTTTCTCCTTCATGCTCAACCGGATTTTGATACCAACTGTTGTTTCATCAACTAGCATCACCTCACTCTGATATCAATTATTGTTTCTACGGCTGCTCGAAGCCACGGTCATAAATCTGATTTCTTATGTGAATCTGGATGTTAATCCAGCAAACTGAAGAAGATCTAAGAAAGATGAGAGAAGCTAGGATTTTGGTGTTGAAATCAGAAAGAAGAGAGAAGAGAGTTAGGAAGAAAAGCTCAATTGCATTTACTTCTTCATTGTAAAGTTATAATGTCCTGATTTATATATCTCAGAGTTTCCACATAAACTCTAATAAACCCCAGCTCAAAAACTCTCTTAGGCTAATCCAATATATGAAAGCACTCACCGAGCCCAAGTCTCACATGCTCTCATCTCCTGCATCTAATTTCAATCCATACATGAATTAGCCCCCTTAAGACCTCTCAAACCAAATCTTAAGACCCCTAGGATCAATCCAGATCCTAGTCCAAAATAGACTCTCACATAACTCTGCTCATGCACTGAGTCAGCTCAGTCTCAGCACAGAGCCGGCCCAATTCTGTGTGCTATGCCTGTAGTTTTAAAACTCAATATTTCTATTTTGCCTGTGCTCTGAGACTTAACCGATCTAGTTTTGGACTGAGTCAATTAACTCGTAGAAATTTTTTTTTCTACAGTCTGGATTCTCCAACTTTGGTTTCTTGCTCCATCTTAAATTTTAGATCTTCGAAGCACCAACCAAGCTCCTTAAAGCCCTCAATACTCGAATCTCAAGCCCATGAAAAGCTACATGCTGCCTCTACCCTAGGACAACTTCTGTCCTAGCTCTAGGACCACACCTATCCTAGCCTCCCTAGAGCCCTCATCTTGACTCCATCCGTGGCCTTCCAAGGCTTGGAAGCACCACACCACCTACACTTTATATGAATGAATGAAATTTAATTTTGATTTATATTAAATCAAATTTCTCTTATGAATTAATGAACTTTATATCATCCTATGTTGCAACTAGTTGATCAAATTTTTCTTTATATTGAATATTTAATTTTTGATAATGACAAAGAAAAGGAAGAAGAATGAGTAGTATCAATTGAAAGAATTGAATATAAATTAAAATAAATGAGTATCAATTGAAAGGACTAAGTATTAATTAAAATAAATAAGTATCAAAATAAATATCAATTAGAATTATAAATTTAAAATAGATTAATTTAAAACTTTTAGCACATAGTAAGGGAGAGTAACACAAAATTTGAATTAAATTAAACATAACTATCATATTCAGGGGGAGCATATATAAATTGACAAAATTTGAATGAATATGATGTGTATACAATGATTGAAAGTAAATAGATAAAATATATCATTTTGAAATTTGGAGAAGAGGTTATACTCAAAGAATTTTGTCATCATTAAAAAGAAAAAGATTATTGATCTTGGATTGATTTTGATGATAACAAAAATATTTGAGTATAAATTATTGAGTTACAAACATTATTTATAAGGATGTATAGTTATAAATTTCAAAAGCTCATAAACTCCAAGTATTTTCCAACATCTTAATTAATAAAGAATAATTACTCAAGATTTTAGAAAAAAATTCTAAACTGGACACATCTTTTAAAAGATTTTAATAAAGATTAAATTAAGTCAAGAAGGTAAGTCTAGCCTATAAATCAATTTAGAAAAGAAAAACTTACAAATAATCTTTGGCATGTAGATTTAGCTGACCCAATCAAAAAATGAGCCGACCTCATCTCAATAAATGCAGCAGATAGAGAGCATAGAAAAATAAGTTTGTGGATCCAGGGGACTAAATCGATCTAGTTTTCAACTGAGCCAATCCAATGAACAATTTGGCCAACCCAGTTGGAAAGATAGCCGACCTAGTCTCAGAACACAGCAGAAAATAAAAACTAATTTTTTGGTGTACTGATACTAAGCCGATCCAACTAAAAATTAAGTCAACCTAGTAGGGACTAAGCCAACCCTGTCAGACCCTATGATTGTAATGGCTAGTTTTTGGTTCTATAGCTTTTTCATTCCATACACCTCACAATGACTATTTTGGTGTCTTCAATGGCTAGTCACTTTTTGATGATTTTCTAGATAATTTGTAATGGTGAAAAATTTTAGGGATATATAAGAAAATCTTTTGGAACATAAAAGATATATATATTGAACCTATAAAGAAGAGCTTTCAAGCAATTTTCAGTGCATTCAAGTGTATGAGCTAAATAATGAAAGAAAAAATGATTTTTAGACATACTTCTATCCTTCCATCATCCTCAATCTAAGAGAAATCAGGCTATTGGCATTGAAGATCATCACCTATATCTCTCAAGCATTCCAGAAAAAAAAAGTCAACCCTACAAGTAAAGCAATCCAGATTTTCTTCTCTTGAGCTTCAAAGAGTTTATGTTATTTATATTTTTATTTTTGTTTCAAGTTTCTTAGGATGAAAAACTTAGATTGGTCCAAGCCTAGAGTTAGACATTATATTAGTTTTATTGGTGAGCCAAGGTTAAAATCAATCGGGATTGATTATTAGTCCAGAAAAATAATCATTGTATGGTTATGATTGGTGAGTCAAGGTTAAAACTAATTGGGTTGGATTGTGAACTCAAGTAAAACAATCAGACTATAATCAAGTTAAGTGATTATACTTGAATTTCTAAATAGTTTACTTAAAAAATGGACGTAGATGCTGAGATTAGCGTCGAACCACTATAAAACTATTATGTTTGCAATTGTATGCTCTTTACTTAATTTACAACTCTCATTAACTATATCTCTTATAACTTGTTTCATTAAGCACTTAAGTAGTATAATCTGAACAAGTCTCAAGATAAATTTTTTAAATACCTAATTCATCCCCCTTATCTTGGGTAGCCATCCTTGGGCAACATCTATGTTCTAATCTATTATGATCTCCTTCCTTATATGAATTCTATCAAGAATTTGAATTTTAAAATATGGATGAGAAAGTATAGATCTATCATGATTTTGGTAGATAAAAATTAAGAAATTTTCATAATATCCTTCTTTATTGTGATCTCCCTCGTCATGATCTCCTTCCTCATTTGGATCTTTTATATAGATCTTGCAATCTCCTTCCTCATTTGGATCTTGTCAAGAATTTAAATTAAATTTTGAATATAAATAAGGAAGCAAGTATAATTCAAGAATCGAGGCAATCCCATAGTCTCTTTTCTTATATGGATATCACTATCTCCTTTCTCAATCCTTTATTTAGATCTTACAATCTTATTCTTTATTTGGATCCTATCAAGAATTCAAATTAAATTTTGAATATAAATAAGAAAATAGGTATGATTTGAGAATCAAGGCATTCCCGTAGTCTCATTCCTTATTTGAATATCGCAATCTCCTTCCTTGTTTGGATCCTTTATTTAGATCTTACAATCTTCTTCCTCATTTGGATTCCCTCAAGAATTCAAATTAATTTTTGAATATCAATAAGAAACCAAGTATGATTCAAGAATCAAGGCATTCGCATAGTCTTCTTTCTTATTTGCATGTCACGATCTCTTTCCTCATTTGGATCCTATGCCCTCAGTTTCCAGCTTGATCAGGACAACTTGGGGAGCATTAGCTGATATAAAAATGGTCGGGCTAGATTTGGTCGGCATCTGGCTGATTTGGAGATGGTCGGTATAGATCTAATCAACATTGGTTGATTTGCAGATGGTCAGATCTAGTTGATATTTGGGTATATCTAATTTTTTGGAACTTAGTAGTATTAGAGAGGCATGATGAAGTTTCTCTTATTGGATGTTTGCTTCTTTCCATAAACGGACCTAGGTCCTTCTTCTAGTGTCATTCTATTACTGCAAAAATCTATCTTGGATCGAATTGGCTGGAGATAATCGATGGCAGTAAGTCAGCAACAGCAGGATGGCGGTAATAGAACCTGCAAAATAAGTTTTCAAACCGAAGTTAGCTCCAGTAGAGATCCTCTGATGCTCAAGTCAGAAATACAGAATAAGTAGAAAGGATTGAGCATTTTGGAAGAGAAGTATTTTCATATCTTGGGGGTCCCCTGTATGTCTTTATTTATAGTTGGAGCTAAAGAGCCAAGAGAAAGAAGGAGAATCAGACGATTAGCCTTGACATATTTAGCGAGATGCATTCGTTGTCTTCTACTTTATTTGGAGAGATACATTTATTACATCTTATCTCATCGGGAATACTATTGGAGAGATGGTTAGCCTTGCCTCGTTAGACATGACATGCTCATTATATATCTCCAGTCTTATCTTGTGAGATATGTTTGTTATCTTCTTCCTTATCTGTTCGTCATCAACGGTTCCTGATGATCACAGGATTTTGAGATCCATATGAGTATTAAGGGTCAATCTTTCCTATTATGCCGGATAAGGTTGGTTCAAGTGCCTTGGATAGACTAACATCAAAGTTGGATCAAGTTAGACCAGAGTCTCGGATCAGTTGGTAGCTTGGATGGATTATTCGGAGTTGGTAGTTGAGATCGGATGCTAACAAAGAGATTGGCAATTGGTGAGATTGATAACTAGAGAGGCATTGATGACCGACAAGAGTAAGGTCACCAACTAGAGTATCTTCATATATTCGGCTAAGACGATCTTACCCCCAACAGATATATATATATATATAAATACAGATATTAGTCGAATACTTAAATTTTTATTTATATAATAAATTTAAATATAAAAATAAATTTAGATGAATATTATTTAATTTGCTTTCGCCTGTGATGGTAATACATTGTCCCAGTCCTTATGTTTGCGGCAGTGTAAGCAACCTAGTTTATGTTTGTAACCAACTCCTACTTAATTATTTGTCACCTCAGTTATTAAAGGCTCGCCTCTATTTTTTTTTGTTTTTTCTTTTCATGCCGTCATCAATTTAACCAGGTTAAATATGGGAACTCAATGCCATGGAGCGAGTCGCAAGAGCACCGCGGGCCCCACCAGTTTCACGTCTTCGCTGCACTTGCCAGCATGCAGGCATCACCAACCATAAATAGAGAGGGAAAGGAGTTCTCATCCAAAGCCTTGAAACCAACTCTATCTCCTTTTCTGTAGTTCTTCTCTTCTCTTTCAACTCATGGCTCCCTCTAGAAACCATCCTCAGAGAGTGTTCATCTTCGGCAAGGGCAAGAGCGAAGGCCACAAAGACATGAAGTCCTCGGTAACTATATCTATGCCTCCTTCTCTACTAAACATTTGCTGTTCCCTTCTCTTTGTTCATATATCAACTCTGTGTGAACAGTTAGGTGGCAAAGGAGCAAATTTGGCGGAGATGGCGAGCATTGGGCTGTCGGTGCCACCGGGGCTGACGGTCTCGACGGAGGCTTGCCAAGAGTACCAGAAGAACGACCACAAGCTACCACTAGGCCTCTGGGAGGAGATACTGAAAGGATTACAAGTTGTGGAGGAAGATATGGGAGCTCATCTGGGTGATCCCTCCAAGCCCCTCCTTCTCTCCGTTCGGTCTGGTGCTGCGGTACGTTGATAACTAAGGATTAAAGTCCTAATGGAACGTCTCGTGGGATATCGAGATGAGGTACCATCTTATATTATATATCAAGATAGGATAGGACTATCCCGCCATCATCCGGGCATTTCACTCGGCATGTCTTAAGATATCCCTTATTCCAAATATTGGGATGGGTACAGGACTATCTTACCATTATCCCAGCGTTTCATTCGGCATGTCTTGGGATATCTTCTATTCCAAATATAGTATTGGGATGAGACGAAGGCAGCATATTACATTCTTGAAAAGAATCTGGACAGCCTCGTCTCAGGAGATTTAAAATTTTGTTGACAACAATCTGATCATTTTTGAACGAACGACTGTGGTTTGATGAGTTTGGTGTAATCAATGTAGGTGTCGATGCCGGGGATGATGGACACGGTGCTGAACTTGGGACTGAACGACGAGGTGGTGGCGGGGCTGGCGGCCAAGAGCGGAGAGCGTTTCGCCTACGACTCGTACCGGCGATTTTTGGATATGTTTGGAGGCGTCGTAAGTGATTTCGATATTCTCCCCTATTTTTGTCACTTTGTTAGTTAAGTCGTTTGTTTCCTTGTATCGCCCGTGAACGTTGTCGGTTGCTTTATTTTGTCCTTCTCATTTAGAGCAAGTGACGTCGGTTGACCCAACGAGAGAAATTGACAAAATGGTATAACCACCAAACACTAATTTATATGGTATCATCTTTTGCCACTTGGACGAAAGCTTGAAGTACGGTTATAATTGATGCCATCCATTGCCTCAACGCCATTAGCAAAACTCCAATCACACAAGAAATGGATCGCATGCCTCGAACCCAATCAGCAAAGCCTGATTTCATTAGTGGCTTGGTCCATCCTGAAGGACTTATTCTTTAGTAGATAAATATTATAAAAAAATTAATTAATTTTTTTATTATCTAATTTATGAATGTTTTCATATTTTATTAGATAAATAAATTATTTTCTCATAGACAATATTTATCTATAAAATAGAAAAAATTTTATCCATGTAGAAGATGAAAAAGCCTTTTTTCATCAATAAAAAAAATAATATTTTTATTTTATTTCTAATATATTCTTAACCTTATAATAATAATAATATATTATATTATATTATATTATATTATATTATAATAATATAGAGATATATAATAATATAATATAATATATCGCATTATCTTATAATATAGTATAATATAATCTAATATATTATATTATATTATATTATTATAATATAATATACTATATTATTATAATATATTATTATAGTATAATAATATAATATAATATAATATAATATTTATATGATAAAAAATATTATGAAAAATATGGATAGAACTTAGCAACTTATCCAAAAAATTAGTAATGCAAAAGAACATGAGTAATGGATTCTCGAGCCATTTTCCAATGCACAAAGAACATAAATAAATTATTTTTCTATCTAAATGTTGTTTGAAAAATACTTATCCAAAAAAATATAGATTCATGAATAAATTTTGTACCTTCAAAAAAATAGACCCTGGCCTTTTTTTTTCCCTCCTTATAGGATTCATGCCAGCCCACTCTAACGATTCTCCAGGTGTTTATAAAGATAGGTCTAATCTAATCTAATTTAGTTAGTTGTACTAGCCTAATGCATGAATCCTATAGGATTTTTAGCCTAACCATCCAAATAAATCATAATAGAGTTTGTGTATGATAGCCACAGATTTTAATGGAGTTTGTATATGATAGCATGCAAAGATGAATTATGGTCGTGTCTTTTATGCAAAAGATTGATTATTTTTTTGTGATGTTAACTATTGGATCATGCATCATATATATATAGATCTTCGAGCACTTTATATTTATTTATTTATCTACTATATAGATCTTAAAGTCATTATTATATGATCTAATGATAGATTCATGTGAAGAAAGATGAATCCTTCTTTCGCATGAAATATACACCCCCAACCCTATAGAGATTGGCCACTCTCCACATCAAATATCTCCAGCCCAAGAGGATTTGGAAAGTGCCCATGTTGTTGGCATGTATGGGAGGCAATTTTTATCCAATGCACTAACTCAACATAGATCCATTGCACAATTAGCAAGTTTAGATTAGATATAAATAAATTTAACTTATAAATAGATTGCATTGACTAATCTATTTTTTGAATGGGTCATGCTTGAGTTTATAGTCTGAACTTGGCTGACCTAGGTTAATCCAGTTAACATTTGGACAAATTTCTCCGACTTAACTTATTTATTAAATGAGTTATGCAAGTTAAGTTAAACTGTTTAACAAATAAGTTGATTTGAATTTCTGATTTTGATTTGTTTATTACGAGGTTGGAATTTGATTTGCAATTTTTTTAGAGAATATATGTCTTGATCTGACATGAATAAGATTATCTATTTAATAAACATCAAGTTTGGAATTTGACCAAATTATTTAGTGACCCCAGTTTAGGTTGATCATCTATTTTCCAACATGGTAGTTGCCATCAGAATTTGTATGTATACTGACTGCTCATGCTTTTAATATTCTCTATGAGAGGCATGGATGGATTGTTATATTCAATTATGTTCAGTGGGTTAGTTTAATAGGTTGCTTGTTGTTTTCAGATTGTCACTTCTTCTTTGTTTATATATAAATTTTAGATGATTCTTATACCAAAAAAAGAACTAGTAGTGTCCTCGAGTTCGACCAGATCCAGATAGTTAGATCACCTTTCCACTCATGGATATCATCGTCATCTTATTAAAGTGGCAAGTCCCCGAAGAAAGCATGGCTTAGGTCCGTTGCAGAGTAAACACGACTCAACCCAAGGTGCAACAGATGGTAGGCTAGGAGGTCCATGTGATGTTGTTCTGTGGCAGCCTGCAAACATTTTCTAGATTCCAGCACCATGATCGATGCTACAAAATTAAGTTTAGGCCCTACGTAATAGCAATTGGCCGGGAATGGGTCAGGTCGGCTATTATACGTACGTAACTCGTACTCGCCTAATATATATAATATTTTATGAAGGAGTATCATGATATTGCTATCTCAGCATGTAGATGATTTTAGTTATGGCACATAAATTATTATTTTATTATCTATAATAATTTAAATATTATTTTTTAAATAATAAAAAATAATATTTTAAAAAATTAAAAAAAATAATATTTTAAAAATAAAATAGAAAAGAGATAAGAGATGAAAAATATTTTTAAAAAATTATTATTTTTAAAAAAAATATAAAAAATAGTAATAATATTTTTTTAAAATATTAATTTATTATTATTTTAAAAGATAGCATATTATTTTTTAATTCTAAAAATAATAATATACTAATTTATTTTTTAAAAAATAATATTTTTATTTTTTTAAAAAAATAATATATTTCAAGATCTGAATTGATCCATCGAATCAGATCAAATCAAATCTAATAAATTATCCATAAATAAAGTACAGTACTTCATCAATTTAAAAGTTAAATCTGTATTTAATAGCCTCTAAAAGTTTGAAAAATATAAGAGAAGAAGTGAGAAAGCAGGGGTGCGATTGAGATCAGCATTTATCGAGAGAAAAGGGAAGCCATGGTGGGGTGGCACTGACGGGCATGGAGAACGTATGAGAACGGGAAGAAAGAAAAAAGTAATAATAAAATATTATTTTATTAAAAAAAAAAGAAAGAAAAAAAGGGAGAGAGTTTCTCCATCTTCCTTCAGTGGTGGTGCTGGGGGCGACAGTACTGACAGAGGTGCTGGGGAGTACGATCGAAATCATCATATGTCGAGAGAGTAAGGGAGTAGTAGTGGGGCGGCAGGGGGTGGGGCGGCAGCAGGGGGTGCGGAAAAGATATAAGAAAAGAGGCGGCAGGGATGTGATCAAAATCGATATTTGCTGAGAGAGAAGAAGAGCTATGGTGGGGCGATAGCAAGTGCAACAGTACCGATGGACATGTAGAAGGTATGAAAATAGAAAGAAAAAATAATATAAAATAAAATATTATTATATAAAATAATAAATAAAATATCATATATAATAAATAAATAAAATATTAAAAAATTAAAAATATTTATTATAAATATTTATTATTAAAAAAATTAATAATTATATATCATAGTTATCTATCCCGCGCAACATATGGATCTTCGACTAGTTTTAATAATAACAAAAATATACCAAATAAAATAAGAAGTCAAATATCTCTTTATCTAAGAAAAATAATTAACTAAATAAATAAACAACCGAGCATTATGGAATATAATCTTATGTTAAATCTTTCTCACAAATAAAACAACTAGTCAATTGGGTAAAGGATAAGAAAGAAATTTCTGAAGGGTTATAAATATCTAAGTCAGGCTTGGGCAAGTTTTACTATCAGCATATTTATCATGCTCCTAATTTGAGATCATAAGTCGAGTGTCATGGAAACCACCGCATACTTATAAAGAGTTTTCTCTATAAGCATGCAAGACATCTTATCACGATAATATAAAGCAACAGCGGAATAAGATCCAAATAATTAATGTTCAATTTTATTTTAAATAATTAAATCAAATATTTTATAAATAAAATTTTATAGTTTTGTATCTAAGTTCAATAAATCCTAATCTAAAAGAAAATATCAAACTCTGCCTTTAATTCGCTCTTTTATATCAAATCTCTGAATCAAGATAAATCTCTAAATTTATAAAAATAAAAAAAAATCAGTAAGCAATGAATACCCTAACAAAATAATTCATATACGATAATATAAATTACAAATATCAAAACATAGTTTACCATTATTCAATGTATATTCAAAATATAAAATCGATAATGTCAAAATCTTTCAAAAATATTCATATGCATATTCATATATCTAATTTTAAAACTAATCATATTCAAAAATTTAATTCAAAATAAATTTTACTTAACTCACCAGCTTTTAACTATGACTATACTTATATTCTATAGCCGAACCAGAATACCATACTTATATCTTGTGGTCGAATCGAAATACCATACTTATATTCTATAATGGGATCAAAATACCATACTTATATCCTGTGGTCGAGTTAGAAATAGAATCATGAGCTCAAAATGTCAATGCATAACCTCCAGTTGGCAGGATTCAGAACATAGTCAAGCTGAGAGTCTAAATTCGGTGCATATTAAAATCTTTTCGTAGATTAACATATGCTTCATAATCAAATATAAACATGTATATAGAATTTCAGATTAGTAAATAATACAAAAAATATTCTTTCAAAATTTTATTTTAATATCCATACAAAATACATTTTCATAAGATTCATAAGTCACATATAAATCAATCAATATTTTATTTAATATTCAAAATAATATTATATAAATAAAAAATTTAGAGAAGGTAGATCATTGCTTACCTTACATATACTCTAATGGATCCATATAATCTCAGATTTTTTTTTTCAAAACCTAATATCTAAAATTATACTCTTATCAAAATTAATTATAATTATTTAAAAAATAAAAATTCTAAATCTTCATAGGGCTGATTGGCTTTGAGGCGGCACCCGACATCCACTTGGTTAAATCTAGGACATCAAATCGATCAACTATAAATCAAGGATCAAAATAGGATGCTAGGATATAATCGATGATGAAATCTTATGATGCTCGATTTGATCAGAATGGGTATCGGCATGCTATTCGGCGACTATGGATTCAGAATCTTTTTATTAGAATCAGGTCAAAATTATTAAAAGTAAATTCTTTACCGGATCAAACCTAGGAAAAGAAATCCATGAAGAGAGAGAAAACTCCAAAGAGAATAATTATAGAGAGAATTTATAGAGAAAAATTAGAGAGAAAGTAAAAAGAAAGTCAGACTTTTAGAAAGAGAAAGTGGGATTCAGACTCAGAGAAGAGAGAAAGAAAAGAGAGAGAAAATCTCTCTCTCTCTCTCTCTCCTTCTTCTTCTTCTTTTTTCTTTTTCTTCTTCTTTTTTTTTTCCTTCTTCTTCTCATGGTTTTCTTTTTGGAGGAGTAGGGGATTTCCAAAAATAATTTCTCCAGCAAAGCCGATGGCTGGTGGCGGCATCTAGTACAATAGGAAGGAAAAAGAGAGGAGAAAGGGGGCTAGACTTATCCTGGTCTTTAGCAGCCTCTTCAATCCAATTTTTGACGAGCATAATGAAGGCTTGCGCAAAGAAAATCTAGTGATCCTCGTCGATTGGACTTCGATTTTTGGTTGGGGAAGAGAGGGAAAGCTTCTTTTTTTTAAATAGATCCAACAGGGAAGACTTTCACTCCTCAAGGTGAATTTGAAAGTCGATCGGAAAGAGAAGAATACTTCTGATTTGTTCTTCTTTTTATTTGATTCATGCTTCGAGATTCATGCACTTGTTTGAGGTATTAGCATATTCATCCTAGATCTGTTACGATTCGGATAATATCAGTCCTAATAGGATCGGATAAAATCTGATCTATTAGGGTTGGGCCAGGACGGATATCCATGTAGTACAGGGTAAATTGCCAACCCTATATCTATGCGGCTATTTAAGGTGACATTTTTTCGTGAGAGGCTACTTCTGCTTTGCTTGGATGCCATAATTACACTACATGGGCTGATGCAAGGAGCCATGTACGTGCAAGGACCCTGTAAATCAGCCGCCAACAAAAAAATAAAAATAAAAAAAGTTAAAGTCTATGCTGTTTCTATATATCAGAGAAATTCAGATTTTAGAACCTAAAATTTCAGACTGGATCTTGTTTATTGGGTTGGGTCCATGGGTTGCTCGGCGTGGATCTGACAATCCTATTTTTTTCCCGTTCTTTAATTATTTTTTTTATATATATTTTAAAAGAACTTTGAAGGCATTCTTAAATCTTAACATCAAGAGAGCTACTTCCATTCGAGAGAGAACCTATTTTATTTATTAATCAATAGTAGTTAATTTTCTTCAAAGACGCGCGATTCACAGCATATAGTTTATAGTGTTTAATTTTGGCGTTAGCTTTTCTTGATGCATCTTCTATTTGTGTTGGTGGATATATCGAAGGTAATGGGCATTCCTCACTCACGGTTTGAAGAGAAACTAGAAGCCCTGAAAGCAGCAAAGAGAATTAGCGTCGATACCGACCTTACCGCCGCAGACCTCAAAGAGCTCGTTGTCCAGTATAAGAACGTATACCTTCAGGCTATGGGAGAGCAGTTCCCTTCAGGTAAAATATTATAGCTTACAGCAATGCCTTTTTACTTTTCAAAATAATTGTTTCCTCTTTATCTTAAGATTGTTCGGGTCTGTAAACGTTTCGGTGTTCCAGTTTCATGTTCTTAATGGATTGGTGATGAGCTTTCAATTTTCACGCGGAAAAAAAAAAAAAAAAATCCTAATATTTTTTACATTTGCTCATAGTTAAAATTTGAAATTTCAAAATTTAACGGTCCTCATAGATTTGAGATTAATGAATGGTGGGGTCTAAAGAAATATTTGAACTGCTTGCAGACCCAAAGAGGCAGCTGTACTTGGCGGTGGTGGCGGTGTTTGATTCATGGGACAGTCCGCGAGCAAAGAAGTACAGGAGCATTAATCAGATCACTGGATTGAAGGGGACTGCAGTTAATATCCAGTGCATGGTGTTTGGGAACATGGGGAACACCTCAGGGACTGGTGTGCTCTTCACTAGGAATCCCAGCACTGGGGAGAAGGTGCTGTATGGGGAATTCCTCATCAATGCTCAGGTGTGATTCTTTGAGTTGAAAACTTTTGATTCTATTTTTCTGCATGATGCCTTTAGAATCTATCTGCATTCTCATGCACTTAAAAGCCATGTGGGACATGGCAATTCATTCCACTGGTGTTTTAGATGCATCATCACTACTGCAAGAGCTGGATTTTTGGATGCAAACTCTTGGATTTTATGTTAGTAGGAATTTGGTCTCTCTCCTTAGTGCATGTGCTGGGAGAGGTACCAAGTATCATATTTCTTATCAAAGATGAAAAGATGTTTCATATTTCTCGAGAACTCTACGAGTTGGCAATAGGGGGGATTTTAAAGAATCAAATAAGAAGGGTTGAACAAAGTAAAAATTCAATCTTGATGGGCATAATTTGATTTTGAAACACCGAATTGTTATTTATTTGTACGGCAGTTTGGTTATACGCAATGTCCATTTGGGGGAAGCACCTGAAGTGTCCTACAAGAACAGCATGGATCGATCATTCTAAGACCAATTCAAACTTTTAACTAGAGCTTGAGTCATCAACATTGTTGAATTCTCCTGATAGTGTTAGTCACTTATTATAGCAAAATAGAATCCAAGGAGGAAGATTAGTTCTTGACAACTATGGTCTCGACTCTCGATAAAGATGGTGCTGATTGATGATGCACTTGATTTGAGCCTTCAAGATGATAGGAAAAGGCCCTTAATTCTAGAGAAAAGTCAGAGGGTTGTTTCTTGCTTTCGTGTGCATAAACTGCAATGATAACATAGGTTGTCATGCATGATAGTTGGTGTTTTTTTTCATGGAAGGAACCCCAATTGCCTAAAGTTGACCTGAAATAGGCACTGATTTTGATGAATTAACATCAAGCTGGTAATCAGTTTATAAAAATTTAGGCAATATTTCCATGGAACCTTCTCAACATAGAGAAGTTCTGCAGCTGATCCTGTTCTGAAAGGAAAAAACATAAATTATGAAGATTGAATGAATTTTTAGGGGCTGATCAGTGCTAAAAAGTGTCTAGATTATGGATGTTTGAAGATGTTAGATGGTGATCATCCATAATTTCAAGGCAATTGCATGTCATGGATGTTTCATGAACAAATGCATGGGTCTTTCACAATGTCGTTGAAGGCTTTATCAAGAACCAAATAAACCAGTCACAGACTCCAACATAATGTGAGATGAGCATCCCTTGATACTTGCAAAGGTACAAGTACAACCATGGACTGCTGTACCACCCCGAACCATTAAATTAGGGGTATATTGTGCCGTACTGGGTTGGAACTGGTACAAAATTCATATTCATGTTGGTGCAGGCCCTGCAATGACCCATGTCGAGATATTTAGCTGAACCAAGATGTGTACCGACCTGTACTGATGTGTACTGAGATTTTTTTTTTTTTTTAAAAAAAAAAAGAGAAAATGGCTTGAGAGCTGTCTTGGTGGGGTGTGTACCATACTGAACTGAACTGGTAACATATCAGTAAAGTACCTGATATCAAGATTTCAACCTTTGGTGCAGCAATTTTGTATCAGGTAAAAAGAGCTCATATATATGATTATTGCCTGCTGCTCATACATGACGGGATATGTAATACACATGACAAAATGTTTTATTTAGATGTGTTTTTCTGCACAATCCTTAATACAGTCTATGATCTTACAGTCATCACTTTTACCAATCTTAATTTCCTTATGTTAAATCATTCAAGTGGATGACTTCCCATTCTGTTTGGCCAAAATACAGTATCCTCCTAATACTTAGTCACAATATATTTCAGTTGTTATTTTTAAATACCACTTATATTATTATCTTAATTGATGATATTTAAAATAGTATTTCATTGATTAGATCATCCTAAGATGAAACTATATAACCATTCAGTAATTGATTATATCTAATAAAATCGACTTTTCATGAAACAGGGCGAGGATGTAGTTGCTGGAATCAGAACTCCACAGGATCTGGATGTTGTGAAGCAAAGGATGCCAGAAGCCTACAGAGAGCTTGTTGAGAATTGTAGGATTCTAGAGCAGCATTATAAAGATATGATGGTTAGATCCTTTGTCTTGCAGCTCTCTCAAATAGAATGTGCATATACATACTTACATGAATGTATAAAAGTATACATTTACATACATATGTACTGACATATACATACATTTATACATACATGGGCACAGAAATATACAACAAACTAGATGGCCTTTAAAAAGATATGAGAGTTATATTCTTAATTTCATGGCCCTATCAAATACGTGTCTGTGAGCATGGTCTCCCATGTGCATGCCTGTGTATGAATGCATGCTTATGTGTGGGCATGCAGGCATGAACTGTCAGTGTGCCTGAGCATGTGTACAAGTGTACATTCTTGCTGGCACATGATTGCGTGTGCATGCCTATCTATGTTGTGTTACTCAGTTGTTGTGTTTCCATTGTCGAATGTGCAGTTATCTGTTTCCGTAGTATAAGTCATTTGGAATTTATCTGTTATCTTTTGAGGTCATGCTGTCATTAATCTACAGAGAAGTAATGATACAATAGATTTGATAGAGATTTTATTTTTTTCCTGACCTGCAAATTAACTGACTCTTCTCCTATAATACAGGATATTGAATTTACAGTACAAGAAAATAGGCTTTGGATGCTGCAGTGCAGAACAGGAAAGCGCACTGGCAAAGCTGCTGTCAAGATTGCTGTTGACATGGTTAAAGAAGGCCTTGTTGATACTCGTTCTGCTATAAAGATGGTGGAACCAGGGCATCTAGACCAACTTCTGCATCCACAGGTGGATTTTTGAAATAAAGAATCGGTTGCATTTCAATTCATGTAGGTTGAATGTCGGTTAAGGCTTTTGGAGTGAAGTGACTCTTTGTGACATAAATAGATGGAATTCTGGATTTCTTAATTACAACATGTCAGCACCAGCATGTTGAGTAAACAATATATATAACACTCAACAGGATATTGTGGATATTCTTGCATGCATTTATAGCCTTCCTACATGAAGCATTAGAACAATGTATGCACATAAGTACATTTGTATGACATATGACAATGTAAATTATCATGAGTTAAAGCACTGACTGCTTATGCACTGAAGGATGTTGATATTTAGTCATACTAAGTTGTTATTTTCAACATTTTGTTACTTTATTGATTATTATTAATTGTGACAGAAGAGGAGACATGCAACCTATAAGAAGTTCATGTTGGTTCCAACTGAAGTCTTATATTCTCACAATGTCTAAAAATTCAGGCATGATTGTTTTGGTCTGGCTACATGTGTGCATGAGAGCTTGCTTGGAAATCACAAACACTAGCATAGTCACATGTCCTTGAATATAATGCTGAATTGCTGATATTCTCATCTTTTGTTATTTAGTTTGAAGACCCATCTGCATACAAAGATAAAGTGATTGCTATAGGCTTGCCTGCATCACCTGGGGCTGCAGTTGGTCAGGTTGTATTCACTGCTGATGATGCTGAAGCATGGCATGCCCAAGGAAAGACTGTTATTTTGGTAAGTCAGTTTCCTTATCACAAAAGATTCACAAACGATGATGGATTGCCTGTTCATGTAACTCTAAGACTGGTTTTTGGTAACTTTTCGCTGCACGGGCCATTGTTTTGATCTTTTATGTGCTCTTATTGATTGTTGTGAAGGTTTATTCTATCAATTTTTAAGATATGCATAAGAAAATTACCTAATGAAAATGTTACATCAAAGTTCCTTGTAGTTGATGAAGAGTAAAGGCCAAAATTTAGCTGAAATTACCATCAATACTATAATAAGCTAGGAATTAAATTCTTTCTTACTAGAATTTTCGAATATGATTCCTAGTTGTTGCACTCTACGGTTATCAGCATGACTACATATGCAACAATCACACAACCATTACAACTACGTCAGCTATCTTGTCTCCTAAATGACACTTTATGGGTGCCATTGCTTTTTGTTGTTATGGATTTGTTATTCTTATTTGAATTTTTAATGGTTTACTTGACTCATACATTCTAATTTCCATTATCTTTCTATTCTACCTATGAAGTTGAATTACTTTAATCTATAAATCATGAATTCTTCTTTCCATTACTTTCCATTACAAAAGGCTAATTGCTATTGCTTTAGGGGCTCATCTGTTTAATTACTCGTCGGGGCTTGGGGAAGGGAGTAGGACGTTCATGCAGGTACAGTGTAATCAAGGGAGGAAAGCAAAAGGAATGATTGATTTATTCTCTTGTTCTTGTTAAATATTTATTAATAGAACAGTAATTTGGGATTTTCATCTTGAGCATCTTCACTTTCTTTGCTTATACTTCTCCTTTCAACCTTGCCAAGCTTGTTGTGCCCTTTGCTTTCACTGTCATGTGTTGCAACATTGACTTGCCATAAAACTGGCCTACATACAGGATATTGTACTTTTGTTGAGTTTAGGGTTGTTTTTCACTTTTTAAAACCCTATGATATGCAATTTTGAAACAGTATTTGAACATTGCTTTAACTATTTGTTAGATCAAGCCTTCTTGATTATCTGATTTACTTCATTGTAATATGTGTGTGGGGGATTTATGATTCTCCAACTCTGCTTGGCTTATTTTCTGTGTTTTCTTTAGTGTGATGAATCTTGTATCAATTAAAACTTGTCCTCCATGACTCCCCAAAGTTTTGGGAAACCAATTAAGTATTTTGGGAAAGTTTGCTATTTTGGCTACTGAAAACCTTCTTCCTTGTTGCCTTCCAAGTGGCTCCTTATGCTATAAATATGTACTAGTTATTTCATGGATTCTCTGCTTCCCTGCCTAAGTTCTTTCTGCTTCTTCTAATATTAATTCTCCTCTTGTCAATCCCCTTGTCACCATTGCCAGGCAAACATTTTTGCTACCTTATCCTGGACCTTCCACCCCTCTTCTCTTCCTATCACTTCAAGTTCCTAATCACTATAAATTCCTTATCTGCGCATGCTTAGCATTTCATGTATCCGCTTATTCTCATCAAGAGCCTTGGTCCTATTCTGTGATGGCTTAGCATCCATAATATTTACAATAAAAAACAACTATGGGCTTCAAATTATTTTGTGGAACTTGGTTTTCTTGATATGAAAAAATCCTTTAGGTAATGAGGAAGTTTGAATAAGAAACATGCAAATTCGAAGACCTTAATAACTAATATCTGTTTTTATGCACTATTCAAATATACAGTTTTCAGTCAAAATTATTTGTCTATGTATTTCTGTATCTCATTTTTTTTCCCTCATGCTGAGTCAGCCATGTGGAAATGTGTCTGCATATGATTCTCATATCTATGCAACACTGCCTAATGTCTCTCCCATGAACCCTTATGAAAGCTTTGTTCAATCTTGAGCCTTTTGTACAATCATGAGACTTTCCAGCAAGCTACTTTGCACATTCATCATGATGATGATCTCTTCACTGACATTGCCTGTGTGGTATTACTATCCTACTCTAGAAGATGAAGCAACCATAGCTTGTGTTGATGCTAAGTTGCTAACATAACAGCTCATTTAAATTAGCATCATGAGCAACATGCTCTTCATGAGATTTTGCTAAAAAGAAAAGTAGCATCATGAGCATTATTTAGGATCCATGGGTCACATGTGCCTTATTACTTTGTGGGACTTTGAGATG
The DNA here is from genome assembly GCA_006176705.1 of Cocos nucifera. NCBI lineage: Eukaryota > Viridiplantae > Streptophyta > Magnoliopsida > Arecales > Arecaceae > Cocos > Cocos nucifera. Next base: position 87,681 of record QRFJ01001034.1, on the reverse strand, counting down.
CCCTCTTTCTCAGTTGTGCTTGTTAAATTGAAACCACTTTTATCGCTGAATCATGTGGTAACTTCAACATACACATTGTCTGAAGTTTCAGCTTACCCATTGTTCTCTTGGAGGTCCTACTTACTGTTATAGTTGGTGATTTGTCTACCTTACCCAACCATGTTGCACTTTCATACTTCCATGTTGATTATGAGGTGCACCTTTTTCTTCATACTCACCTCTGTTGCTAGGTGACCTTTACGCATATCCTTTGATATCTCTATTGAGTATTGACCAATTTCTCAGTTCCTTCTATTCATGTGTAGTCACCTTATTGGAACTCTATGCCACAATTGTGCTGATTGGGGATGGGCATCCTATCCATACTGATACATTATAGTTTTGAATACCAGTTTCCTTGTATTGGTACCTAACCAGTACAGCCCATACAAAGCACTGATATAGTACCTCTCTTGGTGCCAACACTTGATATAGGGGGCATATCAGTTATTGTTTTTCTAGAAATACAGTACAGTATGTTCAGTATGGGTCAGTACAGTGAATGATACCATTTGATAAATGACTTGGCAAATGAACCATGGAGGAGTAATTTATCATATTATTGAACAACAATGACTACTGTTCAATATGGATCATTATAGTGAATAATACCATTTGATAAATGATTTGGCAAATGAACCATGAAAGAATAATTTATCATATTATTGAACAACAATGACTATGCTTTAAACATAGAACTGTAGTCCCTTGGTTAAATGCCACATTTAGCAACCCATAGGCTCATAGCTGTATATCGGCCCACCAATTAAGTAGAAAAATATGTATTATGCATCGTTACATGCATATAAGACTTGCATATCAGTTTTTTTTGTTTTTGCCTTAGTTTTCTTTAGTCCCATTTTAGGTAAGTTGCTTTAAAGACTAAGCTATATGAATTTTCTTACTAGACTTTTGGTTTTCTAGCAATGTTTCCAAAATTAAAAGTTATGGGCTTTAAATATTTCTGAATTACCAGTATGTAAAAGCTGGATTTTTTACCTAAACCCAAAAATTTAGAGAATTCAACTTTGTTGTTCTTAAGAAATTTGATTTTTTGAGTCTTTCCATTGGTCCGTTACTAGAATTCATAATCTCTACTCATTCCCACCTTCTAAATTGTGGAAAACCAAGAAAAGGGATTCAAAAGCTTTCTTATTGGTAATGGTGGTCCAGCATAGGTTATGGCCCATCCTGCCCTGATCCAGAATTTTCTAGGTGGTTGGGCCCAATTCACTCAAATCAAATTGTAAGGCTTTTGACTTGTAGGGTGCTAATTGGCCAAAACTCAAGTTTTTGACACAATACAACAAGGTTAGATTTTACCTTCCTTTACTTCTACCTCATCATTTTATTGCTTTACTGTATCTACTTTGCTGAATAGACTTTGCATCTTTTTATAATGGTTCATGCCAAGGTTCATGGACTTGGTACCGCTATCTGTGCTGATAGTCGGCCGGTACGGTATGGTACCATACCATACCATCCTATACCGCCAATAAAAAAATAAAAAAAAAACAACCCAATGGCAAAAGAAAAAAAAAAGAAAATCGCAACATACCACTCCGTACTGATGCCGTACCATCCCGTACTGGACCAAACCGTCCGGTACTGACCCGTACCATACCGTACTGATTGGTTCGGTCCGATTCAGACCATTTTTTGAAAAATTGGCCTAAATCATTCCAGTTTCCCGCCAGTATGATATAGTACGAGGTGTACCAGCCAATTTGGACTGGTACGGAATACCATGGTTCATACTACCTGACTTTTAGTTTCTAGTAAACACAATTCTATACCTATGACTTGATATCAATTCAAGGGGAGTTGTAATGATGTTCATGCCATGTAAGTTACTTTAAGAAAGATGGTTTGACCAAATGTTCTCATTATTCTCTCATTTTTAACACTTTGTTACATCTTGCATATGTGAAGGTGAGGACAGAGACTAGCCCAGAGGATGTTGGTGGCATGCATGCAGCTGCTGGAATTCTGACAGCAAGAGGTGGCATGACTTCTCATGCAGCTGTTGTAGCACGTGGATGGGGAAGATCTTGTGTATCTGGCTGCTCTGATATCCATGTAAATGATGCAGACAAGGTAACTGAATTTTTTATGAGGACATCTATTGGTGAGTGTTTTCTTTCATATAAAGAAACCATATAGGATCCTAATCATTACTGTGGCCCAAAAGTAGTTTCCAGGGAATGCAAATTTTAATGCTTGTAAATAACTGACTATTTGTAGGTTCCTATGAAGGCTCAATATTATTTGTAATCACAATGAACATTTAAATTATTATAATTATTTTTATTTGATAGTAAATGATCAGTACAATTACTATAGTTTTCATATAATTCTTAAGGATCGTTATATGAGAATATAAGAGAAAGTATATCCTACATCTCTGTCATGTGATAGTTCTTTAGTGTTGAACCTTTTCCATCTAGGTCTTTGTTGTTGGAGACATTGTGATTCAGGAAGGTGACTGGATATCATTAAATGGATCAACTGGAGAAGCAATCATGGGAAAACAACCACTTTCTCCATCAGCTCTTGGTGGTGACTTGGAAACCTTCATGCCTTGGGTTGATGAAATAAGGCAACTTAAGGTACAGATTCCCTGCTAGTACTAATACAGACTTTACTGAGAATTGGAAACAACATTTATCTTATGTATCAGACAGGAAAGCTCTGTTACAAGTTCTTTTTTTCCCCTTTTTCTGTCAACAGTCAAGAATGGTTCTAGTGAAGGCTCCATGCATGATAGATCAGGCAACATTTATTCATGTCTTCTCTATGCACCAAGTCATTTTTTTAAATAATTCTTATGGGAAATAATCATCTTGCTAGGTGATGGCAAATGCAGACACACCTGCAGATGCATTGACAGCTAGAAATAATGGTGCACAAGGCATCGGACTCTGTAGGACAGAGCACATGGTAAGTTGAAACATTCTCTTTTACTTCTTACATTTAGACTGTCATGGAAAATCCTTGGATTCAATGAAACTAGTCTCATATTGAGGCAAAGAAAATGCTTGGACCATTTTGTTAACCATATGGACCTCTTAGGCAATTTTGAGGCAGTTCATTGTTCCCCATGAAAATGGCACTATTGCTGGGTCCACTAGTTTATTGATAGCATAACCTAATAGAATATATTCATGGTATTTAGACTTTATTTAATATAATATTTAAATTAACAGCATAGCACTAATCACTTCTAGTTTTAAAATTTTCTGGAGCTATGGTTATAAACTTTCTTTAATACATGCATAATGTCACAGTTCTTTGCTTCGGATGAAAGGATAAAGGCTATGAGACAGATGATAATGGCAGGAGATCTTGAACAGAGGCAAATAGCATTAGATCTCCTCTTACCTTACCAGAAATCTGACTTTGAAGGCATATTTCATGCTATGGATGGTAAGATGATTTATCCTCAAACAAACAATAAATCACACAATAATGCCTTAAAATTGCATCTTTTAGTGTTTTTTCACTTATGATGCATAAAATCATTGCTGAGCTCATTTGGTATCTTTTGATTTGATGGGAATAAAGAAAACATTTGTATATCATGGTCTGGCTTAACAAGTATTGATATTTCTCTGTGATTGTGACCAATCAAATGTGCAGTTCTCATCTCAAGTAAATATTGTAAAAGATCCCACCATTCATGTGCATAGATGTAAATCCCAGCTGCTGATATCACATCAGTGAAGGTCATGAGACAGATGGTGGTTCATATATCCATCATCTTCCCCCATTTTTTGCCTCCCTTCTTCCTTTTATGGGGTTATAATCTTATTTTATTCACACAAATTCATGTTATGTGATCAACACTAGCCCTTTGATTAGTTGGTATGTAGTTCCAGTCAAATCATTTACATTGTTACTTGTAAACTTTTAAATTTCAGGATTTCCAGTGACTATCAGATTATTGGATCCTCCACTCCATGAGTTTCTGCCAGAGGGTCACATTGAGGACATTGTGGATCAACTGTCTTCAGACACTGGCATGACAAAAGAGGAAGTCCTTGCAAGAGTTGAAAAGCTCTCTGAAGTAAATCCCATGCTTGGTTTTCGTGGGTGCAGGTTTGTTCATTGCTCACTTTATAAAATGGTACAAATTATGCATTATTACTGCTTGTGATCTTGCTGTGAGTCTCTTTTGCTTTCATTTGGTTGCATGTCTCATTGATAGTTTAGTTTTTGCCATATCACTGCATGGATTTTCCTGATTCTTCTTCATAATTTTCTTCTTATATATGCTTATAATTCATTTATATTTCAAGCGAGACTGCTCATGTCTTGGGTGATATCCTTTTAACTTTCTGGTCCTGGCACTATGTAACTAGTATCGGCACATTTGTATTGTTTGAATTAATACATTTATGTTTATTTCTGCAGTGTTTTAGTTATTTTATACAGGAAAAACTGTTTACCTTTAACTATATTTGTACTACATTCTCAACATACTCTTGTGCTATTAGGCTTGGTATATCAAACCCAGAATTAACAGAAATGCAAGCATGTGCTATCTTTGAAGCTGCCATCTCCGTGAGCAATCAGGGTGTCAAAGTTCTACCAGAGATAATGGTACCTCTAGTTGGAACACCTCAGGCAAGCTTCCTTTTCTCTTTTCCTGTCATTTAGAATGTCCTTTGAATAATGTAATTGTATATTTCCATCTGGTCATTCACTATAATTCAGTTTCCACCTTTTTATAAGCTGGCATGCTATATAATTCATAATTACAGGCAAAAAAAAAAAGAAGAAGAAGAAAAGAAGGAGAGGACTGTGCTATCATATCCTTTTCAAAAATGATCCAAATTTTCTGGAGTGCTGAGCCCTCTATGTTCAAGGAAATAATAACTGTCAAAATTAGAAACTGATTGTCTCTTTTTAGTTATACGACACAAACACTTATTTCTATGATATGCCTCCATTGTGCAAAACTTAGGTATATTATTTTTATACTTTTTGTCAGATATAAAATGGTGTATTCTAGGACACTGCATGGGGTTTCTATGCGATTGTGTCATGTTATATTCCACCCACATTTTTGCAAGTTTCAACTATTAAAATTGTTGATTGGCAGGAATTAGGACATCAAGTGAGTCTGATACGAAAAGTTGCTGACAAAGTCTTCTCTGACAAGGGCACCTTGATAAGCTACAAGGTGGGGACTATGATTGAAGTTCCAAGGGCTGCACTTGTTGCAGATGAGGTCAGTTGCGGATTAACTATCTGTTTTCAAGGCTAATCTGTTTTTGAGTCTAATCTGCATAACATACAATAAGGATTTAGTTAGTCAGAGACAAGCTTTCATTAAACCCTTATTAAGTGGCATCCATGAACCATAGATGCCTCTTGCTGAAACAAAATTTTTTTCAGACCACATATAATGTCCTATCTTTTTCTAATTTGTCATTGGCAGATTGCAGAGCAGGCAGAGTTCTTTTCTTTTGGAACAAATGATCTTACTCAAATGACATTTGGTTACAGTAGAGATGATGTTGGCAAGTTTCTGCCTATCTATATATCCAAGGGTATCCTCCAAAATGATCCCTTTGAGGTAAGAGTACTACATTATTTCTTTTAAAGTCCATATGCGTAGGCTTCATAAAATTCACATGGCTCGCTATGTCTAGATAATTAGATTAAACTACCTTCACGTATTGGATAACATGGCTTCTGTGGAAACCAGTAAAAATATAGGAGGCAATAAGATATTGAAAATTGACACTTCAACTTTCCTACAATTCCCTAATTTTCTCTTGTTGCAATATAGTTTCAAGATTATCTAAAATTTTTTGGTATACTGTATATTTTATAAGGTGTAGTTACATGGGGATGTTACTTTTTTCTTATTGAGAATGTCATGCCCTAAATCTAGAATATAACATAGCCATGTTATCAAGGGGTACAACCCATAATAACACAAAGCCAATAATCATAATCTTGAAAAAAATAAAAGGTCCAAATCTATTATCCATCAAATAATTGAATAAAAGCTAGTTCAGAGCATCTAAATCCAAAATTAAATATTAAACCCATAACCTTAAAATTCATAAATTCATCATCTATAAATTTATAGTTAATTAAAGAACTAAAATTCTGTTACAAAATCATCAAGCTTGTTAGTACGACCTCCTAACCTAGACCATTCTTTCTTCCTAGTGATCTTATTCATCTAAAAAAAGAAAGAAAAAAAATAAAGAGATATGTGATGGTGTCATAGCACACCAAAATTAACCTTACTCACTACTATGTAGATAGGATGAGTCGGGATCATATCCATAGGGATCTTAATTGATTATTTTGAAAATACAAAAGAAAAGAATAATAGATTGTAAGAAACTAAGAAAGAAACAAGAAAATTGCAATAAAAAAATTTTCATTAATCTAATAAAGGAGCATATATAAAGGAAAAAAAATAAAAGTGCGATACAAGACAACCAAACCAAGTTGATTTTTTAGCTATGGCCGATGGTAGATGTGCCTCCTTGAATTCTTTTATCTTTCTCCATGCAAACAGTGGTAGAATGGTTGGAAGGCTTGATTTAAGAACTCCAAGGAAGAAAGATAGATGAAAGTATGGGAATATGAAAAAGAAGGATAGCGGCACTAGGATTAGGACCTCTCCTAGATTTAATAGAAGGTGTGCCAGGGTTAGTACCTCTTTTAGACTTTTGGAGAAGAGAGAGAGAGCGGCTTGGAGAGAACTTGGGTGTTGGCTTGATTTATTTTTGGATGGAGGCTTTGAGGCTTATTTATATAGGAGTGGGGCTAAGATTTTATGGTTTCTAGATGTGAAATTAAAATAAAGAATAAAGGCTAGGAGATGGACGGATGAGATTGAAGGATCAAGGGTAGATAAGGTAAGAGAGAAGAGCTGCCGTTCAATCCAAATTCTTCCTCTAAAAATATTTTCAAATATTATTTTTTTCTTTACATCATGCGACATCCCTCTCGTGTTTACACTCTTGTTTCTGCTCTTGGCTTCGTGTCAGTGCCCCACACCACTTCGCATCTAGTGTAGCCATGTTCAAAGACCCATCACACTCCCAGCTCTCGCCCAAAGGCCACGTCTAGATCACGTGCTCATGCATGCATATAGCTAAAAGCCCATGCATAAAAGCCTTGCCACTTTCCTGTACTTGCTCATGTGCCAACCACTTAGCTTCTGCCTTGGACCATTCTACGCACAGCACCCACTCTACTTTCCTTACCTCCATGTGCGTGGCAACTCACACAGCTCCCAACACCCATTCCCACTTGGTCCACCATGGACCACGTGGTCATTTGGTCTGCCATGAGCCCCACTTGATGTTTGATGCCACGTCCAATTGCTTCATGGCCGCAGGTTGACCTCCTATGAACTGTGTCCATCTCTTTTGGTGAGCCGTGCGCATCCTTTTTATTTCTTCCCATATCTTGCATGCACAGCCAACACCCAACTCATCGTGCTCTCTTCATGGGCCATCAGCCCATTAGCCCATGAGCCTTTGGTCATTGCTTGATTTAATCTTAGGCTAGGTGTTTTGTTGCTTAATTTTTGAATAATCTTTTGTGCAAAAAAATTTCTGAAAAAGAGCATAATAAGTATCAAATTCAAAATAATAGAGATTAAATAGCATAAATTATAATACTTCTTATATCATATTTAATGTATTCATCATACCTCCCAACTTGAATTTTACTCGTCCTCGAGTAAAGTAGATAAATTAGTAATGTATATCGAATTATCCTTGAATTGAAAGTTATCCTAAGCATTCCTAAAAATAGCGGATATCCGGCCAAACTATTAAAGAGGTATTTCATTGAATTACTAATTCGATCCAGTTAATAGCTTAGTGTTAACCATAGAAATTGTTGACCCTGAGATTGATTTTGATGATTCTAAAATATTGAGTATATTATGTATCTAATCATGTGTTTCAAGAATGTGTGTAGGATTTTTCAAGTATCCAAAATAAAGAATTTATCTCAAAAATAAATCCTCTCAAGATGCCATGCCAAAATACTTAAAAGAGTAAATTCACACATATTTGGATGGCTTGGTATGAAGAAAGTATGATTGAAAGAAGAGAAATTAAAATTGAAGGAAACAATTATGTTTAAAAGAGTTTGGGGCCAAGAAACTCAAGTTTAGAAGGTCAAACATTGAAGAAAAATGAAGTCAGGATTTTTTGAGACGTCTCAAATTTTTTTCGAGAGCTCTCAAGTGGTTTGGCACAATAAAACAATATTCTGACATAGTCTCGAGAGGTCTCGAGTTGAACTCGAGGCGTCTCGTTCTCAGGAGATAGAAACTTTATTTCTGTGCTCTGAGAGTGAGAGGTCTTGTAGATTTTTTGAGAGGTCTCGCGGTTCTAGCGAGATATCTCGTGAAAAATCGAGAGGTCTCGAAATCTGATGAGAGGTCTCGTAAAAAATCGAGAGATCTCGATCTGCGCGGACAGCTTTCAACAGATAGTTTTCCAACGGCTATTTTTTGACCCCAACGGCTATTTCAGAGCTTCCAACGGCTAAGAATTCTCACTCCAACCTTTTCTAAAGGTATTTAAAGATGGAGAATTAATTAAAAAAAATAGAAGAAAGAGATTAAGAGATTTAGAGAGAAAATCTTTTAGATTTTGTGATGAACATTGAATATCCAAGAAAAAGAAAAAGAGAGGAGTATTGTGCACAGATTTTAGCAAGCCTTCAAAGTAATCTTCTCCAACATCTTTCACATCCTCTCAAGCATAATTTGAAGAAAAGCCAAGCTTGAATCGAGCACATTATCGGCTTGTTCTTTAGGATTTAAAAGAGCTTATACTCTATTTTTTATATTATGCTGAAACTTTACTTATATTTTTTAATTTCTTTACAAGTTTCTTTGGAGAAAAGAAACTTGGGGTTTAGGCCCATCCAAGCCCGAAATTGGACATTGTAGGTTTTGGTTGGTGATCCCGAAAAATCAACTGGGTTGTTAGTGAATCCGGAAAACTAACGGTGTTAGGTTTTGGTTGGTACTCCTATAAAAACCAACTAGGTTTGTTTGTGAGCCTGAGAAAATAAACACACTGTAATCAAGGATAGATTATCATGAAATTCCCAAGAAAAGCTTGGGGAGTGGACGTAGGAGCGGGTTGCTCCGAACCACTATAAATCTATGTGTGTTTGTGTTGTGCTTTTTTCTTCTATCTCTCTATATACTTTGCATGCTTATAATTCTTACTTTACTTTCATAGTTTGATTTTGTTATCTTAATTCCACTATCCATATTATATACATCTCATCCTCACCACTTAGATTAAAATCAAAGCACATAATTGCTTAGAGTTAAATTTGGCCAAAGCTTTTATAAGAACCCAATTCAACCCCCCCCTCCTCTTGGGTTGCTACCTCTGGGCAACAGAAATTATTGGAGATCTTCTTTCACCAACTCCCCACTCCACTCTTTAAATCATCTAACTTGATGTGAGCTAGGTTTATTGTCTTCTTACAATTTAGTCTTCTTATTATCTACTTTTATTTTATTTTATTTTATTTTCAAGAAGAGTCTAGTGCAATGTCTTAGCCTCTTGAGCCTTCTGGCTGATTCTTGTAACAAGCTTTTAGCCAATGACTTCCAAATCAGTTGGCTTTAGGGCATTAGGTGTAGAACATCCCTCAGGCTTACTGACTCGAGTCCAAAAAAAGCTATGAGATAAAATAGATGCTATAACAATCTCTTAGCATCCTCATCTTTTGATGTGAATCACAACGCTTACTTAGATGAAAGAGCTTGGTTAGTGAGACAATGTTTTTTTTAATAATAAAAATACTTTAAGGAAAACTTTTTGCATACCTCAACCTTTCCATTCAAACCTCCATGAAGTAGATTTTTCATTGAGATAAGTAAAAAGAGGATTCTGTAATCACTCGAAAATTTAGTCTAGTTTAAACTCTATTATTTATTAGGTTTTTTTAATAACTTACCTCTCAGTATCTCTAAAATTATCTAGACTGTTAATTACTCATTAATTAGAATATCTGATTAACTCCAAATCGAGATAAAATTTAGATATACAAAATTAATTATTTTTTACCATACTCGAGGACTTAATTAGTTATTCCCCCCACCCCCTCCAACTTAATTTCCATTGTCTCCAATGGAAGAAGAGAATTATAACAAAATCAAAATAAAATGTAACAAGGATACCACCTGAGTTTGATGTGTGCATTCATTGTTGAGAGGTCCTTGGGCACGGTGTGTCCTTGACTCCAGTTGGCTAGAACGTGGCTCCTCTCTAACTTGATTAATATCATCACTCATCTACTCTACTGTAGAGATCCAACTTGGCTAATTATTTTTCTCAAAAATTCCTACAAAATGAAAAGAAACTAAAAAATTGCATAAGCTGGGTTGCCTCCTAATAAGCACTAAGTTTAACGTCTTTAGTTGGATTATGTTCAGTTTCATATGTAGCTTGGGTCCTGTAAGTCAATTGAGTCAACTTGCTCACCATCTTTGATTCCATCCATAAAGTTTCAATCATTGGCCATTCACTTTAAGGTGTTTTCCTTTTTAGGGTCTTTGATTTCCACTGCTCCATGAGAGAACACCTGAGTCACAATGTATGGTCCATTCCGGCATGAATGGAGCTTTTTGGGGAATAATTGCAACCTCGAATTATAAAGCCACACTTTTTGATGAGGTTTGAACATTTTTCGTGAAATGTATTTGTTATGATAAGCTTTAGTTCAAGCCTTATAGATTCATGAACTCTCTTATGCTTCATTGTGCAGCTCTTCTAATTCGTTCAATTGTAATCTCCTATTACTACCCACATCTTTCATGTCGAAATTGAATTACTTTATGGCCTAAAATGCATGGTATTCTAGCTATACTAGCAGGTGATAGGCTTTTTAAAAAACAAGCCGATAAGGAGACATTCCTATCGGGATCCTGTATGCGGTGCGGTAGGCCCATAATGCATCATCTAATCATCCAGACCAATCTTTTCGATCTGACCTAAATGTCTTCTCGAGAATTCATTTGATCTTTCTATTGGAGACTTCTACTTGGCCACTAGTTTGGGGGTAGCATGGCATAGCAACTTTGTGAGTGATTCCATATTTCTTTATTAAACTTTCAAAGTGCCTATTCGTGGAGTGTGCATCCCTATCACTAATAATAGCTCTTGGGCAATCGAATTGACTTAGGATGTTCTGTTGAATGAATCTGATTACCACTTTATGATCATTCGTCCTGGTTGCTATAGCCTCAAGGCCCTCAACCCATTTAGATATGTTATTTATCACAACCAAGATGTATTCGTATCCATAAGAGGAAGGAAAGGAGCCCATGAAATCGTTTCCCCATTGAAAACTTTCATGACTAAAATGGGGGATAGGGGCATCATATTTTTCCTAGAAATCTTCCTCGTTTGCTGACAGCATAAACACTCAAGGCAAAATTTGTGTGTATCTTTAAACAATGTTGGCTAGTAAAATCCACTTTATAGCACTTTCATTACTATTTTCTTCCCACTAAAGTGTCCTGCTTGCATGAGAGTGACAAAAAATAAGTATACTTTGATACTCACTCTCAGGGACACAACGTCGAATAACTTGGTTAGGGCAATGTTTGAATAATTGGGGTTCCTCCCAATAATAATGTTTGACCTATGAGAAGAATCGATCTTTTTTCTATTTTGTCCAATAGAGAGGAACTTGTCCTATTGCCAAGTAGTTAATGATGTGGGCAAACCATGGGATTTGGTCAGAGGAGGTTGCAAAAAGTTGTTCGTCAGAAAATTTTTTTTTGACCTCATCTATACCCATCGTATGATCAACTAAGATTCTAGAAATGTGGTCAGCTATCACATTTTCGAAGCCTTTCTCATCTCGGATTTCTAAATAAAATTCTTGGAGCAAAAAGATCCATCTAATCAACCATAGTTTAGTATCTTTCTTTGAGAGCAGATGTTTCAGAGCCATGTGATTAGAATACACTGGAACCTTAGACCCTAATAGATATGAATGAAATTTTTCAAGGGTGAATACTACTGCTAGTAGCTATTTTTCTATTGTAGTGTAGTTCAATTGAGCATCAGAAGGAATCTTGCTAGCATCACATATGGCTCCTTATTTATTCTTTGACCTAAGACGGCCCCTATTACGAAATCGGAAGCGTCACACATGATTTCAAATGAGAAGGATCAATCAGGGGGATTTATTATGGATGCTATTGTCAGGGCTATTCATAATGCATGGAAGGCTTGTAGATATTCTTCATCAAAGATAAATAGTGTTCTTGGCCAGCAGATTGCACAAGAGTCTTGATATCTTACTAAAGTCTTTGATGAAGCATCTGTAAAATCCAACGTGACCTAAGAAGGATCGTATTTATCGAACTGAAGTAAGGGGTGGTAGTTTTGAGATGACCTCGATTTTGGCTTTGTTTACATCAATCCCCCTTTTAGAAATAATGTATCCTGAGACAATTTCTTTCTGAATCATGAAATGACTCTTTTTCCAACTTAAGATTAGATTTGTTTTTGTGCAGTGCTTAAGGACTCCAGAGAGATTATGGAGACAATTTTCAAAGGTGCTTCCAAATATAGAGAAATCATCCCTGAAAATTTCAAGATATTTATCCACCATATCCGAGAAAATGGCCAAGATACACTGCTGAAATGTAGCGGGTGCATTGCAAAGCCCGAATGCCATACACCAAAAAGCGAAGGTGCCATTGGGGCAAGTGAAGGTGGTCTTTTCTTGGTCATCCAAAAATATAGATATTTGATTATACCCCGAATACTGATCTAGAAAATAGAAAAAATGTTGACCTGCTAGCCGTTCTAGAATTTGGTTGATAAAAGGTAATGGAAAATGGTCCTTTCTAGTGATGGCGTTTAGTTTCCTATAGTCAATGCACACTCGCCAACCAGATGGTGTGCAAGTGGAAAACAATTCACCTTCTTCATTCTCCATACAATAATTCCTAATTTCTTAGGTACTACTTGGATGGGGCTAAGCCATTTACTGTTGAATATGGGGTAGATGATTCCAGCATCTAACCATTTTACCACCTCTTTCTTCACTACTTCCCGCATGTTCGGGTTCAATTTCCTATGCATGTCTCGATAGGGTTTGGCATCTGCCTTGCAATGAATGTGATGCATATAGATAGAGGGGTCAATTTCTTTTAGATCGGTAATGAACCAACCAATAGTCTTTTTATGTTCCTTCAGAACACCAACCAATTGTGCTTCCTGAGCCGGGGTCAAGTCTAATGCAATAATCACCGGGTGGGTGTCATTAGGTCCTAGGAATACATACTTAAGTGCAGCTAAAAGTGGCTTCAATTCTAGTGCAAATGGTGATTCTAATGATGGGGCTATGGGTGTATTGGCTAACGCGAACAATGGCGTATACTTGATTATCCAAGGAGAGTGGTTTCAGCATCAATGTATCAACTAGAGGTTCACTTTTCACTACCTCCCTTCATATCACAGTCATCCGCTCCAAAGTGGGTGTCTAGAAATTGTATGCAAAAATCATTGATGTTGCTTCCTCTATGATGTCCTCGAATGTATAATTCGAAGCAACTATCCATTGATGGTCTTTGAGATGCATCAAACACATTCAGTCTCAGTTTCTTATTCCCAAATGATGCATTCATGACTCCTGTCCTACGGTTGATGCATGTGTTTGCCGTAGCTAGGAAGGGTCTGCCCAAGATAATGAAAATTTACCTCAGGTTGCCACTCGATTCCATGTCGAGGACTAAAAAATCAACCAAAAAATAAATCTCGTCTACCTTGACCAAAACATCCTCGAGCATTCCACATGATGTCTTAATTGATCTATCAACTAACTGCAAGGTGACCATTATGGGTTTTAGTTCTTCGAATCTAAGGAGTTCATATACCGAGCTAGTTTAAAGGTTTACACTTGCTTCTAGGTCCAGGAGAGCTTGTTTGATGTGAAAGTCTCCTATAATGCAGGAAATGGTAGGGGCACTTGGATCTTTAAGCTCTGGAGGGGTAGCATGCTGAAAGATAGAGCTAGCTTGTTCAATGAGACATACTTTCTTCAAGAGTTGTGATCGAGATTTACATTTATGGATGCACAATTCCTTCAAAAATTTTGCATATGTTGGGACCTATTTAATTACATCCAGAAGAGGAAGATTAATTTGGACTTGTTTAAACAATTCTGACATCTCATTTAGTTTCCCTCCCTTCTTATCCGTAGGAATCAAGGCTTTTAGGTCACTTGGAAATGGGGCTTTAGGCAGGTAAGGTGGTGTTTGCATTATTGGTTCATCCCCTACTTTTAGATCCTCATCCTTCCTTTCCTTGCTTGGTTCGAGGTTGGTCAAAGGTGTTGGAAAACATGCAGGATTTCATGCATATATTTCAAAACTTTTTTGAATTTACAAGCAGTGAAAGACATAGATTAAATAATTTAATTTAATTATGTATGTGATCTAATCATTAAACCTTACATCTAGGACCTATGACATGTCATGATGCAAACATGAATCTGAAAATTAAAATAAAGATAGTTGGTATTAATCAAATCAATACCTAGATCTAGAACTATTCTAGAAATCCTAGATCACATCTAGGTCAAGAAAAAATCGAATCTCTTACCTTTGCGTGGGTTGAGAACACCGCGGTTGAGTCCCGTTGTTGTCCTTATTGCTAGGAGCTGCACACGCATCTGACCTCTACAGGTAATCCACACGAGGTTGCAACACAGATTGAAGGTTTGTCGAATGAAGATCCGCTCGAAGTGCTAGCTTCTCGTGGATCCCTCCTGATGGTTAATCTAAAATATTCTTCGGATCTCTTGGACCCTCCAAGAGACGAAGAATAAGGAGGATTAAGGAAGAAGACCAACCCTTGGATCTTCTATAAATCAGAAAATAAAATGTCCAAAATTGTCCTAAGAGAAGACAGATCTTCTCTTTCAGCATATCAACTTTTGATGTCCTGAATGCATCTCTATGCTAGGATAAGAGGAGACCTTCTCTAAAATATTCCATGCTCCATAGCCCCCCCTCTCTCTAATTTTTCTAATGGTAAAAACCTTACAAAAAATGGAGAAGAAGGGCTCTTAAAGAAACCTTAAGAGAAGATCTTCTTCTCTTATCAGGACAAGATCAAATTATGTCCAAAACAAACCACCATGCCCCAACTTCTTGGAGCATTCATCCCCTACGCCCTCTTCCTCTCTCTTTCAGATTTTTCTCATAGAAAAATTACATAAAAATAAGAAGGAAAAGTTTGAAAGAAAAATCACAAGAGAAAACAATCTTCTCTTATCTTTGTCCCTTCAAGACATCAACTTTTGATGTCTTAATGAAAACCTCTTCTCCAAGGAACTTGGCACCATCTTTCCTCACTCCCCTCCTCTCCTTTTTCTGATTATGTGCATGGAATCCCAGGCCTTTTTTATGCCAATTCCCTATCTTATAGGAGGCACCATAATAAAAGGAAGACTAGGTCTAATGACCAAGTCAAACTAGAATTCTATGGAGGAGTTTTAAGGGGCGTCCAACTCTTGGACGCCTTTCCTTAAGTTTTTTTTGGCATGAGTAACAGCAAGGCCATGCACAAAATTCAGGAGATTAGTGGTGCAGAAAAAATGGCGTGGGAAACAAATTTCCATAGGAAGGGAAGAGTTTTAATAAGAGTTTTAACAAATTAAAACTCTTCCATAATTTGACCAATTCAAAAAAGATTCCTAATACAAAATTTAAATCTCAAAACCATCATGGGAAAGGGGCGTGGAACTTGTTACTGGCGTGAGAAAGCTCACGCCAATAATTAAGAAAAGTGGCATGGCTTTTCTTCTCTTAGGTGCAAGGGAAGTATGGAATGAGTCCTAGTCCAACTAGGACTCTCCAATGTAGACTAGGTTAAACCTGATTTAAATGCAATTTTAAACTAGAATTAATGCAACCCAATATAAGGTGATCCTAGTCCAATTAGGAGTCCAATTAAATCAAATTTAAATCATATTCAAATCTGATTTAAATCCTAAATCAATTAGAAATTAGGTGCACTCATGTCCTAGTCCAACAAAAAATTACTTTTCCTTGGAGTTGGCTTATCTAATAAACCAATTGGACTTGATCCGATTAAGTCCAAATCAATTCTAATTAAATCTAATTTAATTAGACTCGATCTCAGCCCGATTGCTCAATCAAATTAAGCCAATTGGCAATCCAATTGCTAATCGATCCTCCTGCAATACTTGCATTAAGTCAAATATCAATTGTATTGATTGTTTGACCTTAGAATGATTCTCAATCATCAATCAACCATCTGATCAAGTAGCAATCTCTTATGTGTGTAATCCCATAGGTTCAAACCTAAGCTAGTAGCATAGGAACCAATTTTTGTACCAATCGAAATGACTATCTAGCAATGGTACCTAACGTCCGGATAGATCAAATGTATACAAGGTAACATTCTTAGAACTCTGGTCTATGGTTACCGTATAATTCATCTCTATGATCAATAATGCTCAAGATGACTTCGAGTTAGCTGTCGACACTCAAACAACTCATCCATACTGTGTTTCAAAGTTTGCAAATCCCGTGACTCCTCACAAGGATTACCCAGACTTAGGTTTTGCTAAATTAAAATACAGTGAGACATTCACTTCTTGAAGTTAATTAGGAGTGATCAATTTTATCTTGACTCACACACCGACTCTACAAGTACTAGACTGTACCCAAAAATCTTTCGAACCTATATTAGAAATACAGGTAGTCCAGCACTAAAGTATAGTAAGTTGCTTACAAGTCACCATGGTGATCTCAGATCGAAGAGACACTTATATCCATTGGCCTTAACTAGCTATTCTTGACAATAGAGTGCTACATTGATCACGTTCAGTGCAGATATACTCCTACATCTCATTCGGATGCCATACCAGTGTCTCCACACCACTTGATTACGAGGACAATCAACGAATATGGCATACAGGGATCTATACTTGATAAGTTATTATCCTAATTAATAATTTATCATTTGATCGTGAACAATTTAAGAACCATCCGATAAATCCTCCTTTATCGATTCATTATGGTTCTAAGGATTTCATCATAGGTTAGGAGTTTATTTAAAGAAGATAGAACTTTTATGAAGAATAAGCCAAATAACTATTATTATTTGATAATTCATATACTAATTTCAATCATCTACAACTTAGATGATTGGCTTTGGGCAGGTAAGATAGTGTTTGCATTATTGGTTCATCTCCTACTTTTAGATCCTTATCCTCCCTTTCCTTGCTTGGTTCGAGGTTGGTTAAAGGTTCTTGTGATGGCTGGTCATAACGGCTTTCGCATGTTTAGGAAAGATTTCTGGGGCATTGGAGCTCTCAACCATGTACGACCTCTTAGATTCCCAACAAGTTGACTAGGCAATTTATCCTCCTCCCTCCTACCGAGAGTAGTGGCTAATTGACCTATTTAGGTCTCCAGTTTTGCAATTATCTAGGTGTGGGTGCGAAGGATTTGTCGAATGTCTTCCTCGAAAGAAGAGCTATAATTGGGTACAGGCTATGAGGTATGCTGGTGTTGGCTATAGGATAGATTCTTATACTGTGATTCTTGATAATTGTGTCTCTACGGGACTGGATTGACCATATTTGACAATTTTTAAGAAAAATTTGGATGATTCCTCCAATCGAAATTGTAGGTATTCGAATAAGGGTTGTTTATTGACCTAGGAGCATTATTAGTTTGGGCTTGGTGGGCTTGCTCCCGAACAAGCTTAGAAAATTGGTATGCGATTAGACAATCACCTATAAAATGAGCAGGACTCGAATAGATCAAATAAGCATCTTATACTTGTGTGGATGGAGAAGAGGTGGTATAACTGACTTGTAGTAGTCGATCGAGTTTTTGAGAGATTATTTCATTCATCCTACTGTGAATGTCTACCAATTGACCAACTTCATACAACCCACCTCTTTTGGGTCTTGACGTGGGAGCTTCCCTAGACATGTAATGCAATGAATTCTCACTTATGATTTTAAAAAACTGCTAGGCCTCATGCTTACTTTTAAGCATGAACATCCTACCACAAGACAAGCCAACCATTTATCCATGCTTTTTCGTCAAACCATCATAAAAGCACTGAACAAGTTGCCATTTGGGAATAGCATGGTGAGGACATTTCTGGATGAGGTCTTTAAGCCTCTCCTAAGTCTCGTGGAACATCTCCCCCTCCATCTAAAAAAATCTGGTTATGGATTTTCTAATCTGATTGGTTTTTCCATTAGGAAAATACTTTTTGAGGAATTCTCGTTGAAGCTGGTCTCAGATTGAAATGGTCATTGAGTTTAAGGAGTTTAGCCAGTATTTGGCTTTATCCTTAAGAGAGAATAGGAATAGCTTTAACCTAAGGGAATCATCTGAGAAGTTCTGGATTTCGATAGTTGAACATTTCGATAGTTGAACAAATCTCAAGAAATTCATCCAAATACTTGTTCGGGTCCTTGTTACTAAGTCTGTAAAAAGATGAAAGCATTTGGATCACACTGGACTTAATCTCATAGTGCGATACCTCTATAGATGGCACTTGGATGCAGGGAGAATAAGTATAAGATGGAGTAAAGTACTTTCTCAATTGTCGTGGTGATTCATTGTCTTGGTTTGGATCCATGATTTTGACTCAATTTGTTCAAATCATTCTTTCTAGTTCTAGGTCTAGTGGGTGTAAATTAGCTTATAATGATCGGTATCCTAACATGTACCCAAACAATCTAACCGAGTTCTAATTTCAGCAATTTTTTTTTTTGGTAGAGAAGAGGAGAAAAGGGGAAGAAATAGAGAGAAGAGATCTAAAGAAAAGAACCTAAGGAGTTTTAAAGCTAAGAAGAGAAGAATTAGTTGTGGTTGGATATTAATTGCAATCAAGTTAACACACAGTGGACTCTCTATCCTAAGATTATCCTAGTTTTAGATAGCTCCTAACTATTCCAAATGCACCGTCAAGCATTCCAAGTGCGAACCCAACCAACCAACTAGCCAGATAAGTGTAAGATTGGTGGGTGTCCTCCCATTGCTTTTCTTAGACATCAAGTTGGCTAGATCAGTAAACGGAATCAATTAAAGAACCAGCTTTCTTTGGGACGTAATCTCTGAACCACTTTCTTAGACACCAACTGATCAACTAGGCCCGACCTTGTTCAACTTTCGGGGTCCCTCGTCCTATTGAGCTCGAGTTCCTTAGGGGTTGGCGTCTTATTAATTTTAATTAAGAGGCTTAGGTTAATGCGAATATAGGATGGTGGTTTGTAGGCCAAGGGAGGGTGATGAAATCCTCATCTTATGTTGTTTATGGGTTATGCCCTTAAAATGTTTTATGAAAATATGCAATGCAAAATGAGAGGATGTCCAATACAAGTAAAAATCTTTAAGCTTTAATTAGTTTCTCTAATTTAGTTTAGTGTTATGTAGTGTTTTGTTTTCTTTTTATGTTATGTTATCTTTAAATAAGAAGAAATAAGAGGTAGGTTTAATTAGGTGTGAGAAGATCTAGAGAGTCTTAAAAAAAGAACTAAATTAAGTTAAGAATATGAGGCAACTAGATATCCGACGATTAAAACAAGAAATTAAATCTACTATTCAAGGCAGTCAATTAAAAGGCAGAAATATATTTTTATATCTAGGGAATCTATTAAAAAAGAAGTAAATAAGAGACAAATCTAAAATAGGTAGAAAATTAAATCTATATAAAAGGCAAAAGATTATTGTACTAGAAAGGTAGTAAAGCAATCTAAAGTAAAAAAATAAACACCTAGAAAGCAGTAAAATATAAAACTTTTTTATATTTTGCAGATTTTTTTTCAAAATAATCATGCTAAGATACTTAACAACTGTGCTAAAATTTGATGCATATCATAGCACACCAAAATTAACTCTACTCATTACCATGTAGATAGGGTGATTTGAGATGGATCTTAGTTGATTGTTTTGAAAATGCAAAAGAAAAGAATAATAGATTGCAAGAAACTAAGAAAGAAACAAAAAAATTATAATAAAAAAATTTATTAATCTAATAAAAAACATACATAAAGAAAAAGAAACAAAAGTGTGATACAAGACAACTAAATCAAGTTGATCTTTGAGCTATGCCTGATGGTAGATGTGCCTCCTTGAATCCTTTCATCTTCCTTCGTGCAGACAACAGTAGGATGATTGGAAGGCTTGGTCTAAAAGCTCCAAGGAAGAAAGGTAAATAAAAGTATGGGAATATGGAAAAGAAGAGTAGTGGCACTAGGATTAAGACCTATCCTAGATTTGATGGAAGACGTGCTAGGGTTAGTACCTCTCCTAGATTTTTAGAAGAGAGAGAGAGGGAGACAGCAGCTTGGAGAGAACTTGGACGTTGGCTTGATTGATTTTTGGATGGAGGCGTTGAGGCTTATTTATATAGAAGGAGTGGGCTAGGGTTTTATGGATTTTAGATGTAGGACTAAAGAATAAATGTTAGGAGATGGATGGATGAGAGTGAATGATCAAGGGCAGATAAGGTAAGAGAGAAAAGCTGCTATTCAATCCAAATTCTTTCTTTTTAAAAAAATTTTAAATATTATTTTTCTCTTTAAATTGTGCGATGTCTCTCTTGCATTTATACTCTTTTTTCGCTCCTGGCTTCGTGTCAGTGCTCCACACCGTTCACATCCAGTGCAGTCATGTTCAAAGGCCCATCACACTCCCAGCTCTCGCCCAAAGGCCACATCTAGATCACGCGCTCATGCACCCATATAGCTAAAAGCCCACGCATAAAAGCCTTGCTACTTTCCTGTGCTTGCTCACGCGCCAACCACTTGACTTCTATCCTTGGACCATTCCACGCACAGCACCCACTCCACTTTCCTTGCCTCCACGTGCGTGCCAACTCATGCAGCTCCTAGCTCCCATTCCCACTTGGTCCATCATGGACGGCATGGTCATTTGGTCCGCCATGAGCCCCGCTTGATGTTTGATGCCGCACCCAATTGCTTCATGGTTGCAGGTGGAGCTCCTATGAACTACGTCCGGATCTTTTGGTGAGCCACGTGCTTCCTTTTTTTTTCTTCCCGCATCTTGCGTGCACATCCAGCATCCAACTCATCGTGCTCTCTTCATGGGCCATCAGCCCATTAGCCCACAAGTCTTTGGTCATTGCTTGATTTAAACTTCAGCTAGGTATTTTGTTGATTAATTTTTGAATAATCTTCCGTGCAAAACAATTTTTGAAAAAGAACATAACAAGTATCAAATTCAAAATAATAGAGATTAAATAGCATAAATTATAATGCTTCTTATATCATATTTAATGTATTCATCAATATGTGAGCTACATAGTTCAATAAGTAAAACTTACATTGATGGATCCAGCATAAATTTTTCTATAAACAATTCATCATTCAAAGAAAATAATAAATATTATAAAAATGAAGCATTTCATAGTATAATATGGTATAACAAGTCATAAAGCCAATCATGCATGCATGAATCATTGATATTTCATTGATATTGTTCCAAGTTTATATTTCAAATAAATTCATAAATCATTTTGTCATTTAATCACATCACAGTTCAAAGTATTTCTCTTAGATACTCATGCTAAGGTCATTTTATACCCGTGATAGAGTGTGTGTTCATAAGCAATACAGTATCCTGATTCATAGTTCGTATGCTAGCTCTATACCTGCTCGCAAGGCTTGTGTTGGTATGGAGCTAGTTTCGAACATTGATCTTCCCCAATTCTAGTGGTCATATATAGCAATCTAAGAGCCTTAAAGATATTTATTCCTTTACTTAATAAGTAGGAGTACTTCATGGCATAGTAAAAATCATGTTTCATAAACATCTATTTTCATTAAAATTATTCATGGAACCACTTTTCATAGTATATATGTTGATCTTGAATTTTAAGAAAACATGATACCATCAAGGAGAAATCATATGCATGGCAAACATATGATAGTTTGAAAATTAGTAAGAAGTCTAAGATCTACTTACCTTTTCTATGTTGAGCCTTCAAGATTCACTACACAAATTGGCTAAACCTATTAAAACATTAAAAGCAAAATTAATACCTATTTGATGACTTTAATAGTATTAAAATAACAATAAAAGAGGATGGTGAGTTGGGTGATAGTGTGCAGCGGCTTCGAGTGCATCAGTTTTAGACAATTCGATCAATGAATTTTGAGTAAGGACTTGTTTAAAGCCAAGCTTGTTTGGCAAGGGTTATTAATAGTGGGTCTCAGAGCCACTCAATCAGGCTGGGATGACTGGTCTGGTAGGCTATCTGAACACCAAGGTGATTAAGGGACTCTTTGCTAGGATCAACTTGGGCCTATAAGAAATAGAGAGGACTCTAAATTGGGACCCATGGGTCTTCTTAGAGAAAGAAAGGAGGAGAAGAGAGAAAAAATAGAAAGAAATGGGAGAGAGAAAGAGGAAGTCTTCGCTCTCCTATAAGAGGAAAGGGAGGTCGGGATCGCAAAGGCCATGACAGAGGCATGGTCAATGGCTCTAGGTGATGGATAGCTGGTGGTGGTGACTGTCTAATGAGAAATCAAAGGAAGAGGGTCGGAAAAACAAGGGAAGAGGGTTTTCTTTCTCTTACATCTTTATTTGTTCACCATTCACTAGCAACCATGGCTTTGCCAAGGAGGACTGTAAGGAGCCCAAGAAACTTGGCCAAGTGTCCGGTGTCCAAAGGCAATGATGCTAGTGATTAGAAAACTAGAAAGAAGGGCTAGAAAAATAAGGAAAGTGGGATCCCGGGCTTTCTTGGCTGATTTCTAGCCGATTTATTGGTGGATCCGACCGGCAACCACATCATAGAGAAGGAAAAAGGGTGAAGGAGAATTAGGTCTTACCTTGGGCTCAAGCAATATCTAGAGCCCGATATCCAGTGGATGCAATGAAAGGAAATAGTGAGCCTAAAGATGAAAAATAGGGAGGGAAAAGGAGAGAGAATGAGAGCCTACTATGAGGGTGGAGGGTTAGGGAGGAGAGTGGGTGTTAATTTATAGAAGAGACCTAGCTTTCCTAAGACCCTAGGTCTCCAATTCCCAGTTGGATTAAGACTCCCTATCATACCCCAAATCCATCACCAGGTCGACTAGATGATACGGCTGCATGAATCTCAGGACAAGCCCTAGAGATTATGTAATGCCTATAAGATGACTCTATCTTTCGAACTCTATGGTTAAACCCATCCAATGTTACGGGTCCTAAGATTGAAAGAAAAAAGAGAATTGGAGGTGTGAGCTTTTTAGCTCAGTAAGGTTTCCATCACACTTACACCAATATAATAATATAATTCAAAAATAATGAATAAACTGTATCAAAAAAAAAATATGAACCATAAAATCTCATATTAGACATCCAATATAACTCAACAGTTATATATAAATATATATCACAAATCATGTATTATCACAAATTCATCATAAATATCACAAGTGAGTTCATATGACTTATTATTTATATTTCATTAATATGCTCCAAATCAATAGTTGTCTTTTAGTTTTGGACTAACCGCAATCATGCTTTGGCCCGTAATTGGCACACCATAAACCATGTTTTGGCCAATGGTGGCAAACCAAAATATCTACACTTTAGCTCATGGTGGCAAACCAAGATATTTGCATTTTAGCCCATGGTGGCAAACTAGAATATCCGCACTTCAATCCATGGTGGCATGCTTTAACCCACAATAACAAACCAAGGTGTCATAATTTGGCCCATGCTTGGTAATCTAATATGTCATGTGTTGAAGAAAAATCCCGATTTTTTGGGATCAGGTTCGTTCAGATCTGATTGGATCGAGAGGCATATTTCAAAAATCACCTCTTAGATCCTAATGAAATCTGACACTTTTCAGATTTGATTTTATGATCTGATAAATAAGAAAATAAAACTAAATTAATTATGAATTAATTTTATCTTGATTCTGGGCAATCTGATTATCCGTTGATGATCCTGTCGAAGTCCTGAGGTTCTGGATCTAGCCACGCAAGCGTCTGGCCTCTATCGGTATCCACTCGGACTGGATCTGAAGATCTTTTTCATCTCTTGTTTTTCTCCAAAAATCAGATCTGGATCTGATTTGGAGAATCTTCAAAACTTCTTCTAAAGATAATCCATCGTCTCTGCAGCAGTGCTGCCTTCTTCCTTTTTCGTCAACCTTTCCTTGCCTGACTCGCACTAATTTGAAGGCCCAACTTCCTTGGGCGTGGAGAAAAGGGAGAGGGCTAGATGGTGGCATGGAGAAGGAAGAGGGGCAGCCTTAGGGCGTAGCTTGGAAGAGTTCTCAAAAGTGGGCGTAGACAGGGTCTTTTTATAGACTCTGCTGCGCCATGCAGTGCTGCATCACCCCGGCCAATCACATTGCTTCGTGCAATCAGATCTAAATCTGATTGGTGGGATGACATCACCTGATCCAATCAGATGAGAGACCCACAGGTTCATTCTTAGATGGTGCCTAAGATTGGTCAAAGTAGATATCCAAGGGCCACCTAAGTAGAAACCAAGAAGCAACCTGGAGTCCCATCTGTATGGGACTCCAGCATCCCTATCCATGGGCGCACGTCATCCTAGGCGTGCGCCCTCTTCTTTCCAATTTTTAGAGAGTTGGTGTGCGCCCTCTTCTTTCCAATTTTCAGAGAGGGGACAAGCCCCTATTTGCTCTCCAATAAGTGCATGACACATGGGTAGATGTTCAAGGGTCAAAGGTCAACGTTTGACCAAGTCAAAGTACAAGAATTAGCAGGTGACGAAAAATGGTAGGTGTTGTCTCAAATTTATCTCATAAATTAAGATAATCTTTTTCTGACTTGGACAAGTCCAGTCAGACCAGGTAAAGATATCTGAGTGAGCACAAACTCATTTGGCTCAGTCGAGACAACTTTTATGATAGAAAAAGGAGAATGTTAGGCTCAATCGTGTGCTAGTACGATTTCTTTGAACCTAATTGAATCTTATTCAAATCAATTGAACTGAGTAAGTCCAATTGATGATATCCAAATGCAAACCCTTGTTTGTGTGACCCAGTTAGGTTTAGTTCTTTATGGTAATGGGATATGTCATGATCTCCATCATCGACATCATTGAAAGTCTTTTCGATGGATCAGAACTCTTCTAATTCAGACAACTTAGAATGATCGATCATCTAAATCATTCTAATTGCTCCCAAAATCCACCAGTGACACCTAGCAGCATATGGTGGCAACCCATCAAAACTTAAAATGAACCTCTCGGTGCAGCTACTTGTGTGATTTAAGTTCTTGTATCTTGAGCCCCCGATCAGATTAGGGTTAAGGTGAACTCGTCAAATCCTAATTTCTATCATATGATTTAATCATTCGATTCAAGTTCGATGTAAAAATTTTAATAGAAACTCTTTCTATTATTTCACTCTCTGCCATGGCCATGGGCTTATGGACTTGATTCTCATGATCATCATAGGGTTGCTCCTCATCCATCGAGATAGATAGATTCCATCTTGGTGCAATCCAATTTCTATAATGAACATGCTATAGCCAAATATACCTCAGGGTTTCAAATGGCTAGGAGACCGAGTCATGGCGTTGTCAAACTATAACACCCTCAAGGTGAACTGTCGATGCACCTCAGGTCAAAGAACCAGACACACCACTACAGCATCGAGTCAGTCATCAACGAGAAGGTAGACTTTCTTATGACTACTCGAGGTGGTCACGCTCAGTGCCCTCGTTCTCTAACGAATACCTGTACTCTCGCTTCGGTGTCTCTACACCGTAGACTTAAGACTCATTTATTACAAAGAAGCGATTGTACACTAACCTTCCGGATCAATCACCATCCTCATGATGATCCTACGGTCAGGAGCATTTTATGAGTTAATAAATAAAAATTTGTCTTAAATTTTCAACTCTTGAAAATATGAATTATCATTACCATTAACTCAAGGGATGTATCATAGATACTAAATACACTTATGTGATAGAAAATAACCCACTTTATTATTTATAGTCAAAATTATAATTTTGCTCTTAGAAGTGTATTACAAGTGTCGGTCAATTCTGGCTTCTAGGGCACTCATATCTAACATCATGAATCAGCCCGTGACTGGCAACTACATCATGGCTAGTCCAAATCCTCTTATATAATCAATAAATCGTTCAATAATTTGTATTGCATTTCTTGCTCAACTTTAAAACATTAGATATCATATTCTCAACAACCAAAATAATCAGTGTATGATGTATATATAATAAAAAAAATCATATATTCAATATAAAGTCAAGAATCATCATACATACAAAAATATACATACAAGTGATTATATAAAGGGATTCTTATCTCTACCAATTCTAGACTCAAGTACAGTGATCGATTAACTCCCCAACCTATAAACTTGAAAACAAGATGTTTCGCTTGACATCTTCTTGTGCAGACGGTTGCACCTCACATAATCATGATCAAACATAAAAATCATAGATGATTAGAGATGGTGAAAAATTATGGTAAACGACTATAACACCACAGGTCCAAGATAATTGGTCAATTTGAGTTTACCTAGACATCTGAACCCTCTACTAGTCCATAGGATTTCTAAAAAAAAATTGATGAAGAGAGAGAAACTTATAGAGAGAGAAAGTGGAGAGAGAAATTAAGAAAACAAGTAAAAAGAGGAAAGGAAGAAAAAGGGAAAAGGGAGCAACTCTCTCTCTCTCTTCTTTTTCTCTTATTTTCTTCTCTTTTTCTTATTTTCTTCTTACTTCTTCATGGAAACAAGGGAAGGGTAGATAGGGCTATAGGCCGGCCACCCCTTTGATAGCGACCTCAGATGGAAATCCTCTTGCGACTTGGCTCAGTCCTTAGCAACCAAAGCACAGCCATGTTCGGCGACAGCGGCCGATCTAGCAGAAGAAAAAAAAAAAACAGAGGAGGTTTGGTCCATCACAAAATCCAGCATTCAACAGCTCAATCCATTCATTAATGATAATCTTGGGATCAATAAAAGGAAAAAGAGGATACTTTAGAGATTCTTACCTCATCTCTGATGAGAAATCGATAGTGATTTGTTGAGAGATGCTCAACAGAGTCCAAGAGAAATTGGACAGCCCCACTGGTGATTGATCAGGGTTTCGAGCAAAATGTACTCAAGGGGAAGAGGGGAGGGCCTTTTATAAGCTATATCGTAGGGCTTTCACTAGAGTCCAACTGCCCTAAGTCTCCTTTTTACCATTGAACTCAGGGAGGAAGAAGACTCTCGATAGGAGTCTTCTTCCCATGATCGCTCATGCCAATGCATGCTGGGTGGCTCAATTGGCCAGTCCAGGCCCATCCAAGCCTAACCAGGCAAAATATAATAGGTCTCTATACTCTCGATAGGAGTCTTCCACCTATTATACACAAGCCACATGTGGCTCAGCCGAGTTGGGTCATAGATGTCACGCATAAGCCACATGCGGCTCAGCTGAGCCAGGTCATAGATGAGTCTAGCCAATCATGTAGACCAACCAGACCATCCATTATAAAGAATAAATGATCTTTTTTTTTCTTTGGTGGGTAATTTTTTTTCAAATCTATGAGGGCTTATTATTTGGGGAACATAAATGGACTTGATGGTGGAGAGATAGAATTCTAAGCCAATCTCATGTTAAGCTATATTTAGACTTAAAACTTGTAGTGCACAATTTGGGTTGGTCTAAACATTATAGTTATTAAAACTTTTGAGATTCCGATGGTTGTATACTTCAAAATTCTATAACTAGTAAAAGCTGTTAGTTCTTGGGCCTTCATAGTGAAATCTTAAATTCTACATTTGGCTTTTGTTGTATTCTTATTTTATTTTAGTTGAATTATAGTTGTATTACATTTAATCTTTATAACAACCTAGGAACTTACCTAAAAAGGCTAGCTCAAAGATATTATTTGGGTTTCTTGGCCTATATAAGTATCCAAGATCTTTCCAGCGAATAACTGATGTAGGACTAAATGCACACCCACATAGGCCCTCACATACTCCCCCCATTTAAGTCCTGATATTTTTGTCAGGCTAAGAATTCAAGTCCTCGCTTTCATTCACAAACACCATGATCGACCTATGGTTAGCCACAATGAACTCGTGCTGTAGTATCTTCTAGTCCACATGGATTAAGGGCCGAGTTGACTCTAATACCATTTATAAGGACTTAGGACTTCACCCAAAAAGGCTAGCTAAAAGGTATTATTTGAGTTCCTTGGTCCCATATAAGTATCCAAGATCTTTCCGATGAATAATTGATGTGAGACTAAATATACACCCATATGGATCCTCACATACTCTCTCTATTTAAGCCCTAGCATCCTCGCTTGGCTAAAAGTCTAAATCCATATATTTATTCATAAACACCACGATTGGCCCGTGGTCAATCCCAATGAATTTATACGGCAGTATTTCCTACTCCACATAGGCTATCGACTGGATTGACTCTGATACCATTTGTAACAACTAGAACCTCACCCAAAGATATTAGTCGAAAGGTATTATTTGTATTCATTAGTTCTGTATAAATGCCCAAGATCTTCTTAGCGAATTACCGTTGTGGGACTAAATACACACCCATACAGATCCTCACAATCTTTGTAAGACTTTGCTTAAATCTTACTAAAAATTATTATTTTATACACCAATCTTCAATGCACTTTACAACATCATGAAAGGGCTTTGTCAAATAATTTAGACAAATCCTAATGATTATGTTACAAGACATTTTTTAAAAGTTTGACATGGTTACAACATTAATTGTATTCCTCTGATTGACTTCATCTTCTCAATATTTTTGAACCCTTGGCCAATGTAATGACATCTTGTTTACCTTCAAATTTTTTATCAATATCCAATGTTCACATCAATTTAAGTCTTATTTTTCTATTATGGAGTGCTTATGACATACTAGTTTATTTGTTTGTGAAATGTCAGGTGCTTGATGAGAAAGGAGTGGGCGAGCTCATTAAGATCGCCATAGAAAGAGGACAGAGAGCTAGGCCTGACTTAAAGGTAAGTGGTTTGTGAATATGCGTTGGATATTTATCAAAATGTGGAAGTGTGTATGTCCACATAAATTTCTTTTATGATAGAACAAGGGAGATGTTCTACATGGATATGAGTGTTGGGTTGGTAAAACAGGTTGGCGTATGTGGTGAACATGGTGGAGAGCCTTCTTCGGTTGCATTTTTTGCAGAAGCTGGACTGGACTATGTCTCATGTTCCCCATTCAGGTCTCTGCTCTCATTATCATTTTTTCGTAATTTTAAAAAGTTGGCATTATTTATTCATCACATCTTTAAAACGTCTATGCATAAGCTTTTGAGTCATTCTATGATAATAACTTGCAGGATTAGGAGACAGCTTCCGAACCATTTGTGGAAATAAGTATCTTTAGCACTTCCTAATAAAGAGATGAAGCAAACATGAGACACTGAGACAGAAGATAAATGTGGACCAAAAAATGTTAAAGAAAAAAAATCAAGTGGGGAAATATCAGTGAAGACAAAACTTCTAAGTTTTCAACCTATTCGTTTTGGTTTTCATTCTTCCATGAAGTAGGAACTTGCATAGGGTAGGACAATCATGATCTTGTACTTCAGTATTACAGATGTTGCATGTGTTTTGTGTCAGTTGTAGGCAAAAATAGAATGAAGAAGAGATATTTATTCACCTTAATGAGTACAAAGCGAATTTGTCACTCTATTAGTTGTAGTTGGAGGTAGGTCTAGCACAAAATTATGATATTCTTTCCCAAGATTTCGAATTATAATATTGTGATTATAAATTTTATTTAAGCGTTCTTCATACCAAGATTACTACAAGTTGCAGCCCGTAGGAGAAATCAGAAACTTTTAGACATTATATCTCAGAGATAGAATTGTCCTTCCACATCTGCTTTAGGTAATTATTCTTAAAATGTGTTTTAATTACCTTGTCTTCTGAAACCAAGTCCTTTTCTTCACTCTACTCAGCGTATCCCTATATTTTTGAAAATCCCATTGAAATGGGGTTACATCGACATGGCATGGTTGTGTGGGCTATATGATCATTACGACGTATGAAATATTGGATCTTCCCCCACCGTGTTTCTTTTTTTTTCAATAAAAAAAGTTCTTTCAACTGTGCACGCTCAAGTAAACAATCAAACCAGCCATTTGGTTGCTTTCTTTACAATCCAATTAATTTAACTCCGTTCTTTTCTTCTCAGGGTTCCAATTGCCAGGCTAGCAGCAGCTCAATTGGCAGCTTAGAAAGACCTCAAGACATGGACATAGATGAAGAACATCAGATCAACATCTGAAAAGCAATGCAAGCACAGAATATATGCCGCAGAGAGGAGCAATAAGTGCTTCCCAATAACTAAAGCCTACTTGTGTTAATAACAAACTTGAACCAAAGTGGAAAGTACATTTGGTGTTTAACATGTTATGCCGGCATAATAATAAACTTTTCTTTTTGGTCCTGCATGCAGAGATCAATGTTGATCATGTTACCGTTCAATCCCATTCTGAACGTTAGCATTGATGAATACCGTAGAGTGATGATTCAGGTTTTGCAGAGGTAGTTTTAGGTTGGTGTGTTAATTTTATGTCCCTTTTTAGCTTTTTTTTTATTGAAGTGAACAATGGATCTTCCCAAAAGCATCCATATATTTAGTCTCATATTCATCATGCACTTTGAAGATCTTAAGTACTTATATAGAGTTAAAAGAATTCAAATTTCAGCTCTTTTGGGGCGGACCATGAATCGGTGCTACTTTAGTTATTCGGGAAGATTCTAGATACTTATATAGGATTAAATAATTTCTTTTAGCTAATGTTTCTGGATGAAATCTGAGATTGTTACATATAATAATATTAGAGCAAAGCAGAGTTATAGCCCATATAGCTAGGAAATATTATTGTATAGGCTCATTGGGCCTTATTATGGGCATGTTGTTGATTGGATTTAGATCATTAGCTTTTCAAGGATGGCAAAACTTAAAAGAGGAGAAATATGTGAGCACCCATGTTGGCATTTGTTTAATACCGTGCTTCTTCGAAATCCAAATAACATCTTCTAGTTAGCTTTTTAAGCGAGGTCTTGGATTCCTACGATCATCATCTTAAAAATGTTGATGCTTTATTTTTCAAGAACAAAAATTCCTATTCTACAATGATTTGCTAGTGACAAAAGTTGGCCCATCCAGCAAAACTTTCTTCTTGCTAGGGTCGCTGCAATCATCTACTCATGTGATCTCATGGACAATTGGCAAATCTTGGCCAGCTCACGCTGTCTTCTTGGGGGATTGCATTAATCTTCTTCCGTTCCTTTTTTTTTTTAGAATTAGAAAGGATTCCTCCCACCTTAGAACTTTATTAAAATGAATGGTAGTATACATGGAAAAGGAAACAAAGAGGAAGAAAGAAAAGAAAAGGAACAACATATAGGAAGCCAAGCAGAACAAGACGATTCTTACCAAAAAAAAAGGATAGAGCAAGGCAGTCATCAACTGGCGGCACCAACCTCTCACCCAAGGCCCTTTATTCAGAAAATATCCTGGAGAGCTTTTTGCAAAACTTGAACAACACCGCTTTTCCTATTTCAGGAACACTCTTAGATTCTTTTATCTTTAATGAATGAGGAATGCATTAATCATATCATACAATGACCTGTTAACATCTATTAATAAGATGAATTAACTTCCAAGAAGTTAAATTCCCCTCATTTTGACAAATTTTCTATTTTGTTCCAAAATTATATAAAAAAATATTGCCACTTTTCTTCGCTTTCTACATTTTAGTCCCAAAGTCATGTAAAAATAAAAATATCAAGCAGAACCACTTGCTGATCGGTAGATTTATATTTTTCACTCCCTATAAGTATGTACCAAAGCGCTTGCAAATAGCCAAACAAAACTATAAATCACTTGCAAGCAGATCGTTATAGGTTAATCACGCAACAGCTAGTAGACTTGCGGTGTCTATCATTGCAATTTCATCTTGCTGTTACAATGCAAATCAAATTTCAAGTTTGAAGAGCAAGTGCAGAATAATTTGCATCTCACCCACTATATCATTAATTATAGTATAATCATCCTTCTAAAGCCTCAATCTTATTCTAATTAATGCTTGAGGTCATTTTGTTGCATCTCAAGCCTTGACCTAAAATTTCATCATGGACAAACCATGATATAAGGTGTCGCACTCCAAACCCATCACCACCACGAGGGGTTGACATGTGACATGACTATGTTTTCTGTTTGAAATAAACTATCATGCCTCAAATCCAGCATCCGATTTGGCCACATAACAACCACATACTTTCTAGGATAGGATCCTAAAGAATATGTAAGGTCTTAAAATTCAATACAATCTCAAAATTCTATAAACATTATTGATCTCAATTAATAATAAATATTATATATAAATAAATATTAAAAATTATATAATTTATAAAATTTGATTATCCAATTGATATTGATGACGCTCTATCTAAACAATTCTTATTAAAATATCTATATAATTATATATCAAATATCTATTTTATCAAAAAAGATATGTCACCATATGCCAATAAGTGAAACCTTTAATTTAGTATTAATTTCATATCTTGCCATTTATTTTTCTTATCACAATTTTGAATTTTTTAACAATTTTTTTTCAGCTTTAGACTATCCAATATTATGCCCCAATCCATGATTGATTAAATTTTCATGCATAAATCTATAGAGGCTATTCCAAGTATAAGCTCCTAGAAGCTATCTTACGTGTAAGCCCATAAAAATTATTCCAAACATTAGTTTTTAGTCGGCTATCCCACGCATATTCTCATGGTAGTTGTTCTAGGCATAAGCTCCTAACTGGTTTATTTCAGATATAGACTTCTAGAGACTATCCCGTGCATAAGCCTATGAAGATTGTCCTAGACATAAGCTTCTGACCGGTTATTCATATGACGAGATGAATCTAAACTATATTTTTTTCATCCAATTATTATATGTTAATTTTGGCACGTCAATTCTAGTTTACAATAAAATCAAGATAAGCATATCATAAGCATATAATCATATCATCAATCATTGGTGTGTGTGTCTATATATATATATATATATAGTCAATATATAATATATTCATGTCAAAAAATTATATAGTGATAGTAGTATCTCAAATACGATACATCTATCAACACGAATCCAACAATACAAATAGTATATATATTTAAATTACTCTTGAATCTAACCTTCCTATCCTATCCAATTCAAGACTAAATAATAAATAAGAAATCAAGGTTCTACATCCTTCACTCAAAACTTCTTGTCCAATCAAGGCAATAGTAACAAGTCAGATATAATTGATGGTGAGTTTGGCAATAGCCAACGAAATTCTGGATGAAGACCAACAAGATGGATGGGTGCCAGCAATACCAATCCAAAACCCCACACTAGGGTCCGACCTGGGATCTACTAATTAATAATCTCAAATGCTAGATCGGATGAACCATGTAGAGAGAGTAGAGAAAGAAACAAAGAATAGAGAGAAAGAAAGGAGAGAGGGGGAGAGAGAGAGAGAGGGTGAGAGAGAGAGTAGAAAAAGAAAGAGAGAAGGAAGAAGAGAAGAGAGAGAACTCTTATCTCTTGTTTTGAAACAAGAGACTCTTCCCCCTCTTCTTCCCAAACACAACACCAGAGAGGCTAGGGTGTTAGACCTCCGACGAAGATCCTAACGACAGCATCACCCATAGTGGTCGACGGTGGTGAAAGAATAAGGGCCTTAAGACATTAACACAAACAAGAAAAACTTCAGATTGTACTTATATAAACTGAACAACTATGACTTGAAATATTGGTAGCAGCTCCATTGCCACTTTATTCGCAAGTAGAAACATGATGATGAAATCATCAAACTAGCGATCATGATATCAACCATCTCTAAAATATGTATATATATTTTTTGAGGTGTGAGTGGGGAAAAGACTTTTCCCTCAGGTATTGTATCAATTAAAACTATGTACAATAATATGCTGGATTGATTTACGTGAGATAGAAGATATGGAAAGGAAGGGTGATACTCTGAAGAGTGAGCCGCTAGCTGTATTAGATGAGAAAAAAATTCTTCAAGCTCGAGTATACTCCAACGACTGTGTATGACACGTGTAGGAAATTATAAGCTTTAATGTAGAAAAATCATACCTCCAGTCATTGTTGTTCAAGTTCTGAATAAATTCTCAATCTAAAGCCTGCAATTACAATGATTTGCAATTTATGATCATAAGAAAAAATATTTAGATGGTTCTCACGAATGACAAGTAGTGCCTTAGTTTTTCTAACCCTACTCCAAGTATATCTGATGGGAAGGATCTCACAAACTCTCAGATGAGTAGGAGATCAAGTCCGTAAATGTCTATTTATAACATACCTCATTCATCAGAGATAGTATCTGAATCAGTTGCAAAGACTATAAAATAGACGTTATCCATGATGGTTGAATAGAGCTCAAAATTATCTAACCATCAAATATATCCCTATCACTTTATTGGAGATTTATCTTTAGTCAGAATCCAGATTAATTAAAACATGTAAAATAAATCTCGATGCGTGTTAGCATAGGCCACATTTGGATGGGTCTAATTAGAAAAATCACAACATTCTCCCACTTGGCCCAACCTAACATAAGTATCTTTGTTTTAATTATTTAAAGTATTTTAAAAATTTTTAATGAAAACTTACCTGGATTTGATAGTTGAAAAATTGATATGGCCACATTTAAGAAACTTAATTTCTTCATACAATATATACTATATACTTGATCATAAAATAATCATCAATACAAATCATGATGGTAAATGTGTTATTAAACAACATATGATCTTTTATGTATCACAACACTAATGATACATCATAACCAACTTCTTTATGTGGAACTTTAGCTTTATGAATAGATGAAACTTTATGTCCATTCCTTGGTCAACTTTATATCACAGGTAAATAGCTGATTAGCATAAAATAAATTGAATTACAAAATCCAATATGATGATTTTATACAGAGCATCTAATACATATCAACCACTAAATGAGCTATATCTCTATGTGATCCATCTGACCCTCAAAATCCAAAGAATAAGTTCTTTAGTTAGTGGATCTATAATATCAGCTCTATATGATATGTTTCACAGATACTGTCCTTTATTCTCTTATAAAGAACCAAATACTTAATACCAATATACCTGATGCTTGTACTCTTCATACTGTAAGAGAATCTTACTTATAAAAAATTATCACAGTATATCTTTATCGGTCTGCTAATAGAGTCAATAATTTTAAGTTCTATGATAAAATTCTATAATCTTATAGCTTATGAGAAAGTCTTATATAGGCTACATACTCTGCTTCCATAATGAATGTAGTAAATAAAATCTTATTTTACATACATCCATGACATAGCACCTTCTGTAAGTAAAAAAAAAAATCTCAATATTAGACTTTCTACTATTGATGCATCCAGCAAAGTTCGAATCCTAATAGCCTATTACTTTATGACGATCAAACCGACTATATGTGAGCATGTAGACTTTTATACTTTATAGGTAATGCATGACTTTCTTTACAACTTTTCTATGCTCCAATATCCATGATCATGTTAATTATGTACAAACATTGATGCAATAATATCTACACCCATATGAACATGTGCATAGATTTCCAATACTAGATGCATAGGTTATGAACTTTATTTTCTTTATTTTTATCTTAATTCTTAAATATTAAGCTTTATTCAATATATCACCCTTTACATTATGAACGCACATAGAGGAATATTTTTTTATCCTAAATTTAATTTTTTTAAAGATGTAAGTTATTTAAGATAGCCCAAATAGCCTTAAGAATCTATTCGTATGAATTTGAATGTTGATAACTAAAGCAGCTTCATCTATATCTTATATTATAAAATTCAGAGATAGAAACTATTTGGTTTTCTTAAGTGGACCTAAATTACTGTTGGCAAGAAAAATACTATGAACTTACTCCCACTGACTTTCAGGTATAAAATTTTTTTTAAGCCTAAAGACATTGATTATCTGATTAAAATCAAGATACTATAGTGTGAAAGTCTATTTAAGTTCATAACTGAATTTCTTTAATTTGCGAACCATATGTCTTTGTCTACTAACTATAAAATTCATCATGTATTATACCATATAGACCTCTTCCTCTAGATCACTATTAAGGAAGATTATTCTTACAACCATCTAATGTAGCTTTAGATAAAAAATGAGCTATTAAGTTCATGATAATTCTAAAAGAATAGTCAATGCTTTCTTTTGTGTCAACCCCTTTACTATAAATCTAGCTTTATATCATTTAACTTTATTTTCAGATATGGTTATAATTTATAGAGCCTAGCTCTTCTTTTATGGCATTCAACTATTGTAAAATGTTCACACCTTCATGGCTTGCAAGAACGTCTCAAGATCATCAACTTTTTCATCCATATTAACTAAATATACCATATAATCTGGTGGTATAGTAGATTATCTTACTTTAATAGATCTTTAGAGAACTATCCCTTAATTCGTTTATGGCAATAGAAACATCATAGAGTGGAGCTTGATGAAGTGATAATTCCTTTAGAATATTATTTCAAAAAATAACAATAGAAATCGTTACTTCAGTCTACTTTATAGACTTAGTATTTTCTTAAGACAATATCTTAAGGTTCTCTACTCCTACTAAATATGCAAATCTCTAGAATATAGCTTTATTAATTTTCTACTATCTATGGTGTAGGAGATGGACAATAAAATTATACCATTTTGACATGATGTAATAGACATTATGTGCTAGAGTAAAATGTCTTATATCTTTAGAAATTTTACTGATGGTTCTGAGTATTGTCCCATCTTAGTATATCTACCATAATATTCATCACCTTTATCAAATCTGACTATTTTAATCATTTTTTTTTATTATCCTTCTATCTCTATTTCAAATTTCTTTATAGGTCTTAAAGATATCAGCCTTGTCAAATAGAAGATATAAATATATATAGTGAATATTCACCAATGAGTATGATGAAAACTTTTCTTTAGTAGATATAGAGAAAAATTTGTATAAAATAGTATGAATGAATTTCAAAGTTTCTTGACTTCTTCTGACATTCTTATATATGTATGTCTACTTTATCTTTATATAGTTATCACATATTACAAAATCAGTAAACTTTGATGATCCTAAAATTATTTTTTTCATTAGTCTTATAACTCTTTCCAACCTTAATACCATAATATAGATATGTTTTCAAAATAAAAACTTATTCTAGGATCTAAGACTATCCTATAACATCCAACTAACTTAATAAGTAATCATTCTTATTTTTCAATGAGAATAAACCATTCACTTTCAGTTAGAGACCTACTTAATAGGAAGTCTTGAAACTTATTGACAATGTGCACTAGTGCATTAGAGTCAGTCCATTAGGTAGAATAAGAAATATTTACTAAATTGAATTCAAAACTTACACAATAGTAAAGAATGTTTTTTTTTCCAGACATCTTATACACTTTATGCAGCTTTTCTTTATATATCTCTTTTTTTTACAGAAGAAGCATCTAATAATTTTATTAATGACTTTATCAAATACTATAATAAATATTTTTTCTTCTATATTTGGTATCCACTACAAGAAAATAATAATTTTATGATCGATTTTGCGATCAAAATATTTTCAAAATAAAAACTTATTCTAGGATCTAAGACTATCCTATAACATCCAACTAACTTAATAAGTAATCATTCTTATTTTTCAATGAGAATAAACCATTCACTTTCAGTTAGAGACCTACTTAATAGGAAGTCTTGAAACTTATTGACAATGTGCACTAGTGCATTAGAGTCAGTCCATTAGGTAGAATAAGAAATATTTACTAAATTGAATTCAAAACTTACACAATAGTAAAGAATGTTTTTTTTTCCAGACATCTTATACACTTTATGCAGCTTTTCTTTATATATCTCTTTTTTTTACAGAAGAAGCATCTAATAATTTTATTAATGACTTTATCTAATACTATAATAAATATTTTTTCTTCTATATTTGGTATCCACTACAAGAAAATAATAATTTTATGATCGATTTTGCGATCAAAATTTTTGTGACCGATTTTATGATCAATTATTAAATTAATATAGAGATCAAAAAATATTGGTTACAAAATTTTAATTTTACGATCGATTTTGCAATCAAAAATTTGAATATAAAAATAAGTTTATAAAATATTAATTTTATAAAATTTTGCAATCAATTTTACAACCAAAATTATGATCATAAATTTTTTGACTGAAAAATTGATTAAAAATGCTAAAATTATTTTTTTAAAATTTAAAATAATTCAAAAAAAATTTTGATCACAAAATTAATTTTTTTGATCAAATTTTTGATTGCAAATTTTTTAATCAAAAAATTAATCAAAAAATGATAAATCTTTTTTAATTTAAAATAATTTGAAAAATTTTTCAATCAATTTTTTGATTGAAAAATTATTTTTTTTGATCAAATTTTAATCATAAATTTTTTGACCAAAAAATTAATCAAAAAATACTAAAATTATTTTTTTTAATTTAAAATAATTTAAAAATTTAGAAATCAATTTTTTGGTCATAAAATAATTTTTTTTTGATTTATTTTTTGGTCATAAATATATTTTATAATCAAATATATTTTTTTATTTTTTAAAATATGATATAATTTTAGAATTTAAAGTTTATCTTCATCATTTATTATCTAAATAATTATCGTTAGAGTATCTTCATAAAAGATCAGCTCGATCCGATAGCCCTAGCTATGTCGATCAATAAAATTTGATTTCGACGGTCATGAATGACCGTATGATGATTTGATAGATAGAGACTATCGATGGATTCAAAAACTTGCAATAATAATCTTGGTGATATTTGTAGCATACTACCAAAATTTTACTTCAATCGGATATATTATCATGATCAATTTAGCATAGAATGATTTGAACCGTTAAATAAAAAATAAGTAATCAAAAGGCCAAATGATGTCCGATTATAAAGTGATTATTTAGATAAATAATCTTTACAACTACTTTGATCGTTTGTATGGTGGTAATCATAAAATTCAAATCGTGCATAAATGAATAATCTAAAACTATATATTTCTTGATACTCATTCTTAAAATCCTTAGATAATTATACATGTGCTTTTGTAAGATCTGCTTAACATCGATGGTTCGTATACATGTAGTTTGGATTTTACGATCACCATCATATAAATAATTAAAATAATAGCAAAGATCATTTATCTAAAAAAATATTTTATAATCGGATGCCGTTTGGCCTTTTGATCATTTATTTTTTATTTAACGATCCAAATCATCTCGTACTAAATTGATCATGATAATGACGTCTGATTGAAGTAAAATTTTGATAGTATGCTATAAATATCATCAAAATCATCGTTGCAAGTTTTTGATCTCATCGGTAGTCTCTATTTACCAGATCAATATACGATCGTTTGTGACCATCAAAATTAAATTTTATTGATTGATATAGCTAGGGCTACCAGATCGAGCCGATCTTTTATGACAAGACTCTAGTAATAATTATTTAGATAATGAACGATGAAGATGGACTTTAAATTCTAAAATTATATCATATTTAAAAAAAAATTAAAAAAAAAATTTATTTGGTTGTAAAATACATTTGTGATCAAAAATTTGGTTAGAAAAAATTATTTTCTGATCAAAAAATCGATTAAAAAATTTTTAGTTTATTTTAAATTAAAAAAAATAATTTTAGCATTTTTCAACCAATTTTTTGGTTGAAAAATTTACATCCAAAAATATGATTGAAAAAATTAAATTTTTGATAAAAAAATTGATCAATTTTTTTTGAATTATTTTAAATTAAAAATAATAATTTTGGCATTTTATGATCAATGTTTTGATCGAAAAATTTGCAACCAAAAATTAAATAAAAAAAAATTAAATTTTTGACCAAAAAATTGATCGAAAAAATTTTAAATTATTTTAAATTAAAAAATATTAATTTGATATTTTTTGATTGATTTTTTGGTCATAAATTTTTTTATTTTTTATAACCAAAAAATTGATCGTAAATTTAAATTTTAAAAAATTTTAGTTGGTGCCTTTTTTTGGTGATTTACCTGATTATTTTAAAAAAAAAGAAAAAAAAACTTTATAAGCCCCATCCCCAGCCTCATCCTAGCTGCCCCCAACCCCCATCTTCCCCTCCCCTACCCGCCCTCCCTTCCTGGCGATCGCTCGCGATAGGTCCCCCTCCCCTCTTCAGAGATCACCCATGATGGCCTTCCCTCACCAGCCCACCACGACGGCCCTTCCTCCTCTCCCCAGTTACTGCCTACGATGGCCTCCCCTCGTTGGCTCGCCGCGATGGCCTCCCCTCGCCGGTCCACCGTAACGGCCCCCCTTCCCCTCCCTAGCGACTGCCCATGATGGCTTGCCCTCGCCGGCTCGCCGCAATGGTGCCCCTCCCCTCCCTGACCTACGACGCCCCTTCCCCTTCGGCCTTTTCTTGTTGGCCCACCTGCAATGGCTCCCCTTCCCCTTCTCCTTGCCGCTACCTATCATCGATCTCCACCATCGGGGGAACGAAGGCGATGTGGGCAGTCGGGGGCAGCGCGGGCGGTGTGGGTGGCCCGGGGGCGATGCGGGTGGCCAGGAGGCAGCGCATGGCTGGGGGGTAGGGCAGGTGGCTGGGGGGTGGTGCGAAAGGCCTGGGGGCAGTGCAGGCGGCCAACGGTCGATGGGCAATGCAGGTGACCGCGGGTAGCGCGAGGGGTGGGGTGTGGGAGACTGGAGGGCGGCGATGCTAGTGGATAAGGGTGGCAATGGAGGTGGAATGCTGAAGGCGCATGAAAGGAGGATGGAAAAAAAAAATAAATAAAATATTAAAAAATAATTTAAAAATATTAATAATTTATTATTTTATAAAAAATAAAATATATAAAAAAATAAAAATAATATAAATTTAAAATATTAAAGAAAAATTATAGATCAATTTTGAAATTGATTTTAAAAATTTAAATATTATAAAAAAATAGCCATTGATTTTATGACCAATTTTTTAATTAAAAAAATTCAAAAATAATTAGCGATCGATTTTGTGATCAATTTTATTAATAAAAAAATATTTAAAAAAATTAATGATTGATTTTGTGATCGATTATATTAATAATTTTTTTAAAAAAAAATAGCGATCAATTTTATGATCAATTTTTTTAAAAAAATATTTTTTAAAAAAAATTATGATCAAATTTTCAAATGATTATTATTTAAATTTTTAGTTTAATATTTTTTTTATTAATTTAGCGATCAATTTTATGATCAAATTTTTTAAAAAATTTATGATCAAATTTTTGATCAATTTAAAAATTAAAAAAATTATAAATTTTTTATAAATTTTTCTTTTTAGAAATTAGAAATCAAATTTTTTATAAATTTTTAATTTTTAGAAATTAGATTATTTATTTTTATAATTTTTTTAGAAATTAGCAATCAATTTTTTGGTTGGAAAATAGGTCGTAAGTTTTTAATTTTTTTTAAATTTTAATAATTTTAATATTTTTTTTTTCAGTCGGTAAATCGATCGCTAGATTTTGTGACTAAAAAAATCAATCAAAAAATATTTTCAACCAATCTTTTTGTGATAAAAAATTTTTGATTGCAAAATCGATCGTTAAATTATTAGCGACTGATTTTTGATTTTTAGCAATCGATTGTTCGATCGCTAAAATTCTATTTTCTTGTAGTGACCTTAGATATATCCTTTTCTTTATCTATTTTTCCACTAACTTGATGTGAATCAAAGTTCATGCTTTTTATATTTTTCTAACTCAATTTTTTCTCCACTTGTACATTTATTTGGCCAGTAATTCTTTAACTGTCCATTCCTCATTGTGTGTACTATAGGAGATCTTAAAGAAATTGACCTGATAAAAAGGTAGTGAGGATAAAATAGACTAAAAGAATATTTGATATGAAAACTTTAATATCAGATTAATTGAGCTGCGATGTTTCTTATTTATATAATATACTCATAAATGATGGCCTTTACCTTAAGAGCTTACTAATTTCTACTCTATAGCAGATATGACAATATGAGCCTTATGATATTATCTACTAATATATCATTTCAAGTTAAATTTCTTGTAGAGTAGACTAAGTCCATTGAATGACTTATGATTTTTAAAAAGCTTTTCTGTTATGGTGCACTTTCATCTGTAAGTGGTGAAAGTTCATCAACTCGATACACCAAATCAAGGTCAGCACAACCTAATGTGAGCAATATTTTTCTCTCTTATTCTAAAAAAATTAATCCATTAAGAAAAATTTTTTCTATAATGTTATCAATAATTATGGAAATTAATACTGCAAATAACACATCTTCACTTTATTATCAAATAATGAGACTAATTAAACTTTATTTAAAGCAAATAAATTTTTTTATATTTAACTTTGGCAGTAGTAAATTCTAACCTTCCTGTGGGTAGAGGTGCATCATGTATAAAATTTATTAATACTTTATTAATAAAATTAGTAACATAGATATTAAAAGATAGAAAATTTTCATATCTATGGATCTAAAAAAATCCTATCCTTAATACCTAAATTATCATCTTATTCTAATTAAATAATAAAAATAACCACTTCTTGTGGATAAAATAAATTATTTTAATGATTTAATTATAATTTTGTTCACATGCTATTATATTTTGTTTTATAGTCTTTATATGGTATTTATTGAAAAAATTAGATTTTTCTGTCATAGGATGCATCTGATCGGATCAGATTTGTAGCGAAATAATTTTAAAATTTTTCTATGATCTGATCAGATCTGAGAGTTTTTGGATCTAATTAGATTGATCTAAAATTAGAAGTAAAATAAAAATAAAAATAGTAATAATAGTTATCACCTGATCGAGTAAACCGTTTATCCATTATGATGATCTAATGACTGATCCGAGGTCTGATTGAGCCGGGCATTTGATTGAGCCGTACACACGTCCAGCCTCTATTGATATCCACTCGAATTAGATTTGAAAGTCTCCTCCTTTTGAATATGATCTTCAAAGATTAGATCTGATGTCTTCCTGTAGAGCCTTCAAAACAAACTTTGAAGGCCGTACGTTCATCTCACGAACAATGTCATCTCTCGTTGATCTTCGCATCGATGGAACTTGATCTTTGCTCACAAGTTTTGCCCAACTCTTGGGCATAGAGAACTGGGAGAGGAATAGATGAGGAAGGTGTGGAGATGAATATTTTGGTGGGGCTTCGCCGTAAAGAAATCACTATTCACAATAGCTTGCGTAGGGCCCTATTTATAGACCTAGTCAAGAGTTCCTTTGCATATAACTTTGAACAGGTCAAAGTTTAACATGCAGAAGGACTCCTTAACTATTCTCCATGCCCCACCCTCTTATTTTTCTAATTTTGTCACACAAAATTTAGAAAAAGTTGGCATGGAGGTGGAGAGATAAAGTTTGGATAGTGCAAGCAACTTATCTCCTAGATATTTGATCTCATCAAGTATGTTTGACCCATTCAAATTCCATTTGAATGGGACACCTCCACCCTATCTGGTGCACGGCCAAAGGAGGAGTGCACCCCTTATTCCTCATGTAAACATCTAGGAGCATGCGTCCCTAGAAAATCTTCAGGGGGCGCACGCCCCTTATCCTTTAATTCCTATATTCGGGTCAACATTTGACCTATATCCCGTTCCCATCTTATGGGATTAAGAAAAAATCTTTTCAAGTCTCATTCAATGCATTTATGTCAAGTTCTAATCAAGTTAAAACAAATCTTGATTAGACCAGGACTCGGTCCAGTCAGATCAAGAAAAATCCATCTAGAATTTTTGGGAGAGGCTTGTCCAATTTTCATCTCATGATTTTAGGACAAGCCCTAATCTGGCAAAAACAATCCTTATCTTATTTTCATCTTATGAGATTTAGGACAAGTTTTGATCAGACCAGGACAAGGTCTAGTCAGATCAAGATAAATTTCTACAGAGTTTTCGGATAAGCCTTGTCCAAATAGTTCTAGAAATTAGCAGGTATTGTCCTATTTCTATCCGATGGATTAGGACAAGCCTAGATCACATTAGGACACGATTTTTCTAACTTGGACAAGTTTCAGTCAAACTAGGATAGAGGCATACAAGGCTCTTGGATAAGCCAAATCTAATTTGGCTTAGTCGAGATGAACTAGAAAGATGATAGAAGGAGAATATTAGATTCAATCGTGTGCTAGCATAATTTTCTTGAACCTAATTGGATCTAATCCAAATCAATCGAACTGGATTAGCTCAATTGATGACATCCAGATCCAAACCCTTGTTTGTGTGATCTAGTTAGATTTAGTTCTGTATGATAATAAGATATGTCATGATCTCCATCAACGACATCATCGAAATACCTTTTGATAAATCAGAACTCTTTCGATTCACCTAATTAGAATCATCGATCATCAAGATAATTCTAATTGATCCCAAAATCTACTAGGGACACCTAGCAGCATATAGTGGTAATCCATCAAAATCAAATGCGAACCTCTCAATGCAGCTATCTGTTTGATTGGATTCTTTTATCATGAGCCCCGATGAAATTAGTGTTAAGGTGAACTCATCAAACCCAACACCCATCATATGAATGAATCATTCGATTCGAGTCTGATGTAAAATACTAATAGAAACTCCTTTCTATTATTTCACACTAACATGGCCATGAGTTTTAGGACTCGATCTTATGTTCATCATAGGACTACTCCTCTACCAAGGTTAATAGATCCCATCTT
Organism: Cocos nucifera; assembly: GCA_006176705.1. Classification (NCBI taxonomy): domain Eukaryota; kingdom Viridiplantae; phylum Streptophyta; class Magnoliopsida; order Arecales; family Arecaceae; genus Cocos; species Cocos nucifera. Next base: position 42,763 of record QRFJ01001034.1, on the reverse strand, counting down.
GGTGCGATCCAATTCCTATAATAAACATGCCATAGCCAACATACATCTCAGGATTCCAAATGGCTAGGAGACCAAGTTATGGTATAGTCAAACTATAACATCCTCAAGGTGAACTGTCGATGCAACTCAGATCAAAGAATAAGACACACGACTATAGCATCGAGCTAGTCATCGACGAGTAGGTAGACTTTCTTATGACTGCTCGAGGTGGTCACGCTCAGTGCCCTCATTCTCTAATGAGTACCTATACTCTCGCTCCGGTGTCTTTGCACCATAGACTCAAGACTCATCTATCCTAAGAAAGGGATCGTATATCGATATTTTGGATCGATCATCATTCTTGTGATGATCTTATGATCGAGAGCAGTTTATGAGTTAATTATGATAACACATGTTTTAAATTTTCAACTCTTGAGAATATGTGTTATCATGCCTATTAACTCAATGGATGTATCATAGATACTTTAATATATAGTGTGATAGAATAAATAATTTTTTAACTAATTTTAAGTTAAAATTATGAAAATGCCCCTAGAAAGTATTTAACAAGTGTCGGACAATCTAGCTTCTAGGGCACACATTTAACAAACTTTTACTTGACCTAAAGCCAATTGGCTATAAATCTAAGTCACATCTTCTCAAGATGGGCTTGGATTTTCTACTGGCCTAAAGGCTTTATCAATAGGTCAGTCGCATTGTCTACGGTGTTGACTCTCTTGACCTCGACGTATCCTTCTCGAGGTAATCGCGGATTAGGTAGAACCATCTTCTTGGAACTCTTCTAACTTACAGTACCACCAGTGCATAGGAACAAACTTTTAGATGTCGACTTTTGATCATCTTTATCAAACATAAAGTTTGAGTTTGCATACCCCTAGACCTAGAGTTTACCATGCTGAACCTCTTCGGCACCTTTTCTATTTGAGAGACCCAGCATCCTCTTTAGTCTATCCCTATAGACTTTAAAAATAAAAACGAATGATGCCTTACCTAAGTCTGTCATAGAAAATTTCTTAGATAACCATACTTTGACCTATATCAGCATGAAAATATCATTCCCAATCTAGAGGATGTCATCCATGTACAATATGAGGAAGATAATAGCGCTCCTACTGACCTTCTTGAACATACTTAATTTCTTCTCATTTTTGATGAAATCAAACGATTTGATTATATCAAGCATTTCAACTCCGAGATGCTTGCTTGAGTCCATAGATGGACCTTTGAAGCTTGCAGACCTTTATGATCACAATCATTGAATGTGAAAATAAATGGTTGTTCCATATAAATATCTTTCTCAAAATATCCAATTATGAACTTCGTTATCACATCATCTATCATATTTCATAATTAAAATATACTGTAATGGCAAGCAATGTGTAGATGGATGGCCACTGATGAGAAGGTAATCTGATATTCTTTCACCACTAGCCAAGCCTTGAATGTCTCTATATTCCCATCTGCATATATCTTTCTCTTGAAGATTCATTTATATCCAATAGGTACTATATCTTTAGGTGGATCTACCAAGATCCAGATTTAGTTCGAGTATATCAAGTCAATCTTTGACTTCATTACCTCTTACCAATTCTCGGAGTCGATATCTGATATCACCTTATCATAGGTTCTGAGATCATCACCATGAACCCATTTTTTATGAGCAATATTTTTTCTACATCCTCTAAAATAGTATCTAAGTACCTTCAGGAGGATAGCAAATCCTATTTGACCTACGAGATGGAGGAGATAGTGAATTATGAATTGGCTCAGACCAACTGAATTTCTGAGGTTCCTTAGCTCGTTGCTCTTTGGAGACTTTCTCCTTGACCCTAATCTATCTTCCGATGTCACCATCTCGAACAAACTATTTTCAAAAAATGGTGTGTCAATCTACAATCACATTGTGATTTTTCAGAAGATAGAAGTAATACCCTAATAACTCTTTAGGATATCCAATAAATTAAGCTCTAAGAGATCTAGATTCTAACTTATCCACCATCGAACAATCCCAATTTTGAGATGACTCAGACTTAGCTCTTACCATGTCATATCTCATACAGTATGGTAGGAATGATTTTAGATGGAATCCTATTAAACTATGTCCCTAAAGAAACTCAAGAAGATCCATGAAGCTTATTATGGATAGACCATATCTAATAGGATCCGTTTTCTCTATTTTGAAATTTCATTAAGTTGAGGCATTCCAAGCGAAGTCCATTATGAGACTATACCATTATCCTTGAGATAGTTCAAAAATTTTTGACTAAGGTATTCACCTCCTTGATTTGATTGAAGAACTGTAATGGGCTTTTCGGTTTACTTTTCTACTTCATGTCTGAATTTTTTGAACCTTTTAATAGCTTCAGACTTATGTTGTATCAAGTACACATATCCATACCGAGATAGATTATTGATAAAGATAATAAAGTAGTCATAATTACCTCTGACCGGCACATCGAATGGGCTGCACACATCTATATGTACCAGGGCAAGTAGGTCTGTGGCCCTTTCCTATATCCCACAAAAGAAAGCTTGATCATTTTGTCTTGAAAGCATGATTCATAAATCGGATATGACTCGAAAGTCAATGGATTCATTAGTCCAAATTTCTCTAATTTGTTAATCCTGTCTTCATCTATATGATCTAGTTTAAGGTGCCACAGGTACCTTTCATTAACACTATCTCTAGATCATTTTGATCCTATGGCATTCACATTTTGCTCAATAGACTCAATGATGAGAATTCCTTCAAATGATCTTTCTTCCTGCTTGTTCTTTAGACTGGCCAGGTACGTAGGACAGTCCCGCTTTCAATGGCCATAAGAGTTGTAGTAGAAATATTTTTCCTTCTCCATGGCCTTCTTCTTTGGCTCGTCCTTCTTTTCTTCTTTTGTTTTCTGCTTCTTCGCAGACTTCTTCTTTTTTTCAAAAGACTTTCTCTTGAAAGAAGTCTGCTCCATAGCCAGAACTGAGTTATTTGAATCCTTCAAAGTTTGCTCAGTAGTAACCAGCATATTTATTAACTTGGCTAAGGTGCATGGAGCTTATTAATATGGAAGTTCATAATGAACTGCCCATACGAATCAATCAAGGACTGCAGGATTACATCAATCTGCAGTTCCTTGTCCATCAAGACTCTAAGCTTCTCAAGCTCTTTAGGTCCTTAATCATTGCCAAGCAATAATCTTGGACCAACTACCCATCATGCATATGCGCCTTAAAAATCTCTTCAAGACTTGATAATGCACTGCATGACTCTATTCACCGAACAACTCTTGCAGGTGCGCCAACATTTGGCGAGCAATCTCGATGTCTTCATGTTGGTGCTGTAATTCATCTAACATTAAGCCCAACATGTGGCACCTTACTTTGTTATGATCGTTAGACCACTTCTCATGAGACGTTCTCTGATCAGCAGTCGGACGGGCTGGTAAAGAGGAGGTCCTGATCCAATACATAGGTCAACTTTTTTGAACCTAAAATAATTTTGAAGTTCTTTAGCCAATCTTTGTAAATTGGTCTGGTCAACTTGTGGGTATCTAGGATTCGGGCTAGGGGCTTTGATGCAAATATTTTTCTGTAGAGAGTCAAAATTTCTAGTTAGACTTATAATTTGACTCAACCAATTTATTTAGGGGCTTCATTTTTAAATAAATTAGGCTTCTACTATTTTCTCAGATCCCTACACTCTCTTGGCAGAGATGCGAAAATCTCCACGATCATTGATTTCTAGTGGATGGTGCGGTCCCATCGACTGGCTCACCACCTCACCTAATAGTTATTGGTGATGGATCAACCGATGAGTGGATAACTTTTATCCAATATTTTTCTAAACATGATGCATCCAAACTTAGTCTCTAATTCATGAAGCTCATCATGCCTGAAATATTGCTCCACTCCTTAGTTAAGTCAAATCCACCATTGCATAAATTAGATTTCTGATTGGATCCCTCACCATATTTGAAATATTGAGTCCAACCCATCCTGCAACCCATAGCATCCAATGCCTAATAGACATGGTTGCGTCTTTTCAGTGCAACTGAACCACTATATCTAGTCGAGAACAATCAACTCCGGAAAGGGCTCGCACATCTACAATGATGGAAGACCTAGGACTTAATATTTTCTTAGAAAGATTTGATTTAGTCTCTTAGACTCAACTAGTCATAACATTTATGACAAACCTAGTGGCATGGGTTAGCTCGAATCATTAGCCACCTCAAACCAAAACTGGGTCGACTCAATTGGCCAGGTAAGTGAGATCAGTGGGAGGAATATGCCATTAACTCGCTGTGAATGCATTCAGATCGAGTAGCTTTCAATTAGAGATCACTGATCATATTTGCCATACTTACCTTAGACATCGACTTGTCTGACCAGAGCTGATTGGGTTAGTTTACAATCTAGGCTTGAATCGTGGAGCCAAATTAGGTCTTAACTTGATCGACCATATGTAACTGTGTGTCGACCTTAACCCAGACTTAATTCTATTAGGTTGGTCAAATCTAAGCACTCTTGATCCCACCTAACCAACTCTTGATTCGGTTTGATCAACCGCTAGACCTAATTGAGCTACCCACACCCGAACCCATAATTTATGAAGGTATCTTAGATCTGAAAATTTATAATTTTAGACCTAATTAATTTTATAAACTTAATTCTTAATTAAGTCCAAGCATTCAATAATAAAATATGCATAAAAATTCTAGGATTTCAGGATCTAGGGTTTTGCAGAAAAATAAGTTTTCGATTTCTGATTAAAGGCAAACATGCAGCACCCCTACATGCCATAAGAATATCCCATCGAATGAAAAGAGAGGATCTTTAAATCTTTCTTACTCTTATGACTGGATGGCCAAGGAGAATGCTCTAATAAAAAATATGAACTATACTACAAAATTATTAGATTTAAAGTATATAACTGTTACATGATTTAAGATCTAATCTATACATGTTTTGCATACATCTCATGTATCAAATTTAATATTTAAATTTATATTTTAGATATGATTACATCTGATATAATATCTAAAAATAAAATTTTAAATAATCTTATCAAAAAAATTTTAATCTAGACTACTCATGGCATAGATTTATGGGACTAATCTAGACATACATTGCATATGTCATATATATATGAAATTTTTAAATGCATCTCATGCTTTTAGATCTAATTATATCATATATAATATCTAAAATTTCACTAATCTAATCACATAATCTTCAAAAAATTAAATGAATATTTCATAAAATTTTTGATCTAGACTATGAGATTAAACTAGGGATCTAGTCTAGACATATGTTGCCTATATCACATATATCAAAATTTTAAATTAGACCTTATGTTTCAAATTTGATTACATCTAATGTAACATCTGAAACTTAAATGATCAAATCATAAAAAATTAAATCTGGTCTAATCTAAAATATATTTAAAAACTTTCATGATATGGAACAACAGATCTAGACTAGAACATGCATTGTTTATGTCAAACATATAGATTTAAAATATGCAATTTTTTATTTCAAATCTGATTACATCCTATGTAACATCTAAAAATTAAATAATCAGATCATACAAAATAATTTTAGATCAATCTAAAGATAGATCTCTATTGTGGATAAACCCCGCTCCCGTCGAAGTCCAGGCTGATGCTTAGCCTAATGTAACTGATAATCACGGAAAAGCTTTGATCGAAAATTCTCCTCCAGCGATCGAACCCCAGTCGAACTCCTCCAGCGGTTGAACCTCAGCCAAACTTCTTCAACGGTCGAGCCCTAGCCGAACTTCTTCTACAGTCAAACTCCTCTAGCGGTCAAATCCCAGTCAAACTCCTTCAGCAGCCGAACTTCTTCGGTCGGATTTCTACAGTAATCGAACTTCTTTCGGACTCCTCCTTCAGCTGAATTCCTTCAGAAGCCAAACTTCTTTCAGATTTTTTCTTTAGTCAGACTCCTCCAGGAGCCAAACTTCTTTCATATTCCTCCTTCAGTCGGATTCCTCCAGGAGCCAAACTTCTTTCGTACTCCTCCTTCAGCTAAATTTCTTCAGGAGTCGAACTCCTTTCGGACTCCTCCTTCAGTCGAACTCCTCTAGGAGTTGAGCTCCTTTCGGCTCCTTCGATCGGATTTCTACAGGAGCCAAACTTCTTCCAAACTTCTTCAATCAGACTCCTCTAGGAGCCGAATTCCTTCCGAATTTCTTCTTCAGTCGAATTCCATCAGGAGCCGAACTCCTTCCGAACTTCTCCTTCAGTCGGATTCCTCCAGCGGATTACTTTCAGATTTCAGCTAGCACTCCTCTCGAATGATCTCCTCTAGCCGTATTTCCTTTAGAAGTTCGAACTCTTCTGAAATTGATGTATGTCGAAGCTCTTCACCGATCAATGTTTGCTTCCTTCGAACTTTGATTATTGAATCTCAACGAATGATCACTATCAATCTGACGACACCTCTCCCTCTCCATACCAAACCCCACGTGGCCCCGAGCGGCTCAGTACCAAATAGCTATGGCTGTCGCCATCGGTCTGCTACAAGCGACATCAGACGATGCCTCCCTCCATGACAAACTCCACCGACCTTGAGCGGCCCGCTATCAGATGGCTATGGCTGTCACTATCAATCTGCTACAGGCTCCGTCTATAAAAAAGGACCCTCTAGATACATTTTCTCTAACCTCTTTTCTTCTTTCCAAAACTCTACCGAACTCTTTCCTGAGCACTCCACTTCTATTGGTCAGAAGAGCTGACTTGATCGTTGGAGGATCCTATCGAAGCTATTACCACCGACTCTGGACGAAACTTTGTTTGCAAGTCACCGATGGTGATCTCATCTTCTTCGACTCTAGCTCGATTCGACGTCAACTAGATTTTGCACCAATAGAATTGACGCTAGAAGGATGGCCTTTTGTTCCCCATGTACCCTTATTGTTAAAGAAGTGCTCAGCCAATCCTGTGGATCTTCTTCTTCAACATCCATCTCCATCCTCTCCCTTAACCTCGAAAAATGCCTTCAAAGAGGGCGACTACCCGAAGATCTACTGCTTCTGCCATCAGATCTGAGCTAGATCCGTCTGTCCCTGCTCCATCGTCGGTGCTTCAACCTCCTCCTCTACTGACGATCGTGGTAGATCCAGAGCAGTTTAAGCTGCTGATGCAGTGGATTCAGGGCCTCACCGAAATGGTGCAGATCATGCGGCAGCCTCTGGTGGCGGTTCCACCAGAAAACCCTCCATCGAGATGTCAAAAATCAGTCTTAAGGAGGAGCACTTGGGCTAGCATACCCATCGCCCCTGAGAAGAAGAAGTAGATAGCAGAGGATCCTTGCTTGGATTATAGTTCTTCTCCGGAAGGGACCTTGTCTATCCATGGTCGGAAGCTTTCCAAGATCTGCGATCAAGTTGACATCCTCGATCAAAAACTGCAGGGGATGGATCAGCGGATTAAGAAGCTCGGCCACGTCGCCCCAGTTCACTATGATGATGTTTGCATCGATCATCCTTTCTCTTCCTAAATTATGCAAGAGCCCGCTTCGCCGAACTTCAAGCTCCCCTAATTTGAAAGCTATAATGGAACCTCTGATTCGGTCAATCACCTGAAAGCCTTTTGGACCATGATGCTGCTCCATGGCACGCCAGACGCCATACTATGTCAAGATTTTCCATCTACATTAAAGGAAGCAGTAAGAAACTAGTACTCCATATTGAAGTCGGGTACGATCTTCTTCTTTGATCAGATGAGCCATCAATTTATGGCTTACTTCATTAGTAGCCGATGTCCGCGCCGAAGTTTGAATTTTCTGATGAACATCAAGTAGAAGGAAGGAGAATCCATCTGAGCTTATGTCATCTGCTTTAATGCTGCTGTGTTGGAGGTCTGAAATTTGGACCAGTCAATTATGATGGCCGCACTCAAGGTGGCCATCAGAAGAATAATTTATTATTCTCCCTGGAGAAGAAGTACCTTAGGGACTTTGCCGATTTGCTAGCTCGTGCTGAGGAATATGCTCGAGCGGAAGAAGCCTTCAACTTGAAGGATGAGGAAGTCACAGGAGAGAGGTATAGACTCACCACTGATGGAGGGCCGAATGAAGTTCGACCGTGCTCATAGACTCCCTTTGAGTGCAAGGAGCCCAAACTCTTCCTCGAGCTCGTCATCAAAGAAGCCCCGATGGAAGGACGCGAAGAAGTTCTCCCTGAAGGTTTCACAACTACGCCCCCCTCAATGCTCCATAGATGCCAGTTTGAAGCAAGCCAATGGTGCTACCACGGCTAGAACCACCAATGAGGGAAGAACAATAAGGAGATCGACCACCTCCTTGCATCATCAACGCTATCTCTAGGGGGCTTAGTACTTCGACGAGTCGCCATCTCTTAGTCTCAGAGCCAGAGGAAGCTTGCCCCGAATTGAGAAGGCCCACATGAAATAGAGGAGCTCATCCGATCCAAAATTTATCGTCTGAAGGAGCTCAGAGGAACAACGCTCCCACGACCTTAAAACTCAAAGAATCTGAGAATGTACTACCGATAATTTTTCTTCAATAAAACTCCTCCATTTTAATATTATTGTTTCTTGGTGCAAAAACTATCTGATGATAGAAAAGAAGTAATCAATAGTAACCATGTTAGGAACAGGAGGAGAACCTCGTCCTAACATAAGCAAGTCGAAGGCCTCGTTCATTTTAGACAAGATGAAGGAAGAGGCCCTGACAACGGCCCTTATGTGCCCCTACAGTCCGTTAGGAACAGGAGGAGAAGCTCATCCTAATGCGAGCAAAGTCGAAAATCTCGTTCATTTTAGACGAGATGGAGGGAGAGGCCCTGATAATGGCCCTTATGTGCCCCTATAGCCCATTAGGAACAGGAGAAGAACCTCATCCTAACACGAGCAAAGTCGAAGGCTTCGTTCATTTTAGATGAGATGGAAGGAGAGGCCCTGACAATAATCCTTATATGCCCTCACAGCCCATTAGGAACAGGAGGAGAACCTCATCCTAACGCGAGCAAAGTCGAATGCCTCATTCATTTTAGACGAGATGGAGGAAGAGGCCCTGATAATAGTCATTATGTGCCTCCATAGCCCATTAGGAATAGGAGGAGAACCTCGTCCTGACGTGAGCAAAGTCGAAGGCCTCATTCATTTTAGACGAGATGGAGGAAGAGATCCTGACAATGGCTCTTATGTGCTCTCACAGCCCATTAGGAACAGGAGGAGAACCTCATCCTAACGTGAGCAAAGTCAAAGACCTCATTCATTTTAGACGAGATGGGAGGAGAGGTCCTGACAACGGCCTTTATGTGCCCCCATGATCCATTAGGAACAGGAGGAGAACCTCATCCTAATGGGAGTAAAGTTGAAGGCCTCGTTCATTTTAGACGAGGTGAGAAGAGAGGCCCCAACAACAATCCTAAATACGCCCCTACAGCCTGTTAGGAATAGAAGGAGAACCTTGTCCTAGCATGAGCAAAGGTCGGAACCCCGTAGACCAAAGATATGGAGAAGAAAAAAGCTCGGTGGAGAATCCTTACACATGCTTTCCCACGACACCCTAACTATATCAAATTTGAATGGTAGAACCTTATCCTGGTTTGCAAGAGAGATCCTAGTTCGGCATCCACAACAAGCTCGGCATCCACAACGAGCTCGACGTCTGCAACCAACAGCGAGCACGGGAACCCAGGACCAGAATTCTCCTCCGAGCTTCAACTTCAACATCAATAGGAGACAAGATCTCCTTCAACCTCGGCTGGAGATAAGATTTTCCCCGAGCTTCAACTTCGACGTCAATAGGGAACAAGATCTCCTTCAACATTTTGGCTGGAGATAAGATCTCCCCCGAGCTTCCAAGAGCTTCAACCTCGGCTGAAGATAAGATCTCATCCGAGCTTCAACTTCAACAGAAGATAAGGTCTCCCCCGAGCTTCAACCTGAACGAGTGTAGAGCCCAGAAGAGGACTTTGACAGTGATAAGATCTTCTTCAACCTCGGCTGGAGATAAGATCTTCTTTGAGCTCCAACATCTACGCCAATAGGAGATAAGATCTTCTTCAACATCGGCTAGAGATAAGATCTTCTCCGAGCTGCAACTTCAACATTTTGGTTAGAGATAAGATTTTCTCCGAGCTTTTAGGAGCTTCAACCTCGACTGGAGATTAGATCTCCCCCGAGCTTTAACTTCAATAGAAGATAAGATCTCCCTCGAGCTTCAACCTGAATGGGTGCGGAGTCCAAAAGAGGACTTCGGTAGTCACCTTTTTGGTACTCCCTTCCTTTGAATTTCGAACTCAGAAGTAGGAGGACTATTGTTGGGGAAAAATCCTGCTCCCACCGAAGTCCAGCCTGATGCTTAGCCTAAAGCAATTGATAATCATGAAAGAGCTTTGATCGAGAATTCATCTCTAGCAATTGAACCCCAGCCAAACTCCTCCAGCAGTCGAACTCCAACCGAACTCCTTCAGCAGTCGAGCCCTAGCCAAACTTCTTCTGCAGTCGAACTCCTCCAACGGTCGAACCCTAGTCGAACTCCTTCGGTAGTCGAACTCCTTCTTCGATCAGATTTCTATAGGAACCAAACTCCTTCCAAACTCCTCCTTGAGCTGAATTCCTCTAAGAGTCGAACTCCTTCTGGATTCCTCCTTCAGTCAGACTCCTTTAGGAGTCGAACTCCTTCCGTATTCCTCCTTCAATCGGATTCCTTCAGGAGTCGAATTCCTTCTAGACTCCTTCTTCAACTGAATTCCTCCAGGAGCCGAACTCCTTCTGAACTCCTTCTTCAGTCAGACTCCTTCAAGAGTCGAGCGTCTTTCAGATTTCTCCTTCGGTCGAATTTGTATAGGAGCCGAACTCCTTCCGAACTTCTTCTTTAGTTGAATTCCTCCAAGAGCCGAACTCCTTCCAGATTCCTTCTTCAGTCGGACTCCTCCAGGACCCGAGCTCCTTTCGAGTTCCTCCTTCGATCGAATTTTTATAAGAGCCGAACTTCTTCCGAACTCCTCCTTCAGCTGAATTCCTTCAGGAGCCGAACTTCTTCCGAATTCTTCCTTTAGTTAGACTCCTCCAAGAGCCAAACTTCTTCTGAATTTCTCCTTCAGTCGAATTCCTTCTGGAGCTGAACTCCTCTCAAACTTTTCCTTCAGTCGAATTCCTTCAAGAGTCAAAATCCTCCCAGACTCCTTCAGTCAGACTCCTCCAGGAGTCGAACTCCTTTCGAATTCCTCCTTCCTTCGGACTCCTCTAGGAGCCGAACTCCTTCTGAATTTCTCCTTCAGTCGGACTTCTCTAAGAGCCGAACTCTTTCTGAATTTTTTCTTCAATCAGATTTCTTCAGGAGCTGAACTCCTTTTGAACTTCTCCTTCAGTCGAATTTCTCTAGTGGATTGCTTCCAGATTTCAGCTAGCACTCCTTCCGGATGATCTCCTCTAGCCGTATCCCCTTTAGGAGTTCGAACTCCTCTAAAATTGATGTATGTCGAAGCTCTTCACCGACCAACGCCTGCTTCCTTCGAACTTCGATTATTGAATCTCAACGAATGGTCACTATCAGTCTGACGACACCTCTCCCTCTCCGTACCGAACCCCACGTGGTTTCGAGTGACTCGGTATCAAACAGCTATGGCTGTTGCCATCGGTCTGCAACAAGCGACGCCAGGCAGCACGACAGACGGTGCCTCCCTCCATGACAGACTCCATCAGGCCTCGAACGGCCCACTATCAGATGACTATGGTTGTCACCATCAATCTGCTATAGGCTCCATCTATAAAAAGAAACCCTCCAGATAGATTTTCTCTAAGCTCTCTTCTCTTTTCCAAAATTTTGCCAAACTTTTTTCCGAGCACTCCATTTCTGTTGGCCAGAAGAGCTAACTTGATCGTCGAAGGATCCTATCGGAGCCACCACCACCGACTCCAAATGGAACTTTATTTTGTAGGTCACTGATGGCGACCTCATCTTCCTTGACTCTAGCTCGATCCAACATCAACCAGATTCTGCACCAACAATCTCGAAGCAACAACCTGGCTCTGATACCGGTTGAAGAAAAAAATTGGATTTTCTTACCGCAGGATGCATCTGATTGGATCATATTTACAGTGAAATAATTTTAAAATTTTTCTATGATCTGATCAGATCTGAGAGTTTTCAGATCTGATTAGATTGATCTAAAATTAGAAGTAAAATAAAAATAAAAATAGTGATAACAATTATCATCCGATCGGATAAACTATTTATCCATTGTGATGATTTGACGACTGATCTAAAGTTTTGATCGAGCCGCGCACGCACTCGACCTCTACCAGTATCCACTCGGGTTAGATCTAAAAGTCTCCTCCTTCTAGATTTGATTTCCAAAGATCGGATCTGATGTCTTTCCATAGAGCCTTCAAAAGGAACTCCAAAGGCTGCGCGTTCATCTCACGAACATTGTCATCTTTCGCTGATCTTCGCACAGATGAAACTTGATCTTTGCTCGTAGGTTTTGCCCAACTCTTAGGCATGGAGAAGAGGGAGAGGATCAAATGAGGAAGGTGTGGAGATGAATATTTTGGCAGGGCTTTGTCGTAGAGAAATTGCTATTCACAATAGCTTGTGCAAGGCCCTATTTATGGACTAGTCAAGATCCCTTCGCATATAACTTTGAACAGGTCAAAGTTTAACATGTAGAAGGACTCCTTAACCGTTCTCCACACCCCATCCTCTTATTTTTCTAATTTTGTTGCACAAAATTTAGAAAAAGTTGGCATGAAGATGGAGAGATAAAGTTTGGATGGCGCAAGCAACTTATCTCCTAGATATTTGATCTCATCAAGTATGTTTGATCCATTCAAATCCCATTTGAATGGGACACCTCCATCCTATCCATATAGGGTGCACGGCCAAAGGGGGAGTGTGCCCCTTATTTGTGCGTCCCTAGAAAATCTCTAGGGGGCGCACGCCCTTATCCTTTAATTCCTACATTCGGATCAATATTTGACCTATATCCTATTTTCATTTTATGGGATTAAGACAAAAACTTTTCAAATCCCATCCAATGAATTTATATCAAGTCCTAATCAAGTTAGAATAAGCCTTGATCAGATCAAGACTTGGTCCAGTCAAATCAAGAAAAATCCATCTAAAATTTTTGAAAGAGGCTTGTCCAAATTTCATCTTATGATTTTAGGACAAGCCCTAATTTGGCAAAGGCAATCCTTATCTTATTTTCATCTTATAAGATTTAGGACAAGTCTTGATCAGGCCAGGACAAGATCTAGTTAGATCAAGATAAATTTCTATAGAGTTTTTAGATAAATCTTGTTCGAATAGTTTCAGAAATTAGCAGGTCTTGTCCTATTTTCATATGATGGATTAGGACAAGCTTAGATCAGGTTAGGACAAAACTTTTCTAACCTGGATAAGTTTCAGTCAGATAGGATAGAGCCATACAAGGTTCTCGAATAAGCCAAATCCAATTTGACTCAGTCGAGATGAACCAGAAAGATGACAGAAAGAGAATATTAGGTTCAATCGTGTGCTAGCACGATTTTCTTGAACCTAATTGGATCTAACCTAAATTAATCAAACTGGATTAGCTCAATTGATAACATCCAGACCCAAATTCTTATTTGTATGATCCAGTTAGGTTCAGTTCTGCATGGTAATAGGATATGTCATGATCTCCATCAACGATACCATCAAAATACCTTTCGATGGACCAGAACTCTTTCGATTCATCGAGTTAGAATCGTCGATCATCAAGATAATTCTAATTGATCCCAAAATTTACTAGTGATACCTAGCAGTATATGGTGGTAATCTATCAAAATCAAATAGCGAACCTCTCGGTATAGCTACCTATGTGATTGGATTCTTCTATCATGAGTCCCGATGGGATTAGGGTTAAGGTAAAATCGTCGAACACAATATCCATCATATGAATGAATCATTCAATTTAAGTCCGATATGAAATACTAATAGAAACTTCTTTCTATTATTTCACACTACCATGGCCATGGATTTTAGGACTCGATCTTATGTTCATCATAGAACTACTCCTCCTCTACCGAGATTGATAGATCCCATCTTGGTACGATACAATTCCTACAATGAACATGCTATAGCCAACATACACCTCAGGATTCCGAATGGCTAGGAGACTGAGTTATGATGTAGTCAAACTATAACATCCTCAAGATAAACTATTGATGCACCTCAAATTATAAAATCAGACACACGACTGTAGTATCAAGCTAGTCATCGATGAGTAGGTAGACTTCCTTATGACTGCAACATCGAGGTGGTCATGCTCAGTGCCCTACGAGTACCTGTACTCTCGCTCCGGTATCTCCACACCGTAGACTCAAGACTCATCTATCATAAGAAAGCGATCGTACATCGATCTTTCAGATCGATCACCATCCTCATGATGATCCTACGATCGAGAGCAGTTTATGAATTAATTATGATAACACATGCCTAAAATTCTCAACTTTTGAGAATATGTGTTATCATGCCTATTAACTCAGTGGATGTATCACAGATACTTTAATATACAATGTGATAGAATAAATAATTTTTTAATTAATTTTAAGTCAAAATTATAAAAATGCTCCTAGAAAGTATTTAATAAGTATCGATCAATCTAGCTTCTAGGGCACACATCTAACATTTACTATATTCAAGATGCTGTGGCTATTTTTGAATATAATAAATCCACTAACTTCAATATGGCATTGAACATATTATCAAAAATATGATAATAGGTTTGCAATTCTTTATTTGTACATAAACAAATTAAACAGCTCATAAATAAACATATAATGAGCAAATTTATCCTTTTATGCAATAAAACCATAAGGCAAGGCCTATCATAATTAATAAAGCTTCTTTATGTAATAAAGTTATTACAAAGACTAAACAATAATCCAAGAATCTTTATATAATAATCTTTATTATAGGGGCTAAAGTATAATTTTATAAGGATCTTTATGCAATTTATTCTTTATTAGGGACTAAATTGCAAAATTTTTTAAATAGGTTCATTCAATTATAGAAAAGGACCTTTATGAAATAAATTGCTTTGTGCGGGACTGAATTGCAAAATCTGCTGAGCCAAATCATCCAAACGTAGAAAGTGACTTTTATTTAATATATGCTTTTATAGGGGCTTAAATGCAAAATTGCCTTTTCTGTAAATGGGTCCAAACTGGATTTCGGGTTTCGGGTTGTGACCCAAAAACTCGAACCCGTTAACCCTTAGCTCCTTCCTCCCTTCTATTTTCCCCGATCAATGGTAGAAACCCCATAGCCGGTAGCGGAAAACTTCTTAAATCCATCGCCGGCGAGGCTCTGGCCGATGGCAACCTTCGGCGGCCGCCCTGAGATGGTCGTCGTGACCATCGATAAAAGATAGGCTCAGGCCGACGGTTCTCCTCTCCAATAACCCGGCCGACGGCAACTTGAGAGACCCATATGGCGGTCCGTCCGCGTCTCTCAAGACTCACCTTCGGCTTGGCAGTGATTGTGAGGTTCTTTCGATCGTTGTCCAACGTGGCTTGAAAGCCACGTCCCGTGCCACCTCCATCGGGAATCGAAATCCCGGAGCTCCTCCCTCCAAAATCGGTTGATGGTCGTCGGAAAATCTTGGATCGGCAATCCGCCGCCATCTCCCCAAGGCCCTCGACCGATTTTCACCGGCGATCAAGAGGAAGGACCCCGGTTTACGACCGATTTTCACCGGCGATCAAGAGGAAGGACCCCGGTTTACTAATAACCAGCCATTTCTTTTCTTTTCTTTTTTTTTAAATTTAATTTTAATCAATAATTCTGTCCAAAAACTAATAATAATTTATAGATTTTTTAAAATAAATAATTATAAATCTTTACAGACCAAAAATAAATTCGGAATGATTTTGATCAAAAGATCGATCGGATGTCAACATTAAATCTATGAACATGGGAGGAGAAATGGTCTTTTGTTCTTAATTTTATCCATAAATAATAATCTTTAATATGCCAAGAACAAATCTATGACATATCATTGACTAAATAAAATATCATGAAAATAACTTTAATATCATTTACTTTAAAAAATTATAAGTTTTAATATGAAAAAAATCGTACATCTAGCTATTGTTGTTCAAGTTCTAAAATAAATTCTCAATCCAAAGTCTGCAACTGCAATGGTCTGCAACTTATGATCACAAAAAAAAAAATATCTGGATGCTTCTTGCGAATGACGAGCAGCGCTTTCATTTTTGTAACCCTACTTCGAGTACATCCGATGGAGAGGATCTCATAAATTCTCGGATGAGTAGGGGTCCAAGTCCATAGATGTCTATTTATAACGTACCTCATCTATCAAAGATAGTATCTGAATCAGTCGTAAAGACCGTAAAATAGACGTTATCCATGATGGTTGAATAGAACTCAAAATCATCTAACCATCAAATATATTCCTATTATTTTATTAGAGGTTTATCTTTAGTCAGAAACTAGGTTAATTAAACTATGTAAAATAAATTTCAATGGACGTTAGTATGAACCATATCTGGGTAGATCTAATTAAAAAAATTATAATAATATATAATTTTAAAAATTCAGAATATCCTTCTCTTGATCACCGATGTCCAGCCAGCCAGAAGAAATTGAACTGTCTTTTCGATCATTGGGAGGGCTTCAAATCGGAAGGGTCGATCATTCTTCTCTTTCCAAATGCACCTGCAAGCTGTTGCAATCAGCAACCCAGCGAGACGCCTTTCGTTTGATGGGGTACTGTTTTGCCTCCAAAATTGGTGATGGATGTCTGCAAGTGGTGTGGCTTTGCAAAAGGCGCTCAAAGGTATAAAGGATGATGAATTCAAGAATGTTGGTGTTAATTTGAGCTTGTTGCTTTGTAAAAACTCAGCGTGCATGTGGAAGGAAATGAGATTCTCCAATGCAGTTGGCTGGGCCTAAAATAATTAAAGACTATTAAGTGTGATGATAATTAAACATCATCACCATATGATTCATCCACCACATCACACAAAGGTCTCCATGCAGTTGGTTTGGATATGGACAAGTGCAATCAACAATTGGAATCTTAATGGTCATTAGGGAGGCCATGTACATTTAAACCTTAAAACAAATGTTTGCCCACGCTCCAAAAAACAAGAGAAAAACCATTGAAATCCGAAAAGAATTATAGAAAATTTGAAAATAAAATCTATAAATTTCCAATATTATGCTTTGCATGACACATAAGCATGGATGAGCCATTTCTTGTGTGATAAAAACCATGCAACTCCACAGTAGTTATGTAGGGTCTGCATCAAACATTAGGTTGTCTCTGTGGAACACCAATAATGGTATAAGATACAATGCATGCATGGGTGACTTTTACGAAGGTTGGCATGTAAATTCAAAACCACTCCGCTTCAAATATTTCAACCTGTAAATAATTCACTAGACGTTGTTGTATGTAAAGATAACGAACGATAAAAGTAGTTATTACCCCATGGTATCTTCGAATGCATTATCAAATTAATAGCTCTAAAAATTTTATTATTGCAAGTCAGCTTAGAAACTTGAACATGTTATGCCCAACAATGTGAAAAAAAATAGAATCATGGACCTTTAATTATTTAATAAAAAATCACTAATTATAAACCATCCCCTAATGATAACAAACACCTAAGCATAAAATTAACTTCATCTACACTAAGATACATATTATTAACACAGTCTCTAACTATTACCATATATAACTTCAATTTGTGAACATGATACTGTAATTATAGCATAAAAAGGTTTATTTTACTTAGTTGGAAACTTGTATCACATTGTTTCAAAAGTGTAGGTTTTAGGACCAATGCCAATGACCAAATGTGAAGCAGTAACCGTATGTACTGATTTTTGCTGACATTAACCTTGGTTTTTCAGTGAATGAAGGGGTTCGGTTCACCGCATAAAATTAACCTAAGGCTGTTGAGGAGGCTTTTTCAGAAGTTACAGGAGGAACCTGGACTATATCAAGTCATCCTAAAAAAATGACTCCCTCACCCTCCTCTCGATCCTTAAAGGGGTTGAACCAGGCTCTGGGAGAATTTGGGTCTTATGTTATGTTTTTAACAACTTCTACGAAACTTTACTCACATTAACTTTGGCATATTTTCAAAGAGGCAAATGTCGTAGCAGAGGGGAGTTGCAAATGTTGGAAGGATTTTGACCGTAGAATTGAAATTTCTCCAGACTTGCTATAGATCTTGTATTTTGATACATCTGCTGGATGCATTGAATGGTATATAAAATGACTGGCATAGACTCTTTGAAGCATGAGAATTATAAAAAAAAAAAAAAAAAAAAGGGAATGAGAGAAATGCTTCCAACATTGATTGGGAACCTTGTTTTTGTAAAGATTTGATTATAATTATTTGAGATTTGACCTGTTCAAGGGCCGGGTGGTCTATTTGGTCGGCTCGAGCCTAAAGCCTTGTGGATGGACTTAGGCCTAATTTTAGGCCCAATGGATAGGATTGGGCCTAGAGATATTTTTGTTTGATAAATGGATGGGGCTTGGGCTTAAAGTTAAAGTCCAAGCCACAAGCCCTTCCCTCTTTTTTGCGTTATTTATTTTTGTTTGATCTATTTGATACCTGAACTTTACGATACGATAGATATATTTTTGGTTGTCGGTAATATTTAATTATTCATACTTTGTATTTATTTTACATCTTGATAAGAGTTTTTTAGTATTTTTTAAAAATTAAAAATGATCATGAAACCCAAATCTTGGCCAGAAGTCCTTAAAGGTTGGGCTTGGATCCATGGCTTGATCAAGACCGTGCTCAAAGTAAATTGTGCTGACCATTACGAGAAATTCAGCACAAGCCCGGCCCGGCTCAGCTCCCCCAATAAATCTATGTGGGATATAGTTTTGTGATATACGGTATGAACCCAAATACTAAGGTGGAACCAACCTACCATTCTCGTGGCTTTAGTGATTCATTGAGCCGCTAAAATTTTATATTATTTGGCCACAAAATTAGATAATTTTTTGTCAAACCAGTCTACTCAACTTTGTGGGCAGGTTTTTCAATCAATCTGATTCAATATAGCCAAGGTCGTTTTTTTGGATCAACGGGTTTTGAAACTACTACTAATCCTAATAGATCATGAAGGTCAGCATGTGAGATGTTATTCGTTCTGGTCTATAAGTCCTTTTGATTTTAATCCAAAAGACATCTTATATAGGATGAGTGGTTCCTTTCTATATAAATCAAAGTTTTTTTTTATTCACAATCAATATAGGACTAATGATGTCTTTCCTTCTATACCACAATAATACTAAAAGCTATGTTATCATATCTCAAGTATATAACAAAACATGATGGATGAAAGACATTGTTTTTATCCTGGAGTTTAGTAAGAATATTGGCATAAAGTATGCCGAGTATGTTTTACTCTGGTCAAAGGTAATTTGCCCTCAGGTAACGGTACGATGAGCATCAGTTAATGTGAACTTGCCCAAGCCAAGCCACGCATTTGAAAGTGCATCTACCTTTGCCAGGTCCCAATCTCCCTAAATTCACTTGCACCAATCCATTGATTGTTCTCTATTATTACCAGCACGTAGACCCCATGTTCGGGATCCAGGTGTTCGATTCGACATTAATTTTTGTCCCTAAATTCCTGAGCTAATCCTTCATGTGGTCCTGATCACTTAATACCCAATCATCAAGCATAAATACCGATTGTAACTCCTCGTTAGCTAATTGTTTATCCCATGCAAGACTTTATTTTCCAGGAGAATTAACAAGGGTTGGGAAGAAAGAAACGCAGAGGGCAAGGGTGGCACATGGTCAGATCCCAATCGCCCCATCACTCTGGCAGTTATCAACGTCGCAGGCTCCATTTGGCCCACGCTGCCGTCTTCTTTGCTAAAATTACTCGTATATAAAAATAATCACATCAACATACGGTGCCACTCGGTGCCCCCACCAGCATGGCATCATTAAAATAATCGCTCCCACATTCGTCAACTTTTGACGCTGGCTTGGGCCCCGTTCCAGCTCCGTAAATGTCCTTCCAATCAAACAAATATTAGCTAGGCATGTTGTCTTTTGTGGTGCTTCCAGACGCGATGGTAACTTTTTTATGGCCGGCTCGCTGCCGGAACGTTCGTGATGGTGATATACAGCGGTAACTATTTTTTTATATGTACCATCTCTAATTTTTTTCATAGCTGAATGAAGATGATTAAAGTGGAGTTAGCTTTGTTATAAGAAGTTACAGAAAAGTTATATAGTATTTTATTAAAATAAAAAAAAAATTAATGGAGTTTTGGTTGCAGCAGGTGGGGTTAGTTTGGTTTCCAAAAATATGTCATGTACTTCAAGAATTCTAGAGGTGGCTCGTGTTATTTTTAAATGAGCTTTTTTGGCAAATGGTTATCTGGATCTATATCTTTTAAGATTGTTCCCATCCGTTTTGCTAGGATTGTTATAAAATTAAAGCAGCTCTATAAACTTTTGAAATCATATATATTTATAGAAAGATAAATAGTAAAATAAATAGTACTACGAACGAATTGGATGATCGTATATGTAGCTAATTACATAGGATGTATGCTGTGGACATCTTTATCGGATGTTCATACCGAATTTTTTTTATATATTTTATTTGCTGATTCTTAGGGATATTTTTATTCTAGATTGGGTTTATAAATCTGATTTAATAAAATAAAAAACTATTGTCATACCATATGATCATTGTACATCATTTCCGTTGATGTTATATTATTTACAAATTGAAGCCCCAATGATAATTAAGCAAGTATGTTGTACATGGTGGATGCAGATGCAAACCATCTACATGTTTATGTACATATAAAATAGCCTCAGATGGATCATGCTGTGGATGAAGTCAGCAATGTTGTCCAATTCTAACGTATACCTCATCATTTTGTGGTGAACTTAAACCCAAAGAAAGTTCGTTCGTCAGTCAGGTCAATCCCTTGCACATGAGGTAAGATTTCTTTATCAGGAGCAGGATTAAGGGAGATTAAATTGGGACATTCTTTAGATTTAGGATGCCCCCTCGTTATCACTCATTTAATTTGCCGCCATGTGATTTGCGATGCAGTGCATCAATAGAAGTTGGACATTGATGATGATGAAAATTTTGCCCATAGGGTTCAATTATGGGACATCTTGTTGCTATTGTTTGCTTAATGGCTCCACGGTTCCTGTCCTTTTCAAGATCAACCCAAATAGTTGAGAAAGGATTTGTTGGTTATAGTTTTAGAGTACAATAATGTCCCATAAGAACCAGTGAATTATTAAATTTATACTATATTATTAAGCATGAGTTGCATGTCAAATTTTGTGGATGAAAGCATCCTTAGTTCAGCTGTGGACAAGTACATAAAAAAAAAAAAAAACGATTGAGAGATTAAATACATAACCCATGCGCCATGACTCGCATCTATACAATTTAAAATCAAATTTGCTGTATTTAAAAAGTCTCTACTTATCTCTTGTTCATGTACTTAATCGGCTGGACTCTTTTTAAAATTTAAAAGATACGTCGATACATATATTTTTTGTAACCCAGATGTTTTGTTTCTCTTATCCTCCAGTCCTTTTTAAACCTTTTTATTTTGTTTTTATTTAACATGCAATGCACATTGCACGGGACTAGTTGCTGGTGTTACATAATCCAACCATCTAAAGTCCAAATAATACCAAACCATATTCAAATTTCATGATGCCATGACCAATGCCGCACTTGAATTGCATCTAAACAAACATATAACGACCAAGCAGCACCAAGAATGTTTAGATTTGTGATAATTAATGATGCCACCTTAGATTAAATTATGCTAATCCACGCCTCCTAAACCAAATCATTAGAATTATATCCTAGTTCTCTACGTTATGCCATATTATATACCTCCTTTGAGTTGCCTGTCCACGTTCCATCGGAAGGTCAGAATTACGGTTTATGCTTGGCTTCTACTGTTCTTCCGCGAGGAGAGGAGTATACGCAACCTTAACGATATTCCACGGCTTCCATACATCGTCCGTTGCTTCTACTCATCTTTATTCATTTATCTCGAAATCAAATACCAGCCATGCCTCATCCATTCCACAAATTAAAATGGGTCTGATAGGCTCCATGTTCCATCCTGCACCATATGTACCATATCAACGGTGCATCGTAAGAGGAACATCGAGAGCACAAGATGCATGGAGCTCATGGGATGCATGATTGGCATGGTGCAACGCAATCTGGCAAGCTTCATTCATGTTGGAGCCCCTTGTATCAATAATTTTCATGAGTGAGCTGTACGTATGTTTATATATAATTGAGCATCAATAAGATAGAAGAAGAAACTGTATCGGAATAAGAATCCTAGTTGCATGGTATTCAGGGGGGTCGTTGAGGAACCCCAGTTGTTTATCCCCCAAAAGTAGGCTCAACAACATCACCCTGCCGGCCGATGGCTAATTTGGGAACCTAACCTTATTGGGGCAGTTGAGAGCGGAGATTTAATATATTTTTCTCTCTCTACCTCTCATCTTACTGCCACGTGTCATCCTATCATTTCCTAAACAAAACTGGAAGATGAAAACTTGGCCCTGCTCTCTAACTAAACTCAATCTAAACCAAAACTAATCCCTCTCTCTCTTCCTAGCTACTCGTCTCATCTCATGTCATCTCTCTGTGGAAGAGGAGGAAGAAGCAAGAGCTATGGTTTCGGGAAAACCATAGCAAATCTCTTCTCCCCTCCATCCCACTACTGCCACTCTCACCTCACCTCGATGCTTAGAATGGTCAAGCACAAGCTCCGCCACCTTTGCTCGCAGCTCCGGTGGCCCGGTCGACGGCGGACCAAATCCCGGGTGGTGATTCGAAGGTTCGGCCGGTCAAAGATGAAGAATGAATCGGTTGCCACAGCAGTCTTGCTACCAAACGTTCAAGAAGCCAGTAGGCCAGTTCGGATCGCCACCTTCAATGCTGCCATGTTTTCGATGGCTCCCGCCGTCCCGAAGATCCAAAGATCTGTGACCATCGACCCGGTGGAGCTCGACGTCCGGTGTAAAACGGCAAATGATCGGCCAAAGAGCATACTAAAGCAGCAGAGTTTGGCGAGGTCTAATCTACGAGTTTCTATCAATCTCCCAGACAATGAAATCTCTAAGAAACGAAGCAGGGAGGGTGATGATAGGAAGAGTGGGGATTGGAAAGGGAAAGCTCCTGTGTCTTATAGCTTCAGCCATTCATCTGGTCTTGGGGGTGAGAGGGGGAGGGAGAGCTTGAGGAGCGAGAGGAGTGTTTTGGATGTCTTGAGAGAGGTTGGGGCTGATATAATTGGGCTGCAGAATGTGAAAGCAGAGGAGGAGAAGGGGATGAAGCCTTTGTCGGATTTGGCGGCAGGGTTGGGGATGAACTATGTGTTTGCTGAGAGTTGGGCGCCGGAGTATGGGAATGCGATCCTCTCGAAATGGCCTATAAAGCAATGGAGAGTTCAGAAAATATTTGACGACACTGACTTCAGGTAGGTGTTCGTATGAAAAATTCTTCTGTTTTTTCTGGTAATAATTACT
The DNA here is from genome assembly GCA_006176705.1 of Cocos nucifera. Taxonomy (NCBI): domain Eukaryota; kingdom Viridiplantae; phylum Streptophyta; class Magnoliopsida; order Arecales; family Arecaceae; genus Cocos; species Cocos nucifera. The sequence continues at coordinate 19,199 of QRFJ01001034.1, read as the reverse complement.
TGGAGGTTCAAATCTTTTATGTCTTTTATTCATGCCATTAGTAATAGAAATATGATTCTGAATTGGCTGAATCATTAAACTGAATGATAATAAAATCCATATCACGTTATTAACAAAAAAAAAAGAAAGAAAGAAAAGAAGAAGATAATTAAAGGATGAATCCTTGAATCATCTCGTTTCTATGTGGATACAGAGGAGTTGTTGATCTATATTACTGATGGTAATTTGCTTACTCTATGGAAAGTAAATTGGAGTAAGGAAATGGAAAGCAATTACTTGACCTTCCCTTGGAATCCAAGAAAGAAGACTGTTTATTGAAAAGCCATAATTTAATTAATATAAGCAACTTTATTTTTATTTTAAAAATAAAGGAAACGCCTTCTTAGGTTCGGTGATCATAAGCTATTTGCAGCTGCTCTGTAGCATGGTTGTCATGCCAAAAGAATGGTTCTTTTTATTAATTAATAAGGATGAAACAAATCTTTGTCGTGGATGCTCGTTCAAATTTATTGAAAGGTGGGGAGTCTTTGTTTCCTCTTTTTTTTTCTTTTTCTTTTCTTTCTTTCCAGCAATACAGCACATAGATGCGAAAGATGAAGCAAACAGTAGAAACTAGTTTATCTTTATAAGTTGTCTGGGCTCTACATATCTTAATTTCAATTGCCTTTTTCTTCCTTCACATTTGAGTACCTGAAGCAGTTTGTCTCGGTGGCCAAGCTAAAAGAGTGAATATTAATAATCGCCAACTCTTCTGAACTATAAATAGTTCAACTGCAATATTTTATCTAATTTGGACTTAAAAGTTAGGATCGTACGAGGGATTCCAATCTAGAGGATGCAATTTGCCTTGTTTTGAAGATTTTCAGCTCGATGAATCTGTTAACCGACCGACCATATGCTCTCTAATGTTGTAATTTGCCCGCAGAAATGTGTTGAAGGCCACAATCGAAGTCCCCGATGCAGGAGAAGTAAACTTCCATTGCACCCATCTCGACCATCTCGATGAGAATTGGAGAATGAAGCAAATAAACTCCATACTTAGATTCAGTGATGGACCGCACGTATTAGCCGGAGGCCTGAATGCTCTCGAAGAAACAGACTATTCTGCTGAAAGGTGGGCTGATATTGTGAAGGTAAACATCTCATCATGATCGAGAACCAAGGGCCTCTGTCATTTTTGCTGCTTCAATGTTTTGTTTTGCACAAAATTCCTGCTATTCATTGCTTTTACTTGTTCTCGAAAGCAATAAATCTTTGCTTCCAAATGGCACTAGAGATTCAGAAAAAAAACGAAAGGGTTTTTATCATAGATGTCGTCAGGTCTGCTTCAGTTTTCTTCCAGCATTTTTTGCGAACAAAAACAGAAAAGGGAAGCAAAGCAAGGGTCGGCCTTCTTTTGTACCTGGCCGTCGATTTCGGATTTCAAGGCTTCACACAAGTTGGAATATTCATTGCAGTATTATGAAGAGATTGGGAAACCAACACCCAAAGTTGAAGTGATGAAATTCTTGAAGGAGAAACGCTACTTGGATGCCAAGAATTTTGCAGGGGAATGTGAAGCTGTCGTCGTCGTCGCAAAAGGGCAAGGTAATGGAGTTACTTCAACCACAATTCTAGCGAAATTTAGGTTGCAGAAGAAAAGAAAAGTAGATGCTTCAATTAAATGACACCAGTTTTATAGAGTAGGGGAAAATGTGATCAAATAGACACCAGTTTTGGTACTCTCCGACGCATTTTCTGTTCTCCATTGCAGATGTGCAAGGAACATGCAAGTATGGGACGAGGGTTGATTACATACTAGCCTCACCAAATTCACCATATAAGTTTGTGCCTGGCTCTTACGGAGTTGTCTCTTCCAAAGGAACCTCAGATCATCACATTGTAAAGGTTGACATCATGATGGCTAATGTCAAGGAAAATGATAGCAGACGTCGCCAACCGAAGCAAAGAGTTATCAAGATAGATAGGTTCTCATCTAAAGGGATATGGGGAACGAACTTTTGACTGCACTTTCTTTTTCCTCTTTCTTATACAGTTTGTGAGAATTTCTTTTTCCCCCTTTCTTTGTTCATGATTTTGCTACTATCTTGTATAAAGCCAAGGCAAGGGAACTATATCTTTTTGCTTCCCGATAGGATGCTGCCATGGTTACTTAGTATTTGAGAATGAAATATCATGAATTTTATTTTACTTGTGGTGATGACCCAAACGAATGCACATGTTATATAGCCCGAGATCAAGAACACATTTTTCTTATGGCATTTACTTGTAGAGATCATTTTTTTAAAAAAAAATGTTGAATAAAACATTCAAAACAATTGCGAATTCTTACCGCAGCATTTTCTTTATTTCCAAGGAAAAAGGAGCCTAGACGTTCATCATTTCATCAACATCATGAAACAAACAGCATGGAAATCATATTAGATTTTGACCTTCCGAATCTTTGAACCCAAATGACAATCTCCCCCTCCTCCTTTCCATATCTATGTGTGAAAGAACCTTAATCTAGAGCTTAGAAATTGAAAATGCAATGCAACATGGGAGAGCTCAATTCAGCTGATATGCTCCGCTTGCAATTCTAAACAGACCAAGCGGGAACATACAGAAGGATATTTCTAGGCAGATCATGTGCAAAATCTATAATAGGCCTGACCAGATGACTAAGTCTAAAGCACTCTAAATTGAGCCCTGCAGGTCAAATCCATTAAAATTATGTTAGTCTGGTCTACTAACGAACTCTCGGAACATGGTAGATATTTTTAGTGAGTCCCCTGCTAAATAGTTGATCGTGTCATATAATTTGGGAACCAAGGATTAGTCTTAAGCTTAAGAAGACTTTCTTTAACCTGTGCTTTCACATTCTGATGTTTCCTATGTAGGATGTTAGCTATGTGTGGGCCAATGGCCAATTAGCAATGGCAAATGTCTATTTATGCTTCCTCATGGGGGGATTGATTCCAAAGCCCAAACAACTCCATGTGTTGTAAGTGTAACAAATTCCTGTTGAAAAAAGTTATGGGATTAGATTTTGAGTGGAGTGGCAAAGTTGGTCGAGTCCATGCTTAATTGCTAAGCCACCATCTAAAGTGGAGAAGCAGGGATATAGCTCGTGGTAAAGTGGATTGGAAAGTAACCAAAAGGAGGGGATTGGAAAGTCCATATCTTTTGCTTTAGGAAGATCCAGCTAAAATGGATACTGTTACGATGTCTTTAATTCACATGTTCACATCTAGTCTCTTAGAAGTGTTGGTGCTGTTAATCTATCGCTCGACTCACCAGCAACTGATTGACCATCGACCATCGACGATCATTTACCGATTGACAATTGATGATAAAAGCACTCGCCGAAGGATCCGCTGCCTATCGATTCACTATCGATCTGACCGACACAATGATGGGAGCATCGACATACTACCATCCGACGGACCGACCATCATTCAGTCTCAAGTCCGTCGATCAACCGACAGATGATCGATCCGCCTCCAAATTCACCGACCGACTGATGATCAGTCGGCCTCCCCAAATTAACCGATCGACTGATGATCAGTCGGTCCCCGAAAGTTAACCGACCGACCGATGGTTAATTAGTCTCAAGTCAATCGACTGTCCGATGGGAGCTCTCCAAACAACCTATCCGGCTTTCGATCGATCTTACGAAATCGTCTTCAAGAAGAACGGACAACGATAATTAGTGGATAGTTTTAATCACTTACCCATGATCACACTATATTGAAAAAAGAGGGACCCACGTACTCAGTGGTTATCACTCCGACACCTATAAAAGGAGGATAACTTGTCAGTTTGGTAGGATACATCTAATACTTTTAGAGCAATCTCTATTACTTTGCTCTCAGATTTCTATTCGACCAGTCTACTCTACTAATTTAAGCATCAAAGGATCTCCGCTGGAGCTAACTTCGGTCAGTACGGACTTGCTCTTGCAGATTTCTTAGTATTCGGTTGCAGACGCAGATGGATTGGCCGCAATAGATTGGTGCGCCAGAGAGGGGCTCAACAATAAAATCCGAAGAATGATGAAAATACGTGCTCGCAATTCAACCGGCTCCACTGGCCAATCATCCCGATGAGAGGTGCCCCCCCTCCATCGCCAGTAATGGTGAAACACAGCTTTTCACATCTGGCGGTTACGTCGGATGTGCATGCCCAACAACTGGTTGTGCTAACGCAGCAAATCTAGATTTTGATAGTGATCGTGCACAATCTCCAGCATCAACCGCCCGTGGTGGTGGAAGGCATAGTGGTGCGGGCGGCATCATCCAGGCACAACCGCCGTGCACCAAGGTGCTCAGTCTCCCCTTCATCGAAGCGACCGTCTCGATGCTCGCATCAAATGAAGTTTCCATCTCCTCACCGCTCATGAGGAGCTGCTCAACGATCATGACGGTTTGCCTCCCCTTCCTCTCATCGGAGCCAATACAAGGAGAAACAACTGCGTGACTTTACGACTTCCCCTCCTCTAGCTCTTCCAAAGGATTGATGCTGGGGATGTCACATCAACGATGATTAAGTGATTATAAATGAAAGTTCAAAAAATCAACCATCAACTGGTCTAGATCTAGGAGGACATGAAGAGAGAATCCTCTGATGGTCTTCGTGTCCACACGGTCCCTTCCTTCTCCTCACAAATCTTGAATGTGTCAATCCCATCACAATTTAAGATGCCTCAAGTGGAGTCATACGATGGCTCCACTGATCTAATCGATCATCTTCAGAGCTACAAAATTCTCATGATAATCCAAGGGACAAATGACAACCTTATGTGCATCAGCTTCCCGACCATCCTTCGAAAAACTGCTCAAGCCTGGTACTCCGTGCTTCAGTCGGAAAGCATCGACTCCTTTGAGCAGCTCGAAGACTCCTTCGTAGCCTACTTCAGCACTAGCTGAAGGAAGCCACGAACTTCAGACAGTCTTTTCTTGATCAAGCAGAACGAACGAGAGACTCTTCGAGCCTTCGTAGCGTGTTTTAACACTGCCATGCTTGAGGTCCAAAGTCTTAACAAAGAAGTGGCCATTTCGGCCATGAGACAGGATCTATGAGGCTCTTGGTTCACCTACTCATTGGATAAAACCTTTCTCAGACTTATGCCAAACTTTTAGAGTACGTGGATAACTACATTCGTGCAGAAGAAGGCGCTTCTGACCAGTGCCAACAAAACAAAAAGGGACAGAAGAAGAAACAGCGGAAGAACGATGCTTCGGTCGATCCCAACCAATCCATTCCGAACAAGAAAGCAACATCCTCCCAACTGAGCCCAATGTTGATCCATTTGAAGAGTCGGTATAATAATTACACTCCCCTTTCCACTCCACAAGCTTAGATCTTGATGAAGATCAAAGAAGAGGAATACCTTCGCCAACCCCCATCGATGAAAAATCCGAGCAAAGACAAAAAAAGGTACTATCGATTCTATCGTGACTATGGTTATGATACCAAACAATGCTTCCAACTAAAGGATGAGATCAAGGCACTTATCCGATGGAAATTTCTCAGCAAGTTCTGGCTCGATCATCTAACTCAACCGCATGCCAATCAACCACCACCATCAGGGGAGAACCATCAAAATCAATCGACGGCTGGGATGATCAATATGATTTTTGGACGACCAAGAGTCGGGGGGCAACATCTAAAGAAGAATCATCCAAGAAGCGACGATTCGATGAACCCATTTCTTTTCGAATGATGATGTAAGAAAAATTCAAATTTCCTATGATGATGTTGTCGTCGTCTCGACGACGATAGTAAACTATGATATAAAAAGAGTCCTCATAGGTAATGAAAGTTTGGCTAATATTTTATTTTACTTGACTTTCTTCCGAATGAATTTATCGATAGAATGACTCCAAAAAGTCGCTATCCCTTTGGTCGGATTTATAGGAGACGTCGTCGATGTTGAAAAAAAGATAGACCTTCCATTGACTGCGGAGGCAGAACCTCGGCAAAGCACTATCGTCTTAATTTTTATAATCGTTAGAGTCTCGTTGGCATACAATACCATACTCGAAAGGTCGGGACTCAATACCCTCAAGGTGATAGTGTCTATGTATCACTTACTGGTCCGATTTTCGACTAAGATTGAAGTTGGAGAAATGCGAGGCAACCAACAGATTGCCCAATGCTGCCTCGTAATTACTACAAAAGAGAATAAGTTGGAAGACTCTTCACCGCTAGAAGAACTTGACCAATGGGAAGATGAAAAATGAGGTGAGCCGGCTGAACAGTTAATCTCCATCCCATTGCAAGAGAACGACCTGACTAAGGTTATTCAAACTGGGTCATACCTTCAAGCGATGGAGCGTGAATAGCTGGTTCGGTTGCTAAGAGCCAATGACGACGTATTCACTTGGTTGGCAATCGATATGCGAGCATACCTTCGGAAATAATCACTCACCAACTGAACGTTAATTCGAACATCAAGTCGGTGAGATAGAAGAAGCGACCATTTGCCCCCGAGTGATAAAAGATCATCGATGAAGAGGTGGACAAACTCCTCACAGCAGACTTCATCAGAGAGGCTCATTACCCCGATTGGCTTGCTAATGTCGTCATGATAAAAAAAATCCAATGAGAAATAGTGCATCTACGTTGACTATACCAATCTAAATGAAGCATGCCCGAAGGATAGTTTTTTTTCTTTCAAAGATAGATCAACCAATCGACACGACCTTGGGGCATCGACTCCTAAGTTTCATGGATGCTTTCACGGATTACAATCAGATCTGAATGGCACCTCAAGACGAAGAACATACTGCCTTCATCACCAACAAAGATATTTACTGCTACAAAGTGATGTCGTTTGGACTCAAAAATGTAAGAGCGACCTACCAACGGTTGGTGAACAAGATCTTGAAGCCATAGATTAAGCAGAATATGAAAGTATACGTCGATGATATGCTGGTAAAAAGTGCTCAAAGTCAGGATCATGTCCGAGACTTAGAAGAAGCTTTTAACACACTCCGACGACATCGGATGAAATTGAATCCGACCAAATGTGCCTTCAGAGTGATGGTCGGAAAGTTCTTTGATTTTCTTATTTTATATCGAGGAATCAAGATGAATCCCAAAATGATAAGAGCAATCGTTGACATGAAACATCCAACCTCGAAGAAGCAGGTGCAACAACTCAATGGAAGAATTGCTATGCTCAGTCGGTTCATCTCCAAGTCTGCCGAGAGATGTCTTTTTTTCTTTAAAACTCTACAGCAATCTAAAGCTTCTCATGGACCGACGAATACTGACGATCCTTCAAGGAGCTAAAGAAGTACTTGATGACTCCTCCATTGCTCATAAAGCCGATGGAAGGAAAACTCTTATATTTATATATGGCCACATCCGATGAAGCTATAAATTCGATTTTGGCCAGAGAAGATAAAAGTCAAGTACAGTGCCCTATCTATTATGCAAGTAAAGTACTTCATAATGCCAAAAGCTGATATTCAAAGGCCAAAAAGATGATCTACGCCCTGATCATTTCAATACAATGGCTTCGGTCCTACTTCCAAGCCCACATAGTTCATGTTGTCACCAACCAACCCCTGAAGTCAATCCTACATCAATCGGATACCTTAGGCAGAATGGCAAAATAGGTGATAAAGCTTAGCAAATTCGACATTCAATAATGCCCTCGCCCATCAATGAAGGCCTAAGTACTGATCGATTTCATCACTGAATGTACCATCTCGGACAACAAGTCCAATCAAGAGGAGACAATTTGCAAGTCAGCAAAAAACACCCTTGAAACTGAACATGAGTCGGCTTGGGCGTTACATGTTGATGGGGCATCAAATGCCCTTGGAAGCAGCACTGGACTTATTTTGGCAAATTTCGATAGAACAATCATCGAATACGTCCTTCGATTTAATTTCAAAGCTTTGAATAATCAAGCCAAGTATGAAGCTCTTCTTGCCGACTTGAGAGTCACCAAGAAGCTCGAAGTTAATGAGTTAAAAACTTTCATCGACTCTCAACTTATCGTGGGACAAGTCAAAGGCGATTTCGAAGCTTACGATCTGACAATACAAAAATATTTGGAGAAAGTGTAGGATCAAATTTCTGTCTTCAAATACTTCAATATTTCGCACATCCCTAGAGTCGAAAATGCTCGGACCGACGCTCTCTCCTGACTCATCGTCACTACTCCCAATGAACTTGGCCGAACATACATCGAATACCTTGATGTGTCAAGTATCGAAAGGGTAGAAGAAGTACTACAAATCAATGATGAACTGAGTTGGATGGAGTCGATCATTAGGTACCTGACTGAAGGAACCCTACCCAGTGAACCATCGAAAGCAAAATGCTTAAGATGGATAGCCTCACAATATGTGATGATAGACGGATGACTCTATAAATGATCTTTCTCTCTTTTGCTATTAAAATGCCTAGGACCCATTGATGCTGATTATGCGCTTCAGAAAATCCATGAAGGAATCTGTCGAAATCACTTGGAGGAAAATTTTTTGCCTATAAGATCCTTCGGCAAGGATATTATTACTGGCTGATGCGTGCTAATTTATAGCTATGGCAAGTGCACCAGTCGATCAAGTAATAAAGTGAATGAGTAGAGTATCGTCCCTAGAGGATTGGAAAACAAGTACTGAAAAGCTCTTTCCTATGCTTTATTTAGAAGATCGATTTATGAGAATAAAAAAAAATTAAAAAAAAATAATTAAAATAATTAATTTTTTTTTATTAAATAGAGAGAGTGTAAATTATTGAGGTTTTAAATTCAAGAGCAATGGATTACTAAGGCAATCGGTTCACCAACTCAATCAATACGATATTCAGGTTTTTAGATTAATTTTATTTCATGTGACGGTGGAGTCTCCTAATTTATTCACTACCCTTTGGTCCAGGCATAGCAAATCTATTAATATTTATTAATTACCCTTTGATCCAAGTGTAATTTAAATAAATATTAATGCATTAGGTTTTGTGAAACCCTCTAATTAAAATACGCTGCGTCCAAAGCGCACTAAAATTTCCGCATGCATATGAATTCTAATTTGATTCATAATACAAGGTATATAATCAAGAAGCATTAACATAGATGTACTTGGTCCGTAACATCTATGTTCATCAGATCAATTAGAAGATGGCCAGTAATCTAAAAGCATTAAGATCAGATTTATATACTCCTCATGAATAAAATTTAAAAATAAATTATACTGAATATTGCATCAAAAGAGTGGCTACACCTTAGCCTTAGTAAAATAAAATTTAGTTCATGATAACAAATTTAAAAACAGTAAATAAAATAAAAAGCATGAAGAAATTAGACTGTTTGATTGCTGAAATTGATTATCTGTTGCTCTTGATGCGGAGAACTTGGTGAAGAAGAAGAGGCTCCTTGATATCTCCTCTCTCTTTCTTCCTCTCTCTCTTTCTTTCTTTTCCTTCTTCCCGTCTCTCTCTGTTTTCTCTCTGATTCTCCTTTCTTCCCTGTTTTTCTTTCTCTCACTGATTTTCTCTGTTTTTCCCTTTTTCTTTTTTTTTTTTTTTTTCTCACGGCAACAGGGCTTTTTATAGATGAAGTCTCCAAAATCCATCCAAAACTCGATTTTAGACTCCTAAAACAATTCAAACTATGATCTGAATAATTCTGGCCGTGCGATGTTGATCAAACGGTCCAAAAACCACTCAAAAACCCGTTAAAATAACCCAGATCAAGTCGGATTTAATATCAGCCGTTGGATCATCCAATGGATTGAATCTGGGCCGTCCGATCTCGTTGAAATCAGCCTTCAGACCTTTAGTTTCAGTCGGGATGAATCTCGGCCGTTGGATCTCGACCGGGAGCTGCGGATGCCGTCCATCAGCGCCTTCTTCTCGTCCGTCCGATCAAGATTCAGTGAAAACCGCCCGTTGGATCAGCCAGAATTCCCAAATTGCCCTCCGTGGACCGTGCGCGAGCCCGGTGTTGCGTGGACCGCCGCGTTCTTCAACCAATCAGAGCGCGCCTCCGTCTGTGAAATTCCTGAAATACCCTTCGGTTGGTCCACCGTACGCCGCGAAAAATGCTGACGTCATCCTGACGTCAGCGTTGCGTCAGCGGTTTTTTTTTTTTTTTTTTTTTTTTTTTGAAATTCGATTCTGGGCTCGTTTGAAGTCCGTTTTGCCTGAAATTTATTTCATCTGAATCAGAAAAATGAGATCTTCACATTGGTAGCCTTCTTTCCTGCATAAGATTAATAAAAGTATCAATTTTTAATAAAATATTTTAATTTATTTTATAATTTAATACTTTTATTAGTATATTTTTACTACTTATCACACCCCCCAACTTATTCATTGCTAGTCCCTTAGCAATGTTTTATTTAATACCATATTTTAATAAAATTATTTATCACAGAGATAAAATCTTGGATTAAAGATCAAAAAGTTTAGAAAATATTGCTAACTAAGCATTGAGCTTCGGAAGCAAATTTTTTAGTCAATACAATTAAAAACTTTCTTAGAGTACATCAAAGATCTATAGCACTTATGTTCGTGATGACTAACTTTAGCATTTCAGTATTAAACTAGAAGAACAAAAGTATCCTCTCTTATCACTTATTTTGGTCAATTTTCTATACATTCTCAATTTTATACTCATGAATTAAGGTAGCTTTCACACTGCCTTTTTTTTTTTTTTTTTTTTTTTTTTTTTTTTTTGCTGAGCATCCTGGCCTTCCCTTTACCGTTTTACGTGAATTTCCACACTTGACCTAGGTGCAGAGACCCAGTTACTAGGCTTTGGGCAATCCACATATACTCTGTCTTTTGCACTTTATTTATAGGCAGGTAGCTCTTTCCTTAAATTCAAGTTTCTTTGATTAGAATGTATATTAATTACCAATTTTCAGTGATAATTGAATCTTCAGTTGGCCTTATAATCAATACCTACTTTGCCTTGTTAGTGTGCATGTGCAATTAGAAGTGCTAATAATCTTTTAATGACCTAAGTAGGCTGTTAAAAGTTGACCAACTAATCTACTTCTTTAACTCATTACATTCATTAGCAAATAATTCTATCTTTTATCACTTATCCAGTTTATCTTTGCTCAAGATTTTCTTCTTGACACATGATTTTTTTTTTTTTTTTATTTAATTTTTTATTTTTTATATTATTCTATATTATTTTAAAAGGAGAAAGAAAAATAAAGGATGTAATAAAGGATAGGAAAGAATACACCTGATTTGGCTCAATCTGGTTCTTTGGAGCTTTGAAATTTTGCTTGAGTTCTCATTGATTTTTCTGTAAAATTGAAAATATACACCAGAGCAGTAAAAGTGCAACAACAAATTACTAAAAAAAATAAAAAAAAATGATCCAAACTAAAAAGAAAAGAAACAACCTATCTAGTAGTTCTGATTTATAGTCTTCAGCTTGACTTTCTTTGAATTCTAAAGTGGATCAATCTGGTGCCACTTCAATTGGAATACTTTCATGTTTGATCGAATCCTCTTTCAATTTGACATTGCTTGCTTTTATAGTCTCAAACTTATTTTCTACAGAATTCTCATATAATGGATTGTCAATAATGTCAATTAGAAAACAAGTTTGATTATCAGGATGTTTAATATCTTTAAAAACATTAAAAGTAACTTGTTCATCTTGGACTCTAAGAATTAATTTTCCTTGTTGAATATCTATTAAAGCTCCTCCAGTAGCTAAAAAGGGTCTCCCTAAAATAAGGGGTACATCATAATCTTCTTCCATATCAAGAACAATAAAATCAACAGGGAAAATAAACTTGTTTACCTTTACCAAGACATCCTCCACTATACCTTTTGGATATTTAATGGATCTGTCGGCTAATTGAAGAGTAATAGTGGTAGGCTTTGGTTCTCCTAGACCCAGCTTTTTGAAAATAGAAAAAGGCATGAGGTTAATGCTTGCTCCTAAATCACATAAAACTTTATCAAAACTACAATCACCAATAATGCAAGGGATAGTAAAACTCCCTGGATCTTTTAGCTTCTGTGGTAATTTATTTTGAAGTATTGCTGAGCATTCTTCATTCAAATTTATTCTCTCATGCTCTTTCAGCTTTTTCTTATTTGTTAAGATTTCTTTGAAGAAACTTGGCATACCTGGGCATTTGAGTAATAGCATCTACAAAAGGAATATTAATATGTAAATTCTTTAAAATTTTGAAAAAGTTAGAAAATTCCTTATCTGGATGCTGTATTTGTCTTTCTGGGAATGGCAGTGGCGGCACGTAGGGCTTCACATTTGGATCAGCAAACCGTATACCTGGAGACCATCCATCTGCTGGTTGTTTTGGTGACTGACGAGTTTGAGTTGATGGTTCTTTATTTGTAGTTGGCTCTTCGGTCTCATTCTTCTGATGTGGCTCCTCCAGCTTTGTACCACTTCTTAGGGTGATAGCATTGACTTGCTCCCTTGGATTTGTCTCCGTATTGCTTGGCAAGGATCCTTGAGGTCTCTCGGAGATTATCTTAGCCATTTGACCTATTTGCATCTCCAAGTTTCGAATTGCTGCTGTTTGGTCCTGCCTAAGTTTGACTTCCAAATTTTTTTTAAAGTTGCTTCTTGGTTTTGTATGAATTTGACCATTAGCTCTTCCATGTTAGACTTCTTTTCAGGTACTTGGAATCCCGGGTGGTTGTTGTGCATGCATTTTGATTGCTCCTGAGAAATTGGATGCTGTCTCCACCCTTGATTGTATGTGTGAGTAGGGATTGTTTTGTTGCGGCCTGAAAAAAATTTACCAATATAATTAGCTGTTTCAGTTGTTTTTAGCAAAGGATTACCTTCGTCATGGCAATTATTCGTATCATGTCCTCCTCCACAACAGATCACAAGTAATGCTCCTGAACATGCATAGCTGTTCCCTTTAAGTGTCTTGACTTCGGCTCTGAGAGCTGCAATTTCAGCTAGTAAGGTTGGCACGCAATCTACTCCCTGCACAGCTGCTAGGGTCTTTTTTTGGCATCATGCGCTCTGTCTGCCATTGATGCTATTGATTGCCATCTCATGCAGATAGATCGGAATGCTTCTTCCTCTTTTTTTCGGTTAATGTTCTCCTGCTGCGCATCAATCATTAGAACGATTAGTAGGAGATAAAATCATTATAGAAAAGTTTGTACTGAAGCCATACGGGTAGTTGATGCATGTGGACATCTCCTCAATAATTCCTTGAAACATTCCCAAGGCCTCATATAGTGTCTACATGTCATCTGCATAAAGGAAGTGATATCGTTGCGCATCTTAGCAGTCTTGGAAGTGGAAAGTACTTTGGCTTAAAAAATTTTGGGCTAGACATCCCAAGTTGTGAATAGAACCTGCCGGAAGAGAATGAAGCCAATTTTTAGCTTTATCCCGTAAAGAGAAAGAAATAAACCTTAATCTAATAGCATCATCCGACACCCATTAATTTTAAAAGTATCGCAAAGGTTCAAGAAAATTAGAAATATGGGCATTCGAATCATCATGCACGTGTCCACTGAATTGGATAGTTGATTGGAATCATCTGGATCATTCGCCGGTTTTATTTCGAAGTTTTTGCTCTGATCAGGCGGTTCCCGATGCTCGAAGCTGCATCGGCTACAGATGGTGTAATATTAATCATTTAATGATCGATATACTGTCGAATAGCTTTCATGCTGTCTTTCAGTCGCCATATCCAATCCTAGATTGGATGTCGTTAGGATCTTCAGCTGCAATGTTTTCTCTCTTGCTGTAATCTTCTAATAGTTCTTTCAATTTCTGGATCTAAAGGTAGTAAGTTACTATGTCCAGTACTGTGTCATGCAAATGAACAATTAATTTTTTTTTTTTTTTTAAATAATAAATTAAAAATAAATTTCTAAAGTAAAGCTAGGATCAAAATTCAATATTGTTTTTAAACTCAATCCCCCGGCAACGGTGCCAAAAACTTGATGCGTGCTAATTTATAGCTATGGCAAGTACACCACATCGATCAAATAATAAGTTGAAATGAGTAGAGTATCGTCCCTAGAGATTGAAAAATAAGTACTGAAAAGCTCTTTCCTATGCTTTATTTTAGAAGATCGATTTATGAGAATAAAAAAAAATTAAAAAAAAATAATTAAAATAATTAATTTTTTTTTATTAAATAGAGAGAGTGTAAATTATTGAGGTTTTAAATTCAAGAGCAATGGATTACTAAGGCAATCGGTTCACCAACTCAATCAATACGATATTCAGGTTTTTAGATTAATTTTATTTCATGTGACGGTGGAGTCTCCTAATTTAATTCACTACCCTTTGGTCCAGGCATAGCAAATCTATTATATTTATTTTACCCTTGATCCAAAGTGTAATTTAAATAAATATTAATGCATTAGGTTTTGTGAAACCCTCTAATTAAAATACGCTGCGTCCAAAGCGCACTAAAATTTCGCATGCATATGAATTCTAATTTGATTCATAATACAAGGTATATAATCAAGAAGCATTAACATAGATGTACTTGGTCCGTAATATCTATGTTCATCAGATCAATTAGAAGATGGCCAGTAATCTAAAAGCATTAAGATCAGATTTATATTACTCTCATGAATAAAATTTAATTAAATTATACTGATATTGCATCAAAAGAGTGGCTACACCTTGCCTTAGTAAAATAAAATTTAGTCATGATAAACAAATTTAAAAATAGTAAATAAAAATAAAAACATGAAGAAATAGACTGTTTGATGCTTGAAATTGATTATTGTTTTGCTCTCTTGATGCGGAGAAACTTGTGAAGAAGAAGAGCTCCTTGATATCTCCTCTCTCTTTCTTTCCTCTCTCTCTTTCTTTCTTTTCCTTCTTCCCTCTCTCTCTGTTTTCTCTCTGATTCTCCTTTCTTCCCTGTTTCTTTTTTCTCACTGATTTTCTCTATTTTTCCTTTTTTCTTTTTTTTTTTTCTCACGGCAACATGGCCTTTTTTATAGAAGAAGTCTCCCAAAATCCATCCACAAAACTCGATTTTAGACTCCTAAAACAATTCAAACTATGATCTGAAATAATTCTTGGCCGTGCGATGTTGATCAAACGGTCAAAACCACTCAAAAACCTCGTTAAAATAACCCAGATCAAGTCGGATTTAATTCAGCCGTTGGATCATCCAATGGATTGAATCTGGGCCGTCTGATCTCGTTGAAATCACCTTCAGACCTTTTAGTTTCAGTCGGGATGAATTTCTCGGCCGTTGATCTCGACCGGAGACTCGGATGCCGTCCATTAGCGCCTTCTTCTCGTCCGTCCGATCAAGATCAGTGAAAAACCGCCCGTTGGATCATCCAGAAATTCCCAAATTGCCCTCCGTGGACCGTGCGCGAGCCCGGTGTTGGTGGGACCTCCGCGTTCTTCAACCAATCAGAGCGCGCCTCCGTCTGTGAAATTCCTGAATACCCTTCGGTTGGTCCACCCGTACGCCGCGAAAAATATGACGTTATCCTGACGTCAGCGTTGCATCAGCGGTTTTTTTTTTTTTTTTTTTTGAAATTCGATTCTGGGCTCGTTTGAATCCGTTTTGCCTGAAATTTGTTTATCTGAATAGAAAAAATGATCTTCACATTGGTAGCCTTCTTTCCTCATAAGATTAATAAAAGTATTAATTTTTAATAAAATATTTTAATATATTTATAATTTAATACTTTTATTAGTATATTTTTACTACTTATCACTGGCCAACATGCTAAAAGAATGCAATCGAGTAATCGTCCAAAGTATGTGAGGCCATTGCCAAGACACGCCAAACATCCAACGTTCAAATCGACGATGCAACTTAACATCGATCAAGCTCCCATGGCCATTTGCATAGGTGAGGATCAAGCATACATGGTTTTATTTCTTCAGTATCTGGAATAAGAAAATTATGGTTGTTGCCAGTCAACAATATTTTTATAAAATGGATAGAGTTGAACCTTTGTGCACAAATTACAAAAATTTAAGATGGAGGACTTCATTCAAAAAATCCCATCATTTATGATTTAGATTTCTGCATACGATCGTAACCGACACATGGGGGCCGACAGTTTGAGCAACTAGAACTTCAAAAGATCTTCTATGGCAATTACCATATTGACGTACAAACAGTAACGATCGAATCAACTTTCATAACGAATGGAGCAGGACATCGAGGTTTCATGAAGCCGAATTTGTATCCTGTATATGATCTTGATAATTTCCAAAATTTGAGTAATTATTATGTATCTTTAATCATGTTATTTCAAAGAATATGTGACTAAGAATTTTTAAGTATCCAAATGAAGAATTTCTATCTCAAAAATATAATCCTCTCAAAGATAGCCATGCCAAATACTTAAAAGAGAAATTCATACATAATTTGGATGGCCTTGTATGAAGAAAAATATGATTGACAGAAGAGAAATTAAAATGAAGAACGCAATTATATTAAAAACGAGTTACTGGGCCAAGAAAACTCACAAGTTTGGAAGGTCCAAACATTAAAGAAAAATGAAGTCCAGGCATTTTATTAGATTATCTCAATTTTGTTTTGAAGCTCTCGAAGGTGGCGTCTGGCTAATGAAAAATAGTAATTCTGGGTAACCAGTCTCGAGAGATCTTGCTATTTGAAACCGAGATGTCTCGTTCTTTAGGAGACAGGAAATTTTATTTCTATGCTCTGAGGAGCGAGAGGTTCTCGCTAAGATTTTCTCGAGAGGTCTATCGCAGATTCTCGAGAAGGTACTCGCCAGGTTCACTTGATAAGTATAGTCTCTGTGCAAAATTGAGAGATCTCGAAATCTTGATGAGAACATACTTATAAAAATTAAGATGTCTCGATCTGCGCGGATATAATTCTTCAACGGAGTTTCCTTCAACGGCTATTTTTCGAATCAGAGTACCTAACAGCTTTAGTTTTTAGAAGCTTTCAACGATTAAGAACTTCTCACTCCAATCTTTCTAAAGATATTTAAAGGTGGAAAAAATAATTTGAAAAAAATAAAAAAAAGAGATTTAAGGATTTCAGAGAGAGACATCTTTTAGATTTTGTGACAGGAAACATTGAAAGTATCTCAAAGAAAAGAAAAAAAAAAGAGTGTTGTGCATAGGATTCAGCGAGCCTTCAAATAGCAATCTTCTCGTAACATCTTCCACTATTTCTGCTCAGCATAATTTGAAGAAAAGCCAAGAGCTTCAATCGAGCACATTATATGGATTATTCTTTAAGATTTAAAAGAGCTAATAACTCTATTTTACTATATGTGCTGAAACTTTACTTATTTGATTTGATTTCTTTAAAATTTTTTGATGGCAAAAAAATATTGGAGTTAGGCCCATCCAAGCCCAAAATTGATAGATAGAGTATTTGATTGATGATCCCAAAAAACCAACTTGGTGAGTTGTTTAAGGTCGGAACCGAAAAAAACTAAAAATGGTGTTTAGGTTTTTGGTTGGTGCTACCTATGAAAATCAACTAGATTTGTTTATGAGTCTAAAAAACACCACACTGTAGTCAAGGCAGATTATAAATATTTTCAAGAAAAGCTCTAAGCAGAGCTTGACGTAGAGCGATTGCTCGGAACCACTATAAAATCTTTGTGTGTTTGTGTTATGCTTATTTTCTTATCTATCTCATGCGATTACATTTTGCCATGCTTATAACTGTCTATACTTTACTTTTATAAAAGTTTGATTCTGTTTATCTTAATTCCGCTGCTCATATTATAATGTATCTCATTCCTCACCTCTTGAATTAAAACAAAGCACATAATTGCTTAGAGTTTAAATTTGGCCAAGCTTTTATAAGACATCCAATTCATTCCCCCGTCCTCTTGGGTGTACTCGCACAAAGACACATAGTATCAGCAGCAGGCACTCAGTATAATTGATTTTGATTAACCGTCTAGACAGTAAAAGATCACTGGCAACCCCAATTTGACTCATTATTTTGCTGAAGGCCCATCCAGACTCAGAGACTAACACTATTTAATGCTCATTAAATTAATACTTTTTGAAAAACCTAAATATAAAAATTTCATTGCAAGCTTTAGACTATGCACTTTAGGGGTCATAAACTAGAAGGACCACAGACATACCTATAATAGCAAAAATAATTGGCGTGCGTTAATTTCACAAATCAGGAAAAGGATTGAGATGAATTTGAAGAAGAGCTCAATAAGAATGCAAAACCATCAATGTTCTTTATGTATGTGTTCTTGAGTACAAGAATTTCTAGAAATCCACTTGCAATTGCATATATGAAATTTGGAAAAGATGAGTGACCCATGAGAAACAAGCCCAAGTAAAAAAGTCCGAAAGAATCAACGGTTCTGTCAATATTATGAATATAATAAAAGAAAACATGAGTCAATTTTTGACAATCTTTTTTAAATTACTGATATTATTAATGCTCTAAATGGTCTTGGCAAATCTATACTAACTATGAACTTTTGGGTTTGCAAGATTTTTAAGATCTTGTCAAAGGAATAGTATATGCAAAAAATGACAGCCATACAAGAAAAGCGAAAGACGCTCACCAAGCTATCACTAGAAGACATTGATGGGTTTTTCACTCAGTGACTCATGAGTTAAAATGGCTCAAAAGGAGGAAGAAGAAGAGCCAAGGAAGATTGGAAGACCATCGGCCTTCAAATCCGATTGTGCAAGCATGAAGAAAGCTGATGAGTCAGAAGAAGAAGAAGATGAAGAAGGAGAGTGATAGATGATGATGAGGATATGGTAGCTACTCACAAGCAATTCAAGAAGTTCCTCCTAAATGTTATAGTGATAGTTGATATAAAAAAAAGAAGAAAAAGGTTACGTTTGCTATAATTGCAACAAAAAGGGACATTACAAGCCGGAATTGCCTCCTTACTCAAAAAAGTATCCCAAAAAGAATTTCAAGAAAAAAAAAGCTATGTTAAGATTAATTTGGGATTGAGTTAGTGACACTTCTGTAGTGCTCTGTAATGATGAAGACAAGGTGGAAAATCTTTTGGCCTCCATGGCATTGAGGATAGGTAATTGAAACTCCCAAGTTTACATTTTGAGAAATTGTTTGAAGATCTTTAATTGATTTAATGAATGAAAATTTCAAAAAATTAAGGCTGAAAAAGATAAAAAAATTTCAAAAAATCTAATCTTCTTTTAGCTAATGAAAAAAATAAGTTATTTAATGAAAAAGAAGATATCTTGAAAGTAAAATACTTGACTAAAGAAAAAGGAAGAATGGATTTAAATCTAATCTCTTCTC